>JAFBJU010001069.1:2721-317720 GCA_016785305.1 Colistium nudipinnis
AGAGAGAGAGAGAGAGAGAGAGAGAGAGAGAGAGAGAGAGAGAGAGAGAGAGAGAGCAGCAATCACGCATAATATGTTCTATGCAACTCCGTGAAACATGTCTTATCACTTCCCAGAACATTCAGGAAGTTGACCATTAAAGAAGCACAGCTGCTCAATCCATTATACCGGTATTGGGCTTGTACACTATGTCACGCTCTCATTCATCAAACGGCTTCTTTTTTTATTTTTTATTTTTTTTTACAATTCTTTAGTGTTTAAGAATTAGATTTCTATTTGGAGCAACCAACTCTTGAGAGATCCTGTGCCTTGAAATGCTCTGTCATCCAACCATCTGCGCAATTCCAGCTGTCGACTGAACATCACATTTTGGAATCTAGTGTTTCCTTGGCAGTAAAGTGGATGTTAAATGATTATTACTGCTTGGAAAGCACATAAACAGCCATTTGTTTTTCACAGGATTCTGCTCTGGTCCTACCCAGGTTCCTTTGTGATTTCTGATGCGCTCCAAATATTCTCACGAGCCGAGACTGTACATTTTCTCAGGAGCTGATTTAAGGTGTTTTTTTTGCATTCAGTGACCACAAGGTGGTGACATCCCCATTTTCGTTCATGTCGACACTGTCAACGTGACATCTGCGATGCTTTCAAACATAGGTGCACAAGTCCACATTGAGAATACAGTTCTTGTAATGCCAAGCGATCCCTCACAGAAATAAAACACTTCAGACTATATTCTATTTCTACCCTCTCTCTCTCTCAATGATGCATTCTTCACAAAAGTGCACTGTCATAATAAGACCAGATATAAATAACAGTGTAGAAATATCTAGTTCTATTTTTTTGATATGGTTTCCAATTATTATTTTTTGAATGAATTAACAACTGAAGCTAGTTTCTTGTCTGCGTGACAAAGCCCCGTGCAAAATATAGAACATCAACTGTCACGTAAACAATGTTTTTTTTGGATTAGGGCAAAGACAGAGTTTGGGAAAGAAGAGCGTGTCATAGTAATTGGCTGTGCTCCTATTTGTACTTTCTGCAAAGTGTTGGAGGCAAAATATCTGAAAGTCTGAAAACTGGTGCTGGTTTATACAGTTGCAACCAGGGGCCCATTTCCATTTGTTGTGCGTGATCTCGGAAAGCTGTGTGAGAGAGCTATCGTCAATCGAGCATATTGTGTCACGTGCAACGTGTGCCCGTGCTTTCAGCATCCCCGAACATTTATAACGTCATCATGCCAGTCAAAGTGAGTGAGTGGTGGGGGAAACAAAGAGACAGATAAGAGCTTGGGGGGGGGGGGGGGGGGGGGGGACAGATATCAAATTAGAAGGAATGATGATGCATGGATTTTACAGACATGTTTGGAGTGAAAATGAGCGGGAGGCAGGTGAAGGTAAAGGAGAATGGAGGAGAGACTTGAATTGGCGGAGGCAGAGTTATTAGGTGCAATCTTACCCTTGCAGTGCTTTCTCTCCAAACCAGTCGCCCTTCCCGAGGCTGCGCAGGTAGACGGGCTCTCCGTTGGGCAAATCTTCCCGAGTCACATTGACCTAGAGAAAGAATGGAAATAATTGAAAGAGTGAGTAAAGGAGAGGATGTCTTGAAAAGGCTACCGTTTCATTTACACACCACTCCAAAATTGCGAGAATAAATCTGTCCCGTAAACGATGGCTCAATATGGCAGGTCAACTATTTCAAACAGGGCAGAGGATTTATCTCGCGCATGGGCGGTTCCAAAGCCTGCCATTGTCGCTGTGCAGGATGTGACAAGAGCCCGCTGACCACTTCATTCGCCGGATGACCCGTGAGTGACGGCGCTGTGCTTTGTTGACCTAACACAAGAAAGGGGTGGCACTGGAGAAGATTGTAGAGGGGAATGGAGACAGTCGTTTTAGCTAATGAGGGATCTCGCCCTCAACCGTTCAGTCACCTGCGCAGCAGTGTTTAAGCACACTGCGCTTCCGTCTACGCCTGCGTGAGAGCATAATTATTCACGATCCAGTGTGTGAGAGGCAGGGAGAAGAAGGACTGGGAAAAGGTGAGATTGTGTGTGTGGGTGTGTGTTATGAGACGCACAGATTTGGTGGAATATCCCTTTAGACCAAGGGTCAAAGGAGAGTTGAATAAGACGGCAAACCTAATGCATCTTCGTCCTTTGCAGTGACACCTGTGCGTCCGTTGTGAGTGTTGACCAAAAAACACCGTGAATTTGTTTAACTGCCTTTTAGTGTTTTTTTTTTTGTTTTTTTTTGTGGGTGCTTTGGTCACCTTAAGCAAATCGTGTTGAAACCCCTAGCCTTTGTGGATTAAAGAGAAACATAAGTGGGTGCACGGGGGAGGGGGGGCAGGAAACTCATTAATATAGATAAACATGACGAGCAGTAAGAGGGGGAGGAAGAGTGGCGGGGCATCAAAGCGCCACATCTTGTTAAGTGCACGAAGGCCCCCCACCCCCCACGACGGTGGCGACGCCGGACAGGACGGACAGTGTTCTGCGCGAAAGCCAAAGATGATGACAGAGAGGTGGGAGGAAAGTGACTCTCCTCTCCTCTCAGGATTCTCCCCCCGCTGCTGCAAGATACACGATGAAAGGAAAACGCACCGCCTCCATCCTGAGATGGTTCGGCGACAGCCAGCTTCCGACCCGAAATACACGCGCTCCTCCTGGGAGATACAGTGGGTGTGTGTGGCATGACGCCCTGGCAGGGTGATGTCGGTGATGTTTTTTTTGTGTGTTGGTGGGATTCTCACCTTTCCCTTACTGATGATGAAGAAGGTGTCTCCTCTGGCCCCCTGTCTGATGATGTACTCTCCGTCTCCGTAATGTGTCTGCCGGAGAAAAAGGGACGAGGAGAAGAGAAGAGGAGAGGAGAAAAGAAAAGAGATGCTTTATTTGGGAGTATTTTTTGCTTCTCCCCCCCCCCCGCCTCACATTTTTTCACTCTGCACTTTACAAATCAAGTAAGGCTGATTTTGGCGCAGTGAAATAAATCCCAATTAGATTTTTGTTTTGTTTTCTCTCCTTAATGCCACAGAGTGGCAGGCTATATCCGAGGTGTTTCTCTGCCTTCCACCCACAGCATTATGGGATGTGCTCGGCGAACTTGACTGCGAATATGCCGGTAAAGACAATAAATGAAAGAATAAACAAACGCTACCGCTGAGGTTCCTCGCCATAGGTCAAACGACTCTGAGCTATCCATCCATCGGTTTATTTTCTGTATGCAGTAGATCCACGGTCAGGGTCGTGGGTGCTGGAACATTTCCCAGCATGCAATGAATGACGACTGCATTCTGGGCCACAGTCTAACACAAGGCTAAACACACGCAGGCAGAAAAAAACATGTTCGCATTCGCGTCTAGTGCCTAAAATGACCTTCCGTGAGGACTAAGGAATGCATGTGTTCCGAGGTGTCTTTAAAAGGGATGTGAGGCAATACGTGAGACATGACATAACTCAGCGTGGCGTGAAAAATGTCGGAATCTTTTAGAACCACAGACCACGAGAAAGAATATTAAGTACCCCGGGACTAACCTTTATAAGGACCACAGGCTTGAATGTATTTATTTTTATTTTTGATATTTTCAAGTGCCGCCGGGATTTGGGGGATTTTTCCGAGGACGGACCTCGGTATTTCCTGCCGGATCATCAGCAGACTCAACAATGCAGCTGACATTTCCCCTTTTCTCACACCACTTCCCCCCCAGGAAACATATACTTTATACATGAACTCCACACTCAGCCAGGTGTGTGTAGGATCTCATGTCCAACCGTGCATTACTCACAATCACAGCTGCTATGGCAAATCAGCATGTTGCAGTTGTGATGTGTAATTTATTTAGTTATACAACCTAGATTCTTTTTTTTTCTTCTTCTTCTTCTTCTCTGAAACATGTCTTTGAGGACAGAAATAAATAGACAGATTGAACGAATCAAAAATCAATCCCAGGCCAAAATGATCAATTATGGTAGAGGACGAAAAACATCGGACAGCATGATGGAGTCAAGCGCTACGTGACCCAGCATCACCAGACTACAGACAGTTGGTTTTTTCTTTGAAACAGGCGAAACGTTGAAGTCAAGTATCACCCGGCAAAGGGTGAAGAGTTTCCAATTATTTCGAGAACTCCTTTCACCCTATCCCCTCCCTCAACCAGCAGGTTTATCGGGGGTACGTTGATAAGCACCTTCAGCTCACTCGCACATTGGCCCCCCATCCGCCATAATTCATGACACCTCATTACTTTAAGTACTTGCGGAACAGTTCTGCTTTCAGAAGGTTAAAGAGGATGTGATCACAGGAGTAGCATGCGCAGGTGCATCACCATCACACAGGCTTGTCTTCCCATCTTGGATGAAAAAACATTTTACACACAAACTGGCTCCTGAAATCCTCAAATTTGGAGAGAAAAAAAGAAGGCGTTTACTTCTATTCCTTCGCATTCCCTGAAATAATATTTGCCCAACCTTGCATTTTCCTTTTCAGCCTCTGACACTGCTTCAGAGCACTCTCCCAGCCACACCTCTCATCTCCTTGATGGAGTTGTCCTCTGTTATTATGTGAAAATCCATAGATTTACTCTTCTTGGTTCACTTTGCCTGCCTGCCTCTGGATTTATTATGGTCAATTTTACCTTCTACACGGCTTGCATAAAAGTGCTGTCATGTGACTGGTATTTTCCAGCTTTGCCATGGTACATTCTATCCTACAGATGATTTTTCTTGACTGTGCTATAAATAAATATGCAGCGGATTTTGCGGCGGTACAATATCGACCGGTGGAAAGACAGTGGTTCCCCGGGTTTGGGTCAAACTTGGTACAGTGCCGTGGTTACATGACAGGTACGTGTGTCAACGTATTGCTCTCCAAAAAACGACATACGTGATTACATACAACATACACGCAGTTGCGCCAAATAACTCAAAAGTGGTCAGAGAAGACCCTATTTTCATGATGGAAACGCGCAATGTTAGGTGCCGAAATCAAACATTTTAATGAGGGAACGTTAGCATAACTAAGTTATGCAGGAGAACACATCAAGGGAGGCTGCGTGCACATCGGTAGAAAGTGTGATCAGAGAAACTGCTCAGTCTGCGGTGTGAAGAAAAAACAGTCACACATCACAGCTGCTGTGCATTTCGCCAAGCACGCTGTGGTGAGTCAGGTTTATTCAGGCAGCAATTGGCCTCCATATATCAAAGATTCATAAGCGGACTCTTGAATCTTGAAACATGATGCAGTGCAGGATAAATCTCCCAAAGCCCAAATGACTTGACTAAATGATGCCGATCATTTTTAAATATCCCCATGTAGTACACTAGGTTAGAAAGGGCTTCTACCGTGGAAGTGTAAATACATCGGGAACTGTGGCTGCCACCAGGGGAAAGGAAAAAAATAAAAAAAAATAAAATAAAACTCACGATCAAGTGGTAACGGGATCACAGCAGACGCGATTCTCAACGACCTGTTGATCTTCCAACCCGTAAGTACTCAAAACTACAATATGACACGAGAGCCCGGGGGTCAGGCTGCAGACCTCTCTGAACTTAGCCTTCCTCCTCTCTTCTCAAATACACAACAAAATGTCTACCGTCATACATGTTTTCATGATGACACAATACACACATTTGTAAAATGTAGTTCACCCTTCAACACGACATATACTGTAAGTGATTGCGATCACGCCTCGCGCTACCCCCGTTGAGGACTGCCGTGACTCTCTGAGAGCAGCACACTGAATTCCTGAAAAGTGGCCGTCCTCAGAAGACCATTGAGCTGAACATTAGCACACTGAGCCACATACGAAAGGGCAACAAATGCTGGAAGATCCAGTCCTGTGCACCCTTTGCTTTGGTAATGGAATATGGAAATATATTAAGATGTGTGGAGCAGGCTGCGGATGTCACAGCGCTTTTCGAACAAAAGGCCCTTACCTCCTCAAGGACGTCAGCGAGCTTACTCAGAATATCTTCCTGCAGCCCATGGAACGTGGGGACACTACAGGAGAAAGAAAGAAAAGTGCTTTTTCATAAAGGGATAGAGAGGTTCATACATATTTAATATCTCACTGATTTAGTCCTCCGTGTGTGTGTGTAAGATAAAAAAAAAAAACAGCGTGGCTGTTGGTTAGTACAGCCGTTTTTGGCTTTGAACCGGCTGACCAGAATATTTACGCAGATCTTAAATCCCAAGTGAGCAAAAGGAAAAATATGCATAGGCGTAAGGAACGCATACAATCAATATTAAGCAGTGGGAGTTGTTTTGTATGTATTACGGTATGTGTATATAAATATTGCAGCATTAACCAGGCAGCGTGCCTGACTACGCAGCAGGGCGTCAGTTACTGAGGTTGGAAACACCTGTGTGAGGCTTTACTGTTTGTTCCGTTTTCAGTGAACACTGTCCGTCTGTCATCGTGCCTACTAAATAAAACCGGGCCCTATGTTTATCAAGGAGGAGAGAAAACAACTCGTGCTGGTGACCAAAGGGTTTATCTGCCCTCATCATCTCTCTCTCTCTCTCTCCCTTCCCCCCTCATTTTCCACGCTTTATTACAGTAATCTGAACCATCTCGCCTCAGCCTCCATCCCAGGCCCCGGCCACCGTGCCGATCCTCGTCGGAGGCACAAGCTCACCAGCTGCACGGGGGAACGGATGACCCATGTCTCCACCAAACATATGGAGCTTCGACCCCTCAAGCGGCGAAGCGCACCCGTAAAGGCTGTCACGGTAAATAGCTTGATGGCAAATTAATATTAACGCCGGGCCGAAGGGAAAGCGCGATTTCACCAATGTGGTGGTTATAAGAATCATTCTGACCTTCCTTATAATGGGGGCATTAACTAAAAGTCATGACTGTTTCACTTTGTTGAGAGAGGGGGGGGGGGGGGGGGTCAAAAATAGCAACACAGCAATCCACATTTAGAGCTCTTTGAAATGTCTCTTCTTGGAGCACCGTGCAATTTAAAATACATGCTAGAGGGAGAGAAAAAAAAGAAAAAAAAATCAATCTTCACAAGCATGCTCACGTCCCGTGTGATTTCTTTTTTTCCCCCGCAAGGTGTTTGTTCCTCCCCCACAACGTCCGAGCGCTCGCACACTATATACATTCACAGCACTTAAAAGTGTGGGTTGAAGACTCACAGGGACAGGATATGTTTGTGCGCTCAAACAATAGCTATTTTGAAAGATCTACACAGCCATCACATAATTATCTTCATACTGTGAATTCACTAATGGTGTAAATTTCCCCCTAAGAGGCCCAAACACACACACAGTGAGCCCAAGCAACACGTACCTCTATTAAATATTTACATATTTGCTGGACAGTTATGTAAGAGGCAAACGGTCCATACACGTTCCATACACTACACACTCATACACCCAGGAAAAGGACAGTTAGGGTTTTGTGCCATTTTCAGTCTAACATAACTTCAGCGTCAGACAGGAAAGTACGATTATTTTGTTTAGTTTCGTTTTTTATCTGCTCTCAAACATATATTTGTGTATACAGTATGCATAAGAGCCATTTTGTATTATATCTGCCCCGAAAAACAAAGGAAATGGGTAATGGAGCCACATGTAATATGGAGATGTGCTATCATTTTCATAATTGGCTTGATGAAGCCCAAAGTGGAGGACAGAAAAAAACAATAAAGTTGAAAGGAGTGTGCGGATGAGAGAAATGTCTACTGTAATTGCGTCTCATCTATCTTGATGAACGGACGCCGCTCTCCCTGTTTTTTGATGAGTCTTTAAATTATTCAGGACCAAAACAAAAGGTCTGCAGGTCTTTTAAGTGATAACGGGGGGAATATTACAGGGAAGCCGTTAAGGCCGACACTCCCTAATACTGATAAAGACGTTAAAGGAACGCGACACAAGTTGTTTTTTTTCCCCCACAAGGATGAAAAAAAAAAAGATTTAAGGGTGAGGATTTTTCCCGAGAACAGCTCGGACACACGCTCCTCGATGGATTTGGTCAACGCATTCAGTGCGTCTCATCTTTAAAAACCCGATTCAGCCCGATAAGCCCCCCCCCCCCATCAGTCGCTGGAGGACAATGAAGCCGTGGATCCTCACCTCTTCAGAAACTCCATATACTCCGTGTGCTTGATGAGACCCGTCCTCATCATGATGGTCTGAAAACATTGTCGGTCGATGGCCCACAGCTTCACGTTCGTTAGAGCTGGAAGACACAGGAGGAATACACATGGTCATAAAAGACTGCCCCCCCCCCCCCCCCCCCCCCCCCCCCCCACCTCGGGTAATTCGAATATTGACACACATGGACACATGACATGCTTCATACTTTGTGCATATAAAATAAGAATATAATGAATATCACAGCAACATTTGCACCTCTGATGTCAAGCTTACAATGTCAGAAGGGTCATAGACGAGAGGCATTTGTGTGCTCGAATCTTAACACTGTGGTGAAAACACAGCTGGTGAAGTGGGGTGGAGAAATATGTGAGGCGTTTTGCTTTGGTTAGTGTGTGTGTGTGTGTGTGTGTGTGTGTGTGTGTGTGAGCGACCGTCACCCCGATGTGTTCCCTAGCGGCTGATCGGGCACACGAGGGAGGAGGCGTTCAGGACAATTACTCTTTACTCGGCAGTCGGAGTTAATTGATATTTTCGGAATACCGTCCATGGATGGCTCGTTCCAAGTCACGCCACGGCATTTTAATTGGTTTAAGGTCACGAGTCGGACTTGTCTCTCCGCCGCGGGGCGTTACTTTTAGTCAAATCCCACGATCGCTCTCTGTGACAAAGGTAATTGTGGCAACTGGGGTTTTTTCGAACTCAAACACAGCTTTTGTCTGGAAATGTTCCTGAAGCAATATCGGAATTGTTGGAGTTGTTCCTCCGCTGATTGCAAGGTCGGCGGAGGTTGAAATGTTTTGCAGCATTGTTCCAGACAGCCTTCGGGTGGAGACAGGCATTAGACGCACCATACTTTCTCTTTGGAGAGCAGCAGTTTTCGCTTTTTTATTTTTCCATCGGCAAATTGTCTTATCATGGAGTAGTGGATTTTAATTAAGGGGAAATTATACACAGTACGCATCGCTCAACGTTTCTTTTTCTTGCAGTTCTCAGCGGTTCCAGCCTTAGCAGAGTTTTCTCCTTCGCCAGTGTTGATCAAAATGATCACCTCAACAGCTGTGAATAGCAGGGCCAAACAACCCCGGCTCGTTGGGGTTTTTCACCAAAGCCATGGACATCGAACCCCCGCCTGAATTTCATTGTGTTTACCGCATTCAAAAAGCCATTTTCAGGGAGAAATTGGCTTGTCAAGGGGGAAACATTATAACAAAGCGACTCATTTCCTCTACCTGAGCAACATTACACAATTATTTTTTGGATTTCAATGCTCCACTTCAAATGCTGCATTGGCCTTTGTTGTTTATGATCGACAGTCCTTTCAAAACGTCCTGTTGCGCATTTCTGACAATTGCAATATTCATTATAGGAGCTGCAGTTGCACAGAACAGCGTGAGGAGGAAGACGGAGGAAGTTTGTGCCTGACCCCAAAATAAGTGTGGAGATCCCCGGGGAGCTTTGTGGCCACAGGGGTAAGATGGAATATTAGCTGAGAGTCTACTTGACATATACTAGTATATGTCTGATACTATAGTAGTATACTACTACTAATAGTACTAACCCTGGTGAAAGGGATGCCCAGTTGTAGTTAATCACAGCACACATTGTTTCTATCCTGTGTAGGGTTTACCTCATTTATTTGGAAAATACTTTACAGTTCTAAGAGTGAAATCTGGGGGAGGATAATTTCCAGAGTAGACAATTTGAATTGACATCTATTTTTGGATTGGAAACACTGTCAGCGGTAAAAAAAAAAAAAAAAAATGCACGAACAAACCGGCACTCAGCCACGCACTAATTTTTCTCTCAAACATGTACGACACGTGCGTCTACTGACACGAGTGAGTGAACTCACACCCACAGACGCCACAAATCTTTCTTCCTGGCAGCGGTTTAAAATAGGCCTGAAACACAGGGGAAATGCCCTCATTACGCAGCTTGACTCTGTTTTTGTACTCGGAGACACTTTCTTGGAGCAGGAATCCCGAAACACACAGCAGGACATCCAAATGTAGACAGACAGAGACAGGGATACACAGGCACGCGCACACAGGATGCACATACATTCTCAGAGGTATGTCTTTTTTAGGTATAAACACACGCAAACATTAAGATACCCCAAAGTGAAAATGGAATACGTATACACTGTGGGCACTGAGGTCAGAGTCCACACATACACACGGTTTCATAATATTACATATTCTACTGCAACCCGCACAGCTCATACAAAGGAGACAGGTCGAGAGAGAAGTGATACGAATGGCCTTCTAATTTGACCCTGAGGCAACAAGAGTGGGAGGTTAGACGTCATTGCCCACTGTGCTGTGTGCAATGGAGTGTTTGGGTGGGAGGTGGGAGTATGGGGCACTGGGAAATAAGATATGTAGAAAGCCCGCAGCACACTGCAGTAGGTAAGCGTATTATTCCGAGGCTTGACTAAATTGCGGTGAGACCCAGGGAGCTAGTTATCTTGTAGCGGAGGTGCAGATTAATGTCTTAATGCTCATGGGTTGCCGACCACGAGCTTCGCGGCTCTCTGAATACACATACCACCCCAAGCATTGATGGAGGGTTGCAGAGACGTAATCTGTAAAAGGCTTAGATGAGATGAGTTGAGTGTTGTTCCGCCACGATGATCATCGGTGCATCAACAGCAAGGAACTATAAATAAAGGCAACTTTAAAACAGAAATGCAAAATGCGTGCGGTCCAACAGGGGCCCAACAAAAACCAATGCCTATGTAATAACCAGACATTGAGCGTCACGAATCATGGCAGTTGCGCGTACCGCATTGAAAAAAGCTCCATATAATCAGGGATTCTCAGCATTTGCCAAATGTTATCCCGTCATAGCCGTCTTTGTCTTGCAGAAAAACGAGACGGTGAAATATTACAATATGCATTTATTATCTTTCGAAAAGAAAAAAGAAAGAAATCAAAATTGCAATATGTACTGTATGTTTGTGTTACCAGTGGCACGCGTGCTCTTTACAGACAGTGAGAGCAGTCTAGGTGGCGTAGGCAGGTTGTGCATTATAGAGCAACCGCTGCATTTGCCAAAAACAGATTCTTATTGACACAGTGAAAGTCTGAGTCCTCACATGCACCCACCACAATCCGCTCGCACGCGAGTTGACAAAAAAAATGATGGGTGCTGAAAGTTTCCTGAAAGTTGATGTTGCACCATCAGGGCTATCCACAGAGATATGGAGTAGCTTCTTACTTCGGAAAAAAACCCTCCAAGACCAAAAATGACAGATTTTTTGCCATGAGCAAAGAAACAAGTGTATTACATTCCAATTAATATTTTAATTTTCACTCTACGAATTAAAACTGCACTGACGAGAAAAAAAAACCCTGCTCGGAACTGTTCATCGCCCATTTTCTCTCGGCCCTGTAAACCTGTGCAAATGGGATTTAAGGCCACCTCAGATTAAGGGTAGGCTATTCATAGCTGCGCTTCCCACAGCTGTGCACGTTTTCATTATATTTTATGCGCGGTGCTCCTTTTTCCTTCCCCTGGCCGAGACGCATCGATCCGCATCTTCAATTTCTCCCAATTATGACGTGATTGGGGAATAGTGCCAAAACTGTCCAACTGTTTCCTGTGGCCCCCCGTAGGCAACAAAAAAGAGAGGAGCCGTGTTCAGCTCTGAGGAAAACAAAAAGAGATGATAAATAAAAGGGCGCCGCCACCAAGACGCGGGGCCCCAGCACGTATGCGGTGAAAGGAGTCACTCGTCCATTTGGCTCGGTCATCATTCACTGTAACTGCATTTCAGCCTGGGGCATTATGCAAATGCTCCATGTGTGTTTGCTCTCGTAATCAAATATTTCCTCATTACATTAGACAAATGCGGGATGTAGCATTTCTTTTTCGCTGAATTCGGGCCATAACAATGGTTGCAATCTTGATCTCTGTGGCGAGCGCCATAAGCTTAAATGGGGTTTCGAATGACTCGGATCACTGCGTCTGCTAGTATGATAATTAAAATGAAGTATAAAGCGTCAAGCTGCCGGAAATCCACAGTCCTTTCCAAAAGCACCACAGGGCTACAAGAATGTAACTACATAACTAAACTCAGTAAAATTGGGCCAGAGTCCCAAGCTTGCACACTCTGATGACATCTTACAAAAATGTACTTCACAACGTTCATCTCTTTATTGTGACAAGGAATGAGTTCTGAAAACAAGCCATCTGTCTTTCCACATGTATAATAAATGCGGGGAAATCTGCATTTACCGTCTGCCTCCTGCAGCGCCAGTGGCCCCATTCTCCACAGACGGAAACTACCATAATAAGATCATGACAAATGATTAGATGTATTTCGACACGGTACATTTTATCATTCACAGCAAAGTCTCCGTCTCCCATTTAAGGTTTAGGTTTTGCCAGTAGTCAAATCATTGCTACGAAAATGTATCATGTATCATTTTAGCGCTTGTTGACTACAAACCCGGAGTAATGCAATACAGCTCTGGGATAGAGAGTAGGTTCTCCACCTAATTACTGAGCGTCCACCAACATATTTTTCACATTTTTGTACTGTTTGGATTGGGGGGAATTTAAGATTCTTTTCACCAGCACAGCTTCACAAAAACGTTTCCCATTGTCACATCTGTGCCCAGTCCAGCCACTTCATTTCAGTTCTAACCAATTCTAACCCAAATCACGCCCTTCTCCGTCCCTGCGATGTCTACGAAAATGAGAAAAAACAACAACCATTCACTACCCACTGACTCTGAGACACACTCGGAGGCAAAAATGCATTTAAAAATCAAATAGGCACGTTAACTCTACTCCAGCCGGGCTTTCTACAGGTGTTGCTTTGGTAAGCGTGAAGAGAGCAATGCTGTCGGGGCTGTGGGGTGGAAGAGCGTAATCTCCTCGCCCCCCCCAAGTCATTAATAACATCAGCCAGGTCTGATTACATCTGGATGAGCTCCTCATGAGCATGAGAAAGCAGGACAGGTCATTTACGCCAGACAGAGTCCCACAGCCCAAAGAAAAAGGAAACAAGTGAGAGGAGTTTCAATACTATTTGTAATTCTACATCTTATTTCTATCATCCTTGCTATTGAAGTACAAAGAAGTAGCGCGGTGTCGAATTGTTGTGAACTGGAGCATGCATGTCTGAAGTCGGAGTGCTGGATTAAATAGCCAACAGACGGCCCATGTCGGGTTCCATGGAGAGCTCACCTTTAATCCACCCATGCCAACCCCGCACATGCCAATCCATGGTACTCAATGACCCATCTTATGTTTTGGCAAATATCAATTAAATTGCTGTGATATTTTGGTATATTGGCATTGAAACAGTTATATTTCAAAAAGAGAGACTCACATGTGTGCAAGTGAAAATATGCCAAGGCATATATCGACGCATTAATGACCTCATTTGCAATCTTTACTCATCAACGGCTGATAGTTTTAAACATGCACACTAGAACATCCCATTATCCTGAGAGGAGAGCGGTTCATTCAAAACGAGCTCGGTGATTGCCGAGTTGGATTTTTATTATTCAGAGTGGTAAACAATGTGTGTTTCACTGCTGAAAGACGATGACACTTTGAGAGGGGACTCATTATTATTTAAAAAAATTCAAATTTAGTGGACCTCATCCCACTCCGTTCGAATAATGGCTCCTCTGGTTGAGATGTGCCGTCTTTGTGGCACAGTCAGTCATGTCGGGTCACTTTGTCAGCGCAAAGAGCATTTGCCACTTCCGGAAGCTATTGTCAGGTCGGCGTTGTCACAGTTTACTTTTCAGGTTTAAAATGCTTCATTAGAACAAAGCCGCTGGAAAACAAAACTAATAGTCTCGTGAATTGCGAGCTGTTCTCTCCGGCTGTGCTCGCTTTAAATGTCCAAATCATCAAGTTAACGCGATAGTGCTCTTGTGTAGTAGATATTAGAATGGTAACTAAATGGCTGATGGGAATACAATAACCTCTGAGGATATTGGCTAAGTATTGTACAAAATCAAATCTGGACACAATGATGAGGTGGAGGAGAAGCTATTTACTGTTTATCTTAGGGAGTTTCATCGAACCAACTTCCACGGCGATCCACCATCCAATATTTGGCAATGTCAATAAAAATCGGAAAATAACAAATCTCATTGTGGAGCTGGCGGAAAGGTCGCCTTGGGTACCACGAATGTGTTTATGGAATGTATTACGTCGATAAACCATTAAAGTGGAAATGGAGACTTGTTGATTACATTGAAGGTCGGATGATGACCAAAATCATTTGAGTTAATCCTTTGGGGAGGTTGAATATCTTTCACAAAATGGGAGGTGGACTTTCTGACAGAATCCATATAACGAGTAAATAAAGGTAAGACGCAGCACAGTATATGCCGGACAGCAATTTTCCTCCTCAAGTAAATCGGCACTATTTTTGTTTACATTTTTTTCTAAATATGGGTATAAATTAGCCAAGCAGCTATTAAACAACACAGCAGCTGAATGGTGAAATAGCATCTATATTAATATTGTATTTGGCGTGCTAATGTAGACACATGAAGGTGAGAGCTGCTGATTAAGGCAGAAGACAGAAGTTAACAAAAACAAACCAACTATTTGTTATATCAAGGAGCGACAGAAGGAACTTAACATATTGTTCTGTCGAAGAGCCATTCATCACCACAGTCGGTTTTTAACAGGCCGCCGACACATGTTCAGAACATTTTTCTTTGATCTGTTTTACACCAATTTCCTTTCATGGTGTCATGACGTAAGAGTTGCTACCTGAGCTGATTCGGAGAAGGGGAAATAAGGAAAACATCTCTGCTGCCCACTGCCACTGCGGTTTGCTGCTTCTATTGAAAAGATAACATTCTTGAGCATAAACGGATTGCTCATTGGTTTGTGAAGGACAATTTTCATGGTTGTTGTCCTCATCGTGATGCACAATCATCCAGAAACTATCTGCTGCAGAGGAAATAAGTTTGAAATAAGCGGATCAATTTCAGTCCACCCGGCTGTAGAGAATGAAATAGAGGAAATGAAGTGTATCTGCTGTTCATCAACATGTGGGTTATTTTACGGCTTTGGTCCAGGTTGTATCAGGTAACACATTTATCCTTACAGTTGGCCCTGTGGACCCAAACTCCACACTCAAATCTATCAAATGGCTGATTTGGCAAACATAATATTATAAGCTAACTCTTAAATACGAAAATGATTTCACAGGACTGTCTGTCATCCCACTGAGACAAAAACATCACATCTCTGCGCCTCAAAATACAGAACGAAGCCAATGATAAGTCCCTCCTCAGCTCGGATATCTATACACGTTTCTGTGCCTGCGTGTAAGTGAGCGGCTGCTTACCAGCCTTGGTGCACATAGTTGCACGTATATTTTTCCTTTTTCAACGGAACAGCAAATATTATATCATTCTCTGCAAGAGACCAACATTTATCTTAGTTTTTCCAAAATTCACAGAGAAACTGTTTGTGATAGTAGAAAATAACATATAAGCACAAACACATGAATACAAACAACAACAAGTGTCCCCTGAGATGATATATTTCACTTCTCAAAGCCTTATAAATGCACAGATGTTCCTGCTATATGCTAATGTGAGTCTATATTTACATATATACATATTAGAATCTACAATTCTTGTTGCTGTACCAATAACACCAACCAACTAACAAACACCTGTGGTCCAACTCTACTTTATCAGATATCTAATCTTAAAAACAGCCGACAAAGGTCACCCCTTCCTTTCACCTACATTGTACACATGATAAGGGCACAGGTATTATCATTTATGAATTATTGAAAATATCAGTCTATTCTCTACGATCCACCTCTCAGGGTGCACGACATTAAGCGTGATTTTGGAAAGGTTAATGCTCACAACATTTGGATAAAAAAAAAACATTTTAAAGAAAGCAGAAATGTTGTGGGCATCAACTAAACGCATTCCCAGGTAGCTAATATGTGTCTCATTAGATGTTATGTGCGTGTCTGTGTGTGTTGGCCGGTGTGGTTGGCAGTGAGTGTGGGCAAAGGGGTTAGAAGGACAATAGATTTTCTTGTCATGTACAGGGTAGTGTAAACGTATTCTCAAGGCTGCATTTTCTACGATGTGTGACAAAAGGCTCATTTGTAAAACAGCTTTCCCATGGATGGATCAACAAGTGCGCGATATCAATACGTCAATAGAGGGCACGAGGGTGTGAGTCATAAATGGCTCAGTTTGTACCGTGGACGATGAACTCTCATTTCCCTCTGAGGATGAGACTAGAAACTCTTTAGTTTACACTTACTCACGCAATTGTGACTTTGTCGGCCACACAGTGCAATTAATAACACGCTTAATACGTCCCACTCGCCCATACAGATCATGCTGCTGTGCTGTTTACAGGTCAGTGCACCTTCTGAGGACAAGTGTCATTTAATTGCGACCACCGCCGACGGACGCATTTACACCGACTCCGCGCTTGACTGGATGTCTTGGATGTTCTGTGTCGGGGAGTTTCATTTGCATTATTTATTCTCCTCAAGAAAATATCCTTTTTTCAATTCGCCTGAAAGATGTATGAGCTGAACTAAGGTAAATATAAAGGCACCTAAAAAAGTTTACCCAAATGATTCCCGTGCACAAGAAGCAAATTACTTTTTAATATAGCAATACAAATCTCCCCTTAATAGCGTAAAACCAGACATCATAATCCTTCAGTGCTCAGTTGAATATTTCCCTGGAGTTAAATTCCTGTTCAGGTTTGTTTGCCTGTTTGTATTGTCACGAGAGACATAAAGCAAATAAGAAATACGAACAAAAGTGGTTTCGAGCCGTTTAAAGTTGCAGCCGTGGGGCTGTGCTCTTCCTGACTGTACATCGCTGCTCTCTGAGGATGTGTCCTAACCTTTCAAGTCATCTCAAGCCCCAGAAGCCTATCTCACTCGCTCGCTCGCTCTCCCTCCCTCCCTCCCTCCCCTCTCCAGGCTCACACCTGTGCTCCAACTGAGAATCAGGAAAACAATAGCAGCAGGTGCCGTCTGTACACACGCGCACGCACGCACGCACATTTTCAATTTATTTTGTGGAGGCATTAGAGACTCATTTTATTTTTATTTTTTAAATGTACAACAACCCTTAACCACAAACACAACCTAGCCATAACAACTAATCCGCTTTTTTTTCCCCATTTCACACACACACATACACAGTGGGACTATAACACTTAAGGCATAGACTTAGACAGAAGACGAAACATACAACAGCACAACAATCCCTGGCTCAAGCTGGGCGAGGGCTACCCTGCCACAGCACGAGCCAGTGGCAGACTACCCCGCCACCATTACCATTTCACCACCATAGTTGGTGCCGCTCTCTGGCAACAGTGTTACCATGGTAGCCATAGAAAGAGAGAAGATCCCCCCCCCCCCCCCGCCCCCCCACTCAGTCCCACTGGGATCCTGTCTACCAAAACCATTCATCCTGTCTTCTTCTCTCCGTCTCTCTGAATCTGCATTTGATTTTCCTGGGTTCTCCAATGAGATGCACCTCGGCAGTTAGCGGCACATGGTGTTGAAAGGAGACTGATGGCGCTTTGACTTCACACAGCAAACTATGCATTCGTCATTATGGACACGTCAGTCACGGGCAAATAAGAGGCTACTTTGGGAAGCTTTGGCGGTTTGTTTCTCCATCACACATTGATCATTTCGTGCAATTTCACATATTTATGTTATCCCCGTTTCTGGGCTCCTCTAATTGCTTGTCAGCATGGAGATGTGGAATGCCTACATAAACTGTGCAGTCCATTTACAAAAGCTCTTTCCACATTCAGACGCAGCCGCGCGGCGCGTGCCTCATCTGTCTTTCGCCCGCCTGCTCCTGGTTGCGCTGCTGACAATTATGGATATCCCAAGAAAACATTCCATGTTGTTGTGTTCCTCATCGCCTTTGTAAGCGGGCACCCCTCACTGCCCTTTCTGCTCCTAAGAGCCCTTAGCATCTCCTCACAGCCCGCCACGGCTTCATGATAGTGTTTATGTCAACACATCCGACCTGGCTAGGAATCACATCTTTGAGGAGTTGCCCTTGATTTGAAAAGTTCACCATTCTAATGCCTTTGACATATCTGAGGTCATCTCTGCATCCACTCGGTGTCGACCCTTCTTCAGGAGAGGGTTCTTCTTTTCTCTTCATGCAATACCACAAGATATTGAGAGCCCGAGTGTACAATATTTTCAATTTCTTACATTTCAATACGCACATTTAGAAATGGTAAAATGAAATTGAAATAGATGGCCCTATTGTTGTTGCGGACACTGTCGGTCTAGCTTTTGCTAAATTTAAACCTTTTTTCCACCCTTATTTAATGGAAAAAGCAAGCAACACACAATTGTATCATGATACAGACTACCTGCCCGAACAAGTTCTCTGCCTTTTTTTGTTTCCAAAATTGCACATTTACGTGGAGCTCTTGGGCTCATCTGTGACGAAACCGTACCATGAAGTCTCCAAATCCAAAAATGAGAACTACATGAGAAACCATGGGGCTCTAATATGTGAGGTTGTTCTCTGGCTGTACTTTGAATGATGTTTTTTGTTTGTTTTTTTTACCATAACTTTCTTACCATTAACTTTAACCGGGACTAACGCAGCCTGCCGTACCTCCATATGTGGCCGTAAATGTGCATTCCACTAGAATAACGGTTTTGCAGACTAAAGAGAACTCAGAAGTGCTTATTTTCAGCGTATAATTGGGTAGGGGAGACACACACTAACCACTGCTGTGTGTTTCTGCAGACTAATGCTTCAGCTTGCATTACATCTTCAGCAATCAGCTATTTGCTAACTACTAAATGTGGTTTATTTTGCTGCCAACAGTTGCTAATTACTCAATCACTCAACATATTTCCCGCAATAGCCTCCAAAAAAATGTGAACATAGTGAAGGGTGCACAGCTGCGTGTCACACTTTAAACACTCGGCTTAGTTCATCGGAGGCCGACGCATTTTAAACGCAATCTGGCTTTAAAAAGGCACGGTCGTAATGACTTTTTTTTCAGGGCTCATTAACAGCCTGCATTAACTTAATTTTAACCACAAGGAATCCTAGGAATACATAAAACTGCGTTGCTCTCCTCCGCTCGCAAGAGCTTCTGTGCGTCGTTTCTAAAGGCTTTCCAGGGACTAAAATACAGGTCTGATCTTGTGGAATCACACTCCTGGCTTGAAGAGGAGCTATCGGTGACCCCGCGGCCCATTCATATTAGATATGTTGCAACACCGCTAAACGCCAGGCTGGGCAATAGCGAGCATGTGGATCTGTGAACTGTCTTTAAACTATGTTTCACGTAAATAAAATCCCTGTTTTCTTTCACCAGTAATCCGTTATTAATACATGCTCCAAAAGCAGCAGTCACGCTCGCTTGCCACCATCGACTGCATGGAAAGTACCGTTTTCAGTGGTGTATTAGAAGAAGTTCCAAAAATATCAGCAATTTATCAATATTTTACCCTGAAAAGTCCCTCAATTAAAAAGATGAGAGGCATTTTATAAGAGGAAAACCTGTGCGGCTCGCCGACAGTCTTACACAACGTTATTTAAACACAACCAAAAGCCACCATTCCAAGCCTTCCGCACAAGTCATAATGTTTAAAAACGGTGCCTGGTTCTCCGAGGAGCTGAACCGGTAACTTATCTCTCTCTCTCTGCCAAAACAAGATTCGCTCACCGTTGACAGGGTGATTCCTGAGACTGAGCAGATGCGGTGCGCTACCCACTGGTCGCGCGTGCGCACACACAACGTTACACACCATCGCGTGCGCGTTTTCCCTCCCTCGGACTGCATACAAAGACAAATGTTTGCCGACTCCCGGCGGAAGGAAGGGCTTTCTATCCAGCTGAGCACTCGCGCCGTATCGGGGGCCACTCTCGGAGATCTCCGGAACCGCGGGCTTCATTTTCTTTCGGTGACATCGAGACAGGAAGTGGTGTTTTAGGGGTGCGCGTGTGTGTATGTGTGTGAATACTGATGCCCAGGCACAGCGAAACAGCGGCCCCTCCGCGGGCTGTCATGTTTCATCCACGAGGCATGCTGAAGTGAAAGACAGCGCCTCTAAAACAGCACCTGTCGAAATGCAGGCGAGAGTGTGTGCGCCAGAAAGCGTGTAGTTACGAGTGTCTGCCCTATGTGGAGGAAAAAACAATAACCTCAAGGAGAAGTGTAGGAGGAGAGAAGTAGGCCTTTTAGGGTCCTGGTGCTCAGGTGTTCCATTCAGGAGTCAATGATGCGACGCACGCAGGTACCCAGCATGCATCCTCATCAAGCCCTTCGTCTTCAAGTAGAGATTCAGTCATGGCTGGGATGACAGCCATCTGTGGCGGAATAAAACCTTCCATCCAACGTCAATCAAACTGTGCTTTTTTTGCCTCTGTATCTCAAGTCCATGTTCACCGGAAGATATATTGAACAAATGTCTTGTATCATTATGGAAAATAACTTTGAGCGGGATCCCTGATGTTTGCTATATACCATTAAAAGTGTGTAAACGTTGTCTGTCTAAAGAAATACAAAAATGTGCACACTTTTTTCAAATTTTTTTGCTTTTCTAGTATCTAAATGCTACTGAAAAACTTGACTATCAGAGAGCAGCTCGGAGTTTTTAATCCCCAGTCCCATACTTTCCAGTCAATTTAATGCTGCTTTTTTTTTGTCCACCATGCCGTTTTTTTTACCCACAATATCTGCACACCCACGCTCCTTTAAATAGCCGAAACCTAATTTTTATTTCATTTTGATGCGCATAGGCGTGTGAAAGGGAGGACGGGCCGGCGCACAAAAAAAAAAAACAAGTTGGACAACGATCGCTAAACGTTAAAATCAACGCCTGTCAAATCTGATCACAGCCAACATGCAAAATGCTGCCTGTGTGTAAGAGAGGGAGTTGCAGAGACAGAGAAATCTGAAAGAGAGACGTGTGTGTCCGTGTGTGTATGTGTGACTGCCTGGGTACTTGCTGCTGGCCAATAGCCAACAATAAACTTGATGTCCATGACTAAATAGGATTTCCTTCCATATGCACTCGCCTGGATCTTCCTCTAAATGTCCTGAAGGGGGGCTGGGGAGTCTCAAAATGACTGATGACAATGTTATTATACAAAAGCTAGTGCAAGCTGCTCATATTCCAACGCATTTGTGGGTATTAAATGTGATCACCGCTAAGAGCAGCGCTGAGTTCTTTTGTCAATGACGTCCGAGACTGCTTTTTCCACCACTATCATTAAGATGAAGCTGGCGGAGAATCGTCGGCACCGAGTGCGTTACGAGTGACTGCCGGTGACCTCACCCACTGAGAAATGATTGCTCCCAAACAATGCACGATTCTTGATACTTGTCAAGAGCCGATACGAATTAACACTCATTAAATTGAATTCTGGATCTTCAAAATAGTAAAAAAAAATTGAATGTATTCATATTTGGGTTTAAGTAAAAAAAAGAAGTAAAGTAAAGTTAAAATCATACCTAAAAAGAAACACTTTCAACTACTGTATACGGAACGTGTGGATGATTATGTCACGAACCTTCACGAAAAAGGGATATTATAATAGTCAAAAAAAAAAAATCCTTTTAGCAGAAATCCACAGTCCCTCCCTCTCGTCTGTCGGCTGACAAAAAAATCTATTTAGCTTTTGTTGTCCCCAGAGGGGTCTCCATCATTCTCCCGTCAAAAGTTGCCCTGTATTTATCACCGATCCCTATTCTCTCTCACGCCCACCGCCTTTTTCTTACTTTCCTCCCCTTGGCCAGCATCCTCGCAGTTGTTGAGGAGTGAAAATAGTGTGATATGGATGTGACGGCGAGGGGACTTTTTGTGTATTTGTGTCTCCGGCAGCATTTTCTCTCAGACTGCGGTGAAAATCCCAGCTAATTTGTCAAGATTGGATGTGCCCAACCCCCAATGCGGCCATAAAGCTACACTTAAGTGCCCATATCCTGCCACTAAATGTAACATATTGATTGGTAGAGGGGGTACTATACAACCTGGGATTATGTGCGACTCCAAAAGCTCAAGTCAGGTCAAACTCGCTTTCAAAGGATCTTTGAAAGCGAGGGGAGAGTGCAAGAAAGTGCTCGCACATTCTATCGCCGAGCTGAAAGGATGAGAAAGCAGGGCAATGCCAAAAAACCAAATCCTTGCCAGTTCCAACAGAAATGTTCCAATGTGCAAATGCAGAGCAGTCCATTCATATTTGGAGTGCTCGCAATTTTGTTTAATACCTGCAACGCATTCACAGGTAAAGTGGCTAAACTATACATATTCACAAATATTAATGTTACCGTGCTCCTGGCATTAAGGCTGCTCAACTTCAACATTTCAAGCTCATTTTACGCAACACTTATTAACTGAATAAATGGAGAATTCAAGCCTTTTTCAAAGAGTGACACAAAACACTGAATGCCGGCGGTAAAACTGAAAGAGCCTTGAATGGTCCAGGGTTGCTCTGAATACTCAAATCCTAACTGCGCACAATTTCTCTAAACGAGTTATTTCACATAATGACTCGTAATCGTTTCTCTGAGCTTTCCTTAATAGGTGACAGACTCCAATAATCCGCTCGTTATCACACTTGGCAATAACTTCATTATATTGTGAGTTAGCTTTGCAGTCACCGGATATAGGAGAGGGTGGTGCTGTTATGGAGGAGCTACACCTAATCCACATTAGTGGGTTCATCATCTAAATTGTGCCAGGCTGTAATTACTCATTCACGCGACCTAGGAGACCGTGGAGTGGAAATTGAAATAATAACACAGTTGATATATATACGAATAGTCCTACAGATCCAATTAAAGCGAGTGATTGGAAACTGAACATGTCCTACGCACTACCACAGGGAGACGGCCGAGTCCTGGTCGACTTCTCAGGCACAGTCCCGGCGACACTGTTCGGCTGTAAACATACCTCTGCCCGTGTAGACAATGACCTCATTTGTTCCAATGCAGAGCTTTTTTTTTTATTGAGCGGAGCCACCTCGCCATTCAGAGCGCTGACGTGCACGTGTGAAGACTTGGAAAGTGCAGGCCGGCGGACGCGCAGCAGGCGAAGGAATATACAAAACGAAAAAAGACAGACACTCTGTCGCCGGTGGAAAAGGGGGGGGGGGGTGGCTTATCTCCCTGTGGGCACCTGTTGCCATAGCAACGGTAGCTGGGAGTTCCTTCAGGTTGGCTGGCCGGTGGTAGGGCATCACCAGACACGATGGGGTCAGCGGGCCCCGCTGCCACCCCTGTCAACCCTATTTCCTCCACACGTCCTGACTCACACCTCCCGCCTCCTCCCACTACAGACCACAACCACCTGCTCTTCATGCGTGCATGCGTTCCTTCATTCATTCATTCATTCATTCTTAGAAATAGAAATCTAATCGACCTAATCTCCCCGAAAGCTAGCGGGATTACACAGAATTCTGATCCAGTACGTTGTTCAGCGGCAGCTGGAACACTCACTCAGACACTGACCTCAATCTGTTTATTCGAACTGGAACATTCACGTGTACACCGGACCCAATCTCGTCTCATCTCTCCTTTTATCTGTTTATTATTCCGCCCCCCGCCAAACACCCTTTTTCTTTTTCTTTTTTTTTTTTAAAGCTTCTTCCCGATCCCTGCCTCGCGTAAACACACATTTTTCATCCCGACACACTCCTATAACACACGAGTCCTGAACCGCGCACTGCCTGTGCCCTCCTTTCTCACTCGCCTCTCTTTTCTCCGTGCGGCGAGCCGTTTGGGATTGCTAGTCTGATAGAGCACCTTCTCACCCCCCTGTGCATCCGTCACCGCTGGAGCGTTGACACATGAAAGAGCAGACTGCTCTTAACTGTTGTGTTGTGAAACTGTGGACTGATGATGGGTCGTGTCTCATAAGGGCCACGTAACAATTCCACTGCCGCGATTCCACGAGCGCGTTCATACGGCAACGGTGTGACTGACTGAGTCAGCGGAGGTTTGACCTAATCCTCCGAGTGTGTGTGGAAGTGTTGTGTGTGTGTGTGTGTGTGTGAACAGGTAGGGGGGGGGGGGGGGGGGGGGCACAGCACTGCAGATGTTTTTGTGTGTGTGTCTGCGGAGACTCACTCTTGACTGTGGCGGTCCTGGTGCAGTTGTAGAGGATAGCCAGCTCTCCGAACACCTTCCCGGGCCCCATGGTGCAGAGCTTCAGGCTCTCCTTCGTCACCTCCACCTTCCCGTCTGAAACATGCACAGAAATACAGGCACACCATTAGTCCTAATGCAATTCCAATTGGCCCATCTATTTTCCTGCCCGATTGCTCAAGTGTGCGAGTCAGTTTGCGAAACGTCCAATATGTGCGGCAAACAAAGTCTCAGTGATGGATGGAATGGAGTGGGTGATGGGTGTCTTGAGGGCCTTTGCTTCATTTTTGGGGTTATCCGACCAGAGAGCTCTTGACTCACTGGACTAGAAAAATAGAAGATTATTTTTGCAATGTGGATTTTCCAAGGGCTGCTGGCCTCCTACCAAGGCAGTGCAGCAGTAACAACCTGAGAAAAACTGTACTTAAACCTCAACACGCCATAACTCAGAGACGAGCTACGGTATGTCAAAATCAAGACGCTGTATGTGAAAATGATCACGGTCAACTGGATGGAGGCGTCGACAAAAATATTTTATTATTGCAAAATGAGCAGATTCACACATTCACTTTTCTGAAATAAACTTTTCTAATGTAAAAGTATTTCCGAATTACAATGTGATAGTTATTGACAAAACCAAATACATTTTGTTTAGACAAGTCTAATCGAGGATGTATGCTTTCCTGGAAACATCCCAGCTAAAGCATAACTCAAGGGGACACAAGGGGGGGGGGGGACAAAGAAAACATTTTGTGTTGACTCCAGGCAAGTGATGAAATATGGCACGACGATAAGAGCACGCGAGTCATCCACACAGGAAACTGGTTGACGTGATTTCTTCCAGGAATTGACTCAATCGTTTCCCCCTTTTTTTTTTCCCCCCCTTTCTCCATCTTTTAGTCGCTACCGTGCACCGTCTTTAACCGCGGTAAACAGCGTATTATCCATCGACACCGAGTAGGAAGCGCCACGCAGAAAGAAAATCCTTTTCACTTCGGCACTCTGCTTCCCCCGCTGTTTTCACTACTGCCGTTTAACGGCTTTCCCTTTTATGTCAGAGCCTTCATACAACACTCTACTCCCCTGGTTTTAGGAAGAGAAAAAACGAAAGGTCTCATCACCGAACGTGGCACATTTTGACAGAGCCGTGCCCGTGAATGTTTCATTATTAACGACTATTGTATTCATAGGAATGTTAGATTTACTGAACAGCCCACGGCGCCGTAAGTGCCTGGTAAATGTCTCCTTCGCGTTTTTTCTTTCCACTGCACTAACAGGTATGAAGCCAAATGGACCAATGTTTCAAGTTAACACATCAAAACGTTGCTGTGCACTGAGCGTCCCCGTGACGAGTTGCCCTCATCATTTTTGTCGGCATGTCCTTCTATTTTCGGCTGGTTTCAAGTTCCTGTACACCTCCGCATGTTTCCCCAGAAATGGGGAACGTGAGGAGCAAAATGTAGAATGCTTCTTTGCACCCAGGCGGAAATGACTCCAGCGAAACCAAACATGTCATTCGCGAAATCAATTCCCTACTAGATATAAAGTTGGATAACAGCTATTTAGAATCGATTCAGGCCTACAAATAATTGCCAGACTAATCAATGAGCTGTGAGGGGTGTCCACATGATGATGCGACTCATCGCTTCTAAATAAAAAGAAAATCACCAGCTTGACATTTCGTGATGTCAAAAAATGGAGAGTGGATGAAAAAACGGTATGTGCAATTTATGTTTGTGTCGATATGGATCATTTCTAACTTATTTGAAAGGACACAGCGCACACGGAACTTCATTAAGTGCAATGAAGGACAGTCAGGACGGTGATTCAATAACGGCAGTTATTCGTCTCTTTGACGGGTTCACGCGGGGACAAAGGCAACCGCACAACAGGTAGACAAAAACTTGGCGCTTGACAACGCGGTCAATGCACACAGTGGATTGTCTCGGACAACCTATCGACTGCTGGCTTAAGGAATACAACCATGTAATTATTATTTCACTAAAAGCCAATTTTTTTTAAGAAACTGTCACACAGAGGCTCAGGTCCATTTAATCCTCACACCAACACACGGTCCATCTCATTTCCTGCAAGACCGTTTTTTATCACGCCGCTTTATTACGGTAGCTCCAATTTCACTTGGAATTGGCATCTCATATGCAAGTGCCGCTCAAGTAATATTCAAATGACAGCAGCGCAGGCAAAAACATGCTGCGGCACATATCGTGCGGGCGTTCCCATTTCCATGTGCAGCACATTTCCATGCGCAGCGTACCGTCTTGTCTAAAGGCAAATTATAGAAAAGAAAAAAAAAAACTAAAGCAATGCCAGGAAGAGAAGAGGAAATTTCAAAATGCCTCCAATATGGCTTGTGTAATGTTAACTTCCACTGAGGTTTTCACTGTCAGTGTATCACAGCAAGTCTTCTTCCCCCCCCCCCCGAGGCGGTGTAGCTGTGTTAATGGCTGATCATTTGAATGCACACGGCAGAGCGCTGCACATAGCTGGGCGTCAGGACAGACCTCGGAGCAGACTTCCCCGCCCGGCTTCAGATCAAACGCGCACCTGGCTGCATCCCAAAGCCAAAAGTCTGGTGGCGTGACTTGATTTCACACCAGTGCTGAAGACTCCACAGGTAGAACAACAAATAAATACACGAAACAGGAGTGCAATTATGTCAATATCTGACGCAAATGAGCTTTTCCGCTTAGGGTTCGGCTCAACCGCATTAGATTCAGGATAAATCAATTTTGGTGGCGTCTTTTTTGGGGCGTTTGCGGCCAGCATGTGACACAGGGTTCTCTAAGACAAGGACATCTGTTTACTTCCACGTGGAGTATTTCACACTGAGGTCAATAGACTGTGTCTATAAATAACGTTGTGTTTCAAGGGGTCGGGCACAGGATACCGTGTAATCCTTCCTCCTCTTGTCACATTGATAGTTATTGGGTTTTTCAAGCAGCACAAAGTGGACATCGAGACACAGGATGTGGGGGAGTTACAGTTCCATAGAGGATCAACCAACTATCCCAGCCTGAAGGGCCTTGTTTTTCCGCTTCTCCTCAGGGGTCAGATTACATAATGCTGTTCTTATCCACGGGAGGAAGACTGATATCACACAAATTGTTTTATCCTGCTCTCGACGGCCAGAAAAAAATGTGGAAGATTTTAGTTTAAAAAAGCTCCAGTAGACACTTCAGACTCAAGGTCAGCAATGCTACATTTGTGATAAAACGAAAAAAATAAAAACTCACATTCTCTGTATTGTGAGGAAAAGGCACGGGGGAAACAAGACTGACCCTGAAAGTGTCAGGCGCGGTGGAAAGGGACGGAATTGCATTTTTTTTATTTTATTTTTTTTAATAAAACACAGAATGAAAAGTACTACAGTCCGGGCAAAAACACAAAATGAAATCAGTGGGGGTACAAAAAAAAACACTGAATCCAAAAAGCATGAGGGATAACAAAGAGACGCATAAAAAGCAGATCCACACAACTCAGTCAAAGACAATCAAAGGAGGAGCGGACAATCAAAACAAGGACAAAAAGACAGGAAGTGAAATGTTAAAACAGAAAAACGAACCGATGCAAAACCAAAAATTTTTTGGAAAAAAGCGGAAAGGAGCACCGAAACCATGGCAGAAAGATAATTTGGGCGAGCGGTGGATCAATTCAACGGGTTCAGAAAATGCCAGGCTTTAAAAATCACCATCTGCTCCTTATTTGGGTCTTTGCAGAAACGTGGGTTGAAAGTGGATCATTCAAAAGTTTTAATGAAAAGAAGCCTTTGATAATACATCAGCTGTGAGCAGTGTTTTCAACCTTTTCTTTTTCTCTCAAAGAACACAATGATTCTCAATGAAACGAAGAAAAATATTCCTAGCTGCACAGCAATTCAAAATGAGAGGCACAAATCAACACCGTGAGCAGACATCAGAAAATGAGAAAGTCAAACTAAAAGATCTCTGGATGAATGCGACGCTCCGCTTCCCACCTCACACGCGGAGAAGAAAAAAAATGTGAAGTCAAAAGTCATGAGTTTGTGTTTGAGGCTAAATGAATCGAAATCCTCAAAAAGAAATGTTCCTGCTCAGATAACCCTGACCCCGCACGGTCAATAATAAGGACTTGTCACATGTACCGCCCGCGCATTTATTTTCTCTCTGCAGAGGAAAAAAATTTGAATAATAAGAAAGTAAAAAAAAAAAAAAGAAACAAAAGATGTGAATCGTGAACAGCTTGGGCAAACACACAGGGAAGCAGAGATGGAAGGGGGATTCAGAGCTGTGCGAAGTTCACGCTGGCTCCGGAAATGACAGACAGCCCTGCCCCGACGCGGGGGATCCCTCATCGTTTGAACTGCCACGGACGGAGACCCCACCGGCGTTTGATTGAAAGACGGGCTGATGGTCTTCTTTTTTTTTTTTCCCCCCCGCCTGCCACCAGCACACGGGGAGGCTGGGAACGTTCTTGAACGGGCAGCAGCGGGGTTCGCGTCTCCAGATCGGATCACTCAATAACACTTAAGCAAACGCTGCAGGCCCGTGCGGCCCACTCCACGGCGGCAGACAGCCATGCATATTCTCTGCCCGCCAACAATCCTGTTCACACTGGCTGTCTGGAAGTATTTTATTTACAGCCAGAGCAGCGCTAGATCTTACATAGACACAGTCCGTAGTCTGTTCGCCCGGAGTCTTCTATCCCTGCCCCCCACCGCCCTGCGCCGTCTGCATCATCCCCTCGAAAGAAATCATTTGTTGACTGTTATCAGCTCTCTGTCAACAAACTTGTCGAGGGCTCTGTCTGGGCAGGCCTTCTGCAGGGATCGTACCAGCTGAGGCTGGAGGAGGAAGATTGCAACTCGTGCGCCACAGGGAGCTGGACTCTACTAACGCTGCTGTGGTAGAATGTTTCTGCAAATCACTGTGGTGGTTTTGGTCATTTTGTCTGGGAAGAAAAAAAAAGAAAAACTTTCTTCAACTTTCCAGCTAAGTGCCCAGGAGTAGATTCAAGATTTAAAGAAAGGATTCAAGAATCTGCCGGAAAAAAACAAACATTTCCACTGCTGTGGGACTTCACTTTTTTGTTATTTTTAGTTTTTTGTATTTTGTCAACAAAATCACTGCTGCTGCTGCTATTCCTTTTAAATTGAAAAGAGCAGAACGTTGGTGCGTGAGCGTTGGTCTGCGGGGGTCGGACCAGATTGCAAACTAGCAGACGTCATCTTGAGGCGATAGTTAATCCCGAGAACAACAAGTGGGATGAGAGGAGTAAGGATGCAGACGGGAAGTGGGGAGACGCAGAAGGACAGCATGGGCTGACCATGATGGGCACCTGATGCTTTAGGTGGAAGTGTTGAACATAATATTATTTGTCAGGCGCCATTCTGCAGCGCTTCCTGCCACCGGCACGGTGGAAAATGACACTGCAGTTCGGTACGAGACCTGAACAGCGTGCTCTGTTGTGAAAAGAATGTGGAGAGCAGGGATGGTTTCATCCCCTTTACATCATTTTACCTTGGAGACGAGGACTTTGCAAAAAAAAAATATAATGATAATAATAATCTACCGTAGCACCGCATTTTCGGAGGTTTTTAGCCGCACATTGAGGGCTGCAATCTCTCCGCCGGTGTGAAGGGACACGTGAGGGGAGACACGACAGTCAGATGGCCTTGTCCACAGCCTCTCTCCTTTCTCTGTTTTCATTAAAGCGTTACAATAGGACTCGTTTCATCTCCGCTTCTCTCCGGGTCATCAAACTGCGATTATGGCTCTCGTGTTGACAAGCTGATTTATGGCACCGAGCTGGGGGGGGGGGGGGGGGGGGGGGGCGGGTAGGGAAAGAGATCATTTCAGCTGATTTATGGCACCGAGCTGGGGGGGGGTGGGGGGGCGTGTAGTGAAAGAGATCATTTCGCATTCACACTCCAAATCACAGCGTGGTAATTAGCAGTTAGCATCATGGCAATGTGCCCATACTGTAGCTTTTTTTTTTTTTTCCCGCAGAGTAGACCTAATTAGAGCGCTTCAACAATGGAATACAGATTAATATGGCGTCTTATGTGTATTTTAGCACCCGGGCTGTATCACCACAGACAACACAAGACAAGTACCGTCAGGAAATTACACCAGAATAAATAAGTATGTTTTTTTAAACGTAACCTGAACATTAAATTAGCACTAAATGGGAAGTAAAACCGAGACTAACGTTTGGCGGGTATGTGAAAATCGACATGAAAATCTACTGTGGAAAAACACACACTGTGAAATTTTTACCCAGTAATAAAACAATAATTTGAAATGAAATTAAACATCAGCACATTCACTACTTGGGGTCTCAGAAGGAAAGACGGGGGATCAAAATAAATTAGGCATCAGCCTCCGGGTACCATGGATATCAGTCACGGATTTTGTGGTAATCCAGCTCAACTCCAAAAATTGTTGAGACTTTTCAGACTGGACCAATGGGATTACATGCCGCTTGATGGGCTAAGAATGAGAGCGGTTTCAAATCCCCCTCCATCACTCCTCAAAAAATAATTTCGATAATGTCTACAAAGTTTTGTCATGAGAAACCTTATGACAATATAATATACCCGAGTCAAAGCAAGGAATAGAGTTTCAAACATTTGCATAATACTCAGCTCATGATGCACGCAGGCTCTTTTTGTGTCAGTCTTTCTTTACCCATCCTCCACTTGTATATCTGGCTCTCTTTCTCCCTCATTCGCACACATAAACACACACACACACACACACACAGTTTTCTAGGGGAGGAATCCTCAAAAGCAGGGTTAGCAACAAAGGAGATAAAGGCTCAGGGATCATTCACAAATTGCTCATTAATTCTTCCCCAGGTGTATTCAACGGCCTCGGTGGCGCTAAAATTGGCAGTGATTATTCTTCTAGGGTTCAGTGGGGGAAAAAAATGGAATGGCCCCCTGATTGTAGAGGAAGAAAAGACAGTGAAGACAAAGTAAGGCGGAAGCACAGAATAAGAGGAATAAAGACAGTGGAGGGAAATCAGAAGAGGGGGGCAGGTGGAGAAAGACGGTGACGAGAGCACAGATTGGGGTCAACGTCGGTGAAACGCGAGGAGGAGGGATGGAGGCGAACGAGCACGGCTGCACTCTCATATTTGGGCATTTTGAAATTGTTAACTTGAGCCAGTGTGTGGTTGTGTGTGAAAGTGAGAGGATGGAGGCGAGCGGCAGTGACAAAGAGGGGACAACTGGCAGGCAGTGGGGGCAAATAAGATAATGCACATGGCGGACAGGGAGCAACTCTGCGCACAGCTCAGTGAGATGATTCGTCTGCGACACGTGCATACGCGCCATTTGCACATAAATAGCAGATTGGCGATTGAGGACAGAGGTATTTCAGATCATCTGCCCTTAGCTCATCAGCAAACGCAGGAAAGTGTTTACCCACCTTCTTAGAAATCAATACCCCACCTGAACTGGGTGTAGTGGAGAGAGGATTATCATTTCTCGCCGTTTCCCTCTTCGCTCGCCGATTACGCCCCTTTCACTCCTTCTCATAAATGAAAAATAAAAAATCCCATTCCTGCTTAGCGCTGATCTACAGAGGCTTTGCATCTGGTTAATTCGGCTCTTCCATCGTGGCTTGAAATTAGAAGGGAAATCGCCAAAAAAACGGCAGTTTATAATCAATTTTCCCACATTTGATCATAATCCCATCAACAATGTTAAGTCAACGGAACGACCTACTTGCTTTGTAGGAATGCTGACTTCCAAATGGGCAAGTACATTAATATATATGTACATATATATATATATATATAGATATATCTGCGACGTTATGAATAAGGAAGTCATATTCCATGTATTTCATTATATAACATGCAACTATTGCAATACATTTTCCAGTCATTACAGAGGGGATGGAGCGGGTGGAGAAAGGGGGGGGGGGGTTGACTCTGACACGTTCTTTTGAGCTTTGTGTAGGAGATAACTGGGGAGAGCCATTCCTGTTAAAGACCCCTCACCTTTTCCCCAGAAGACGCTTTGATAAACCACCTCTGAGGGCCTCATTATTTTTCTCCCGAGAGTCGGTGAGGAGGACCGGCTTAAAGGGGCGCCGGTGTTTTGGTAATCATGGCATTGCACGTCAGGTCACATCAGGGAGCACACAAAGCCACACCGAGTTGATTTTTATATTCAATTTTCTATCACAACCATTTGAAATGGAGTTCGTCGAGATGCCCTCAGCAGACGAGGTGAGCGTGAGCCCCAGCAGTGGGGTTTTGCGCTTGATTATTAACCTACAACAGGCTCTATTAACCTGCAGCTGTATGGAATGTTGGCCGCACGCCGCATTCTCCAGGGCCGATCGAAATCTGACTTTGAGCTGAGCCCTTTTGCAGAGACGCCGCGTTGACAGACACAGTTTTAGGCCTGCATTTGTTAAGTTGCCTGGCAACAATTCCGGTGCAGTGGATTTGTGCGCTCAGATTTCTGGAACCAAACGCATGCTCTATTTTCACATGGCCTTATTAATATGCGAATATATCACAATAATTACAAATATCCGTAGCTTCCGCCGTGTGGGTGCCAAATAGAAGACAGTGCCCTTTAAAATTGCTTTACACATCGTGTCCATTCACACCTATGACAGTGAGACCCACTCACGGTTGCCCCTATTGATTCCCTCTCCAAGCCCTGCCGAACATGGGCGCGTATCCCTTTACTCTGCCTCATTGGCCTCAGTGAAAAAAGAGAGCATCTCTCCGAAGACTCCTTTACACTGTGGAAGGATGTGTCTCTTTAAACTGTAACGTCTGTCAAAATGGAAAGACGTTTCCAAAAAAAAAAAAAGAAAAACCTCTAGGATGTCATTTATGGAAACTGGACAGCTCGATCTACTTGCTAGTCTGGTTTCAGATTCAGTTATTAAATCTCGACATGAAGTAACCACCTGCTGGCGTCTAGTTAGTTAAAAGGATCGTTAGGTTGGACAACTAATACACGTTGTACTGCGTCTGACACTCAACAAAAAAAAGAAAAAAAATGTGATAGACGTCCTGGGAGAAAGCCCACAGGGTGACAGGGAGGTGATAGGCTGTCTGTAGAATGTAAAGGGGATTATACGAGTATATGCCATAAAATGTAATGTAAACAAACATACACCTGTACATCTCATTTCCCAGTGCTTTTTTTTTGTTTTTATGTTTGATCAAATCTCCGGGCAAACAGTTCAGTGTTTGATGCTTACACACACGCGGACACGTCTGTCGGTTGTCATATCGTTAGTATTCCCCACACAGAAAGAAAATGGTGGGGGCCATTGGTGGGGGAACATTCTTATTCAGTTATATTTAAGTAAAAAAAAAAAAAGGAAAATGAGGATGTGGGAAGTGTATCAACGTTTGCTTCAGAGCGACACGCTGTTTGTTTCCGCCATCCTCAGGTATTAAAGGATGCCATTTAAGCCTCACTTAAACTTCACGTCTTCTGTCAGAAATCTGTTGGAATATTTTATGCGCCCTGCCTAACAGAAGGCCAAATGGAATAATAGGGTTCCAGTCCAATTGGTGTGGAGAAAAAAAATCTCAAATCCCCTTCTGTGTCGTCTCAAATCCCCCAAACACCTCCACCTGGATAAAATGTGTCAATTGAATCAATTGCAGCTGCACTGATTCTGGTGGGCTGTCAGAGAACCTGTCAAAGTGCAGCAAACACACGTCGGGTGTGGAGCTGACTCATACTGTGGGGATCACCACTCTGCTTACATATAAATATATATACACTGTACATATATACTGTATATAGGGCAGGCGGCTGGAACTTCAATTGTTCTTGCCGCAAAAAGCCTTCGTTTCTGAAACTGGGGGAAAGTTTAGAAATCTTAAACTATTTAAAAACAAAGTGCAGAGTTGGGAACGGAAAAACTATCATTAAAGGCAGGCAGAAAGCAAATTGTACAATCACATGGGTTATATCCAAAAATATAGTTATAAATAAAGTTAGACTTAGACTAAACCCACCATGCGCTCTTCACAGTTCTTACCAAAGTATTCAGTGTGTTTATACCATCCAGCATAATAATCCGATTTCTAATGTCAAAGCAAAGAACCTTGTTTCTCAAGGACAAGTGAAACCACATCGACACATTTGATCAGATGAAGTCAAACGATGACTATGAAGGAAATTGAGTGGGCGGGGGGAGGGGGGGGGGGTTTACTGTCAGCGAAATACAGGATAGTAATTGGATGTGATTATACTTGCTATTATCATCATTAACCACCTGTACGGGGCTCTGTGGATGACAGAGCCAATCCAAAAACCTCATCTCATCTCCATGGAAATGGGGGCTTTTGTCTCAGTTGCAATTAGTTTTTTTTTTGTTTTTTTTTTAAAGGGACCGGTGTCAGTTACAGCCCAGCGAAAACCACCCAAACACAGTAAAGGCTCATTACGGAAGCCGCGCCGGCGGCCTCAACACAGCGGTGCTGGCGTCCGCTCCGTCTCTAAAGCTCCTGCTTTGTCTGATCCTTAAATCGGCAGGTACATCTGCAACAAAAGCTAACTACACTGAGGGAGGCTGTGATCCTTGGACCAAAACAAATTATGCATAGGCTATTATCTTTAAAAAAAAAAAAAAAAAAAAAGGAAAAAAGGATAGAAAAACTATTCTGAAGTGAGAATTGCCGTGATGTAATGTCTAATTATTAGTCGTAGTATTTTATGTCCGCCTATATGTCGCAGCGTCAACAATTTCAGCGCCGTGGCAACGCGTTAATGATTACACTGCAGAGCCTGCAACGGGAGACGACACCGCTGCCTGAGCAAGTCATTTGTTTGGGAAATGACGCACAAATGATCAGAGCGTGGATTGAAGGGTCACGTTGTGTTCGGCTGTTGGACCTTGGACGACGGTTAGAGTGAAAACGGCAGCACAGGGACGCACAGAGGCGAACATAAAAATAAATAAATAAATAACAGAGTTGGATGTTGTTTTGGTGCAGATAGATATGTTAAGACTACCGTTAAGGACGGGGGGGGGGGGAGACAATTAGCCAAACCCGTTTGGATTAGTGGCACATGACCGCCGCTGAATAAAAAAGGCGACCCCTCCAATTACAGAGCCCCTCGACAATCATTTCCCAGAGATGTGTTACCTTTCCTTTTCTCTTTTTCTGCCTCGCACCACGGCAACCTATTCATCACGTCGGCGTGACGCCTGCGCCGGCGCGACGAGTCACCTCTGGCACAATCATCTCCTCACAGGGCGAGATTCCCGTTTCCATCGCCAAAACTTAAGATCCTAATGGGACTCAGTGGGACGATAATCAAGGATATTGCTTCTGATTTCTTACCCCATAGTTTTATCTGAATTGCAGGTATACAATTTCTGATTTTGGTTACAGCCCACCAGCGGCTTGTCTCCTCAGGCCTCCTGTTCTACAGTGCACAGTTGTGTGTTTTGCGTTTCATTTGCATGAGGCCAGTTGGTGGTAAAGCCGTTTTACATATCTGACTCTACAGTCCCCCACAGATAAGAGCAGGCACGTCGCACCCTTACCGCCTAAAAGGATGTGAACGGAATTAAAAAAATGTTGCCAGAACAGAAAGCTGTGAAGATATTATATATACAGTATATATATATATATATATATTCAATCAGAAACCTGCTAACCAGGGAACACCCATGTGCACAGTCTTTGGGGAAAATTGCAACGTTTAGGGTTCATGGCATTGTTTTGTTTTGTTTTTTTTCCGTGGCATATGTTGGGATGCCACACCCCGTTTACAGACCCACGTGAGCTAGAATCCATGGCGAGAAGTTCAGTCTGACAAATGTTTTATTGATCCAGAAATGCACCTCTACTTTTGTTTTGTATTTTCTGTTCTTTCCTCCAACTTCACTTGTCTACAATATGATACAATACGAGTCCTCTCCCTCATGGAATAACCTTTAAATTCATAGACAGACCACGAAAGGTTTTTGGAACTCAGAGCGAGTGGCTCACTAAAGTGCAGATGAAGACGGAGAGCAGCCATAACATTTTTACTGGCATCACAAAGAGACACTGCCCGTCTCTGGAGTCCTTCGGGCCACTTGTCGAGAGCGCCGTGTTTTTGTGGAGTCGCAGAATCCTCCCTGCCCTCCCAGCTCAGACAAAATCGGCGAATACTTATTATATTCCTTCCTAACGATATTCGACTGAATGGGGCAATTAGGAAATGTCCTCACATCCTAAATCATAAAAGAGGGCGGCAGACATCAGGCGCAACGATCAATATTGTCATTCTTCCTAATACAATTTTAACCTTTAAATGCCAACCAACAAACTTCCTCTCAATTTTATTTATTCTTTTCTTCTGTTGCTTTTTCTTTCGGTTTTGAAACCTTGATCATCCTGACTGGAGTTACACTGCCCACGCAATTGATTGCAAAAGTCCAGTCATGTAGGTTTTAAAGGCGATGAGAGCAATAATAGCAATTTGGAATTTCTCCTGTTTCTACATTTCATTTTGTTTAACGATAGAATGAATTATAATGATATCATACCGTCATCCACAGCTCAAGGCTATTTTCCCCCCCCTCAGGCCAAATCCATTGAAAGGGACAACGGCCCACTTTAGTTTAGCATCACTTTTCGGAAATCCCGTTCGAAAGAAAATCCCCTACACAAATCCCATCTGCGCCAGAGTGAGTGGATAACCAAAACAAAAACAACCAGGAGAGAAAAACCACTGCTTGGTGTTTGGAGAGGAAGGCAAAAAAGAATTTCATTGTACAATGTGCACATGACCAATAAATGCTTGAATCTTGAATCTTGAATCTTTAAAGGCGATGAGAGCAATAATAGCAATTTGGAATTTCTCCTGTTTCTACATTTCATTTTGTTTAACGATAGAATGAATTATAATGATATCGTACCGTCATCCACAGCTCAAGGCTATTTTCCCCCCCCTCAGGCCAAATCCATTGAAAGGGACAACGGCCCACTTTAGTTTAGCATCACTTTTCGGAAATCCCGTTCGAAAGAAAATCCCCTACACAAATCCCATCTGCGCCAGAGTGAGTGGATAACCAAAACAAAAACAACCAGGAGAGAAAAACCACATGCTGGAACAATCATTCTAAAAGAGAAATAAAAGACGAAACAGGCCCACGGCAAAACAAAATCAATTCGACAGGAATCGTGCTGCAAGCGTTGTAGTTGTGGAGCGTCAGTTCATTGCCCTGCGGTCATCCATTAATTACGTCCTTTCATTCCATTTTTCACCAATGCCACGACAAGGTTTGAAGGTCTCAAGGCACAATGCCACAGATTCGGTTGAATCCTTTAAAACCAGTGATTAAACACGTCTTGTTCTACCCACGGGTTTTGTTTTGACGTGAATCAATTTGGACCTCCACAGGATAAACTTGTGTGTGTGTGTGTGTGTGTGTGTGTGTATGTGTGTGTGTGTGTGTGTGTGTGTGTGTGTGTGTGCGCACGCTTACCTTCCATGACGTAGACCAGGGAGCCCACGTCGCCCTCCTTAATGATACAGCTGTCTTTTCCATACTCCACAGGGTACATGCAGTCCACGATCTCTTGGATCTGCGACAGCTCCAGGTTCTTCATGAAGTCATTGTCCAAGATGGCTTCTTTGATCAGATCCTTGGACCTGGAGGACAAGGTGGATTATTTATTTTTTTAATAAATCAGACGCATTATTCTCAGAGCGTAGTTTTGCCTGAAGCAACACAAACATCATCTCTGTTGGGATTGGACATTTTACAACAAAAAAAAAGAACAAACAATAGGAATAATAAGAGAGAGACAAAAGCAAAACCCTAACCAAAACCCTATCTTTAGGCTTACGGTTTTAGCGAAGGGTAGTTATTTCTAAGGCAATTAAAAGGCTCTTTCACCCTGCAGAGGAGTTTTTCTCAGAAAGATAAAAACTCACATCACAGACAGCAAGGTTAAACCATTTTTTTCATCTCTTCTCCAAATGCTGGAATGAGTCAATAAATGTCAAAAAATAAATAAATAAATGAAAATAAATCCATGTCTAATGGAAGCAGATTGTTTGCATTCAAAAGTGCACCTCTTAGAGCCCCGTTGGCCCTCGGACCGGGGAGTCACCGGGGTATCTCACAGGTAAGTAGGGTGTGCAAGCAGGGGAGTGAATGAAATTAAAGTTAAAGCTAATGAGCAGTGGTCAAGGTGCAGCTCCGTGCACCGGTGGGCTAAACAGGAAAGCGGAGCCGATAAAATGTGACATTGGTTTTAATTACCATGTAAATCAAGGAGGACGAATTGGACAATGTTGACGCGCCGCCGTCCGGCGGTGGACAATCCTTCGTCAGAGCGTCATGATTTGAAAGCGTCCGATACGATGGGACAGCGGTCTGAGGAGGGCCAGATTTCTGAACAGTGAGTCAAGATCACGCCGTCGCTGAAGCATGTCATCACCACAGTTTGACCGACTCCGCTGAGCGGCCGCCGAGTGTCAGCCGGGTGAATGATATGCATCAGGGGCTAATCCTACAAGGAGCCCCGTCCTACGGAGAGGCCTTTTAAAGCCTTTAAAAGTCCAATTCTGGGAAAGGTCAGAGAGCCCTCTGCGTGCCGCGCCGGTAGGACCCACACGCGCTGGTGATGTGCCGCTTGACTTTCTAAACTTGTTGTCCTTTTTCATAAACTTCTTTTATTTATATATATATTTTTTTACGTGCACCGCTGGAGCCGATCACCTGAGGAGCTTATCGCTGAAAGGGCAAATAACCTTTCATTTCACGAAGCAGTGCTCCCGCAACACGCTCCCCTCTCCTTCTGGCAGCAAAGTCTGACGCAAAACACCCAAAAAAAAACTGCCATAATACAAAACCAGCGAGTTCCATTATTTATTTTATTTTTTTCCATGTACCGCAAACTCTGTCTGCAAACTCAGGAATCACAAATGTGAGGTGATGTTTCAAGATCTTAACGCTCTTCAAGGGGCTCACTTTGGATCTTTAATGGCTCTCCATTAAATCTTTAGAAACTTCATCAACTTAAGCTGTGATAAAAACCAAACAATACTTTGTTGCTCCCTCAGAGGTAAAAACTACCAAGAGAAATATAAGAGATGCCAGTCTCCGTTGAAAAGCATCAACCGACATCTAACCCATTTCAAGCCTTACCAGATTTTCAAGTGTGTTATTTACACACCATCAGCAGAATGATTCATTCCCAGGCGATTCTTAAATGGCATGCTGGGATATTAATAATACGCTCTTGATTAATGCGTGCACGTCGCATAATCTGATGTACTTTCAGATAAAATTCCGAGGCCTGTGTTTCCCAAACTGCTCGGCACTGATACTGCCGAAAGTGACTTAGTACTTTACAACATTAGGCGGTTGTCACGAGCTTTGAATACACAGATGACCAACATTATTTATGTTCAACTCAATGAAGTACACTATTGTCCTACTAGATTTGTCAGTGATGTACGACTCTCCGCTCAGAAAGCTCGTCTTAAAAGGCCACACAAATTGTCTTCCTAGGACGGGGTCATTTTTTCCCCAGACCTCCCTGTCATCTGTGGCCTTTTTAGAATGGATTTTAGGGAGCTCCTCATTTGTCTCCCGTTTTACAGATGTGAGAAAAACATTAGAGGAGACAACAGGTTAACCAGAGTCGGACGCCCTTCAAAACGTTTTCAAGTGCTGTTTTGATGATCGGTATGATGATACTTCTGCATCATCAAACTGTGCTTCTGCGTACGCAGAGCCTGCTGACTCAGCATGTAAACGATTTAACCACCGGGAATAAACTGGAAATTCGTTATTTTCCCAAAACTGACCCACGGTCTTCTGGAAATGAGCCTCGTTGACCCCGTTCCCGTTTCATTTACACCCAGGGGGTTTTTGGCCTTTTAAAAACCTCAACCCCTCCCCCCAATTGGAGCCTCAGCAGCGTTGAGCACTGTCTTCCAAGCAGACCCTAATAAAAACATCTGCCTTCCTTCCTCCTTTGTGAGGATGATATATTTGCCTTCGTCCACTAGTGAAGTTTGGGGCCGAGCAAGTTCAGTCTTCCTTAAAAGGAGAAAATATGCTCTTTAAGAAGGAAACGAGGCAGGGAAGTGGGAGAGGCTTAGGGAAGAAGAAAAAACAGCAGACAGGGGGAGAAGGATGGAGAGAGTATGTGTAAGAAACACTCTTTGGGCCTTGTACAGAAGATAAAGCGGATGAGAAAAAAAAAAAAAAAAAAAAACGAATTTGAACATTTCACCGAATCCATTTCCTCTACACTTCAGTAACCAATGAAAAAGCAATGGCGCCGTTTTCATCCCAGGAAGGCACTCATGTTTGCTAAAACAAAAATCTTCAATCTTAAATAACAAAAAAAAAAGAAATATATATATATATATATATATATTATTTTTTTTAAAGAACTGTTTGCCAGTTTCATAATTAAAGAACATTTTTAATTAAATAAAGAACAACATGTCCAAATCATTTTTGATTAAAGTCTGTCTGCTTTTCAGTAGTAATTATTATTATTTTTAATTACACTCATTAGAATGAGACTCGTGCCTCACGGCAAAAAAAGATTCATGTTCTGTAAATGTCTACATGTGTTAACAGGAGAATCAAGAAAAAAAAAAAGTTGGCTCCAGCTCCACCCATGGCCCTCAAAGGAGAAGCAATATAAAGATGATGGATGGATGGATACATGGAGGGTGGTAGATATGGCCAACCGATGTGACTTTCTCTCAAGAGTGTGAACAGGTGTGGGGGACGCGCTGCCAAAAATCCAAGCTGCAATGGAGAGGCATCAAAATAGGTCCAAATAACCTCTCAGTAAAGTAAAAGTTCATTTTCAGTTCCATCCTGAAATGTCCTTTCCCTTTCCACCCCCGAGAGTATTACCATCAGAAATCACGCATTCATTCAAAAACCACTGTCAAATCTCTACTCTCTTCTCATCACAGCTGTCGGGTGATTGCTCTGAAACTCTTCAGCAGTCGACACGTCAGACAAATGTGAAAATACAGGACAATCCAGCCAATTGCATTTTTCAAAGAGCTGATATTTTCCTGTCCAGGTATCCATAAAAGCCTCATCGGGGAAAAATCTCTGAATGGAAGATGTTTGCTAAGGTTCTCTCTCTCTCTCTCTCTCTCTCTCTCTGAGTGGAAACATTTACAGTTCCAGGCTCAGATCGGATGATAACAATGAAATGCTTGGGTCTTGTTTCTGTCTTCCACTCCAAACCTGGTGTCAAAGATTTCACGTTCACTTCTGACTCTGAGACGAAGAAAAGCAGAGAACGCACAGGACTCCCGTTCGGTTTCTGGTTTTCCCAACGCACGGGGCTGACGGGTATAACGAAGACTAATGTTCCTGTTCAGATGAATAACCCCTTTTCAGTTTTGAATGTTCTTTGGTGAAATCCTTGGAGCTTTGTTTGTTTGTGTGTGTGTGTGTGTGTGTGTGTGTGCGCATGTCCGACGCATCCAATCCATATTTAAAGTGTGAAGGGTGTTTGGTTTGGTCCCCCCCCCCCTCCCCGCAGAGAACAAACATTTCATACTATAATGGATTTTAAAGCAGGTAAAATAGCGCTCATTAAAATGTGAACACTCCCTTTCTGCTCCTGTTAAATGACTTGGCCCAGCCACTTTGCACCTCAAAGCTGGATTTAGTTTGAAAATGTATTGATTCAATTCATCATGTCCACTTTTCAGTGCCACTGAATGAGGAGCAGACACACACACCTCCTGTCCCCACTGTGTTGGTGCATAGTGACACAACCCCTGGGTTAGAACCCCTACAGACACGGAGCTATTTTTAAAGGGTTTGGTTCCCGTGACAGCTTCATCTGGAGAAGCAGGCCTCACGCTGTGACGGAGTCTAAGACAGGAGGAAGGTGTCTGCCTGAGAGTTTGCAAAAAGGGGGGCAAAGGAGTTCAAGAGAAAGCACAAGGTACGCACACGCAGAGAGCCTGTCACACAATCACAGCTTGTGTGATACAAACACCGGTGCATCACGCAGAGCTGTAACCTGTAATTCCCCTTCATTAGGTGATTTCTACAATCAGGCGGATTGATAGCCAGCCTTCGTGCTGATACCCGTCAAAGAGGGAAAGCAGCATTTCCTCAAATCCGTGCGTGTGAGTGTGCGCGTGCGTGAGTTAGCTAGAGAGTAACACCCCATCCGTGTGTGTGTGTGTGTGCGTGCGCGCGCGCGCCACAGGTGCCGCACCTGCTGCGCCACACGCAACAAATTACGCACAGGAATCCGCGAGGTGACAAAAAGACGGGTGAACAAACAAAACGGAGCACAACATCACACACACGCGCACACACACACTAATTCCTGAACATACACGGAGGTGTTGTGCGGTCGTGATTCGGAAACCTACTGTGGGCTCTTGGGGTAGAAGGGCAGCGTGACATGGCTGAGGTCCTGGATGTCGAAGGCGGTGGGTTCGGCGGAGATCGCCTGCCTCTTGGTGCGCTGCTGCTCGTTGAGCTCCGTGTGCTTGACGACCTGCTGGGTGGCCGGCTTGATCACGGAGCGGTACTTGTCCAGCTCGGTCTGGAGCCTCTGGATCAGCTCGTCCTTCTGGTCGAGCTCCAGCTCCAGCTCGTCGATCAGCGCGTCCCTCTGGCGCAGCTCCTCGATCTTCTCCTGCAGCGCGTACTGGAGGTCGCGCAGGGTGCCCATTTCACTTTCCTCCACAAGTTTACGGAAAGGTGTGCGGCGGTCGGGTCCGAGTCCTCTCTCTCCGCTGCCGAGCTGCTCATAAACTTTATCCGGCATCAACAGATTTTGGGAGGATGCGCTCCCTTCCTGAGGAAGGGGGATTCCTCTCCGCTGTGCGTCGTGGGCGGACGTGGGAGGGGGGGGGTGGTAAATTAGGAGATGGTGTGTCCAATGGTTGCTGGGATTGCCCAGGTGTGAGCTCCACGCGTGTCAGCCCCAATCAGGCAAAGTTTGCCAGCCCTCTCTCGCTCGCTCTCTCTTCTTCTCTGTCTCTCCGCCTGTCTCTGTCTCCCTCTCTGACAGCGGAGGACCGTCCTCTCGTCTCCGTGTGCGTCAGGCTGCGACCCGGTGGGAGCGCATGGCGAGAAGGGCGCCTACAGGAATCTGTGGCACGGTGCAGTCTCCACAGAGAGCCGCGCTCGTCTCGCGTTGAGTAATGAACCGCGTGTGAGAAAGCCATCGCTCCGAGAGCCACAGTCATCATAGCTCACAAAGTGGCCCTGAGGCGGCGGAGTTTCTAAACGGAAGTGGAGGGTGATGGGAACTCAATGAACCTCGATGTAAGACAAAATTAATAAATAAAAGGGAAGAAATCAATGCATTGTATTGCCTGAGATGCTCTGCCTCTTCTAAATGATGTACAGAAGGTAGAAAGCTCTAGAAAAATGGGTTTCATTTTTGAAGTCAACTGACGCTATGATGGACCAACTCCACTTTACCTCTAATCCCTGTTCAGAGACTACTGGTTCTGAGAACAAAATAATCATAGTGGAGCAAGTAAAGGTAAACAAAAAATGGTCTGCCATTAAAAAAAAAAAAAAAAAAAATCCCAAAGCTACTGGGGGAATCTGCACGGCATCTCCACATTCCCCATCTAATCTTGTGCTTGTGTGGAGCCTGAGGCAACCGGTGTCTGCCCACATCGTACCAATGAGTCACCTGGAGCTCAGAGGACAACATTAGTCTCATTTGCTGGGGATACATTCGGGAGGAGGATTAAGGTGGCAAGGTCGTTCTGATAGTGTGTGTGTGCGTGTGCGCGTGTGCGCCAACGAACAGCCTCAGACTGAGAAAGTGGCCTCATTAAAGATCACAGCTGCCCTCTCGTGGTGGTTTTTGAGATCGGCTCAGGCATCTGTCTCTTCACACTCGTTTCTAAAAAAAACATCATGGTCCCACCTTTTTTTGTGTGATTGTGCAGCAATTGATGAACTGAGCATATTGTTTAGGAAATGGGTTGTTCACACGTGGCGTAATGAGCAGTTCGTGTTGTGATTGCAAACACTCACACCTGGAGTAAGTGCTCTCAATCTAAATCAAAATGAACAAATTGCAACAACCAAGCAAATAGTGCAAACGTTTAAATTAAACCTTTTCTCTTATACTTTCATTTGTTTTCGTGTGCGCTTTCCTATACTCAAAACAACTGAATAATCGAATGAAGCAGGGCAGGCTATCTCAGATGAGCATATTTTCTTTTATCTCTGTCAAGGGAAGAGCGCAAAAGCTTGAGTGTGTAACAAAGTCAGCTTCACTACAGCGTGTCTGCAAAGGGAATGTCAGGCTCTCTCCGGCCCGGAGTTGCATCCCCCTCATCATCCCATCATCCCATTCCCTCCCATTGTCCTTCAGAGCACCTCTGCGCTTTCAATTTCACCTCTCTAACCATCCAGCTCAGCCCTTTTCCTAGGCCGATCAATAGAAATAGGATCCGTGCTCCATGCTGCGGTAATCCGATGAGCGGGGCGGGCCTCTGGTGCCATGTCCTGACTCTAATGGGGGGTCAGAGCGTCTCTGACCCCCACGGCGGCGCAGGTGCACCGACTTCCTTCAGACACCGGTGCCTTTGGCAAACACCAACCCGATTCACCTCCTCGTGTCTGATCACATGCTGTCTGAACTTTGGCTCTACGGAAAGGCGGAGGGTCAGTGCACCCTTACTAGAAATACAGCTTGTGATCAGCTCTCATTGAAACGGTGTCTCAACTCTAAAACGAATTCTTCTTTATGTAGGTTCGTCTTTCCAAAGACTCCTGTGTATTTGGTTACATTGGACGGTTTGTCTGTAGTATGCTGATGAAAACTTGAAATGGATCAAATGGACCTCATTATCTGTTGAATTCAATGAGTCAGCAGAGTGACTCCATGTGATTGATTTCATACTGGAATGGGGAAGAGAAGAAAGTCAAAAGATGGATCCCAATCAGAGTTGTAGCTGGAGAGTATGAGATAGTGACCAGTCAAGTACTGGACTCATATGAAACATAGAGCTGTATTGTGAACTAACACGAGCACCTAAAGGTGATGAAGGAAGCATATGGTCAAACAAAGCGTTTTTCTAATGGAGTATTAAATATCCTCAGACATGCACTTCGGGTCCTCAGCGTCCAGCTACTAAAAGCCAATAATGCATCGCACTTCCTCCCGTCTGTGTCCTCGGGGACTGCCGTGATGGATCTGATCAATTAGGAGCTCTTCTCTGAAACTCGCCTTTGAGCTGCGTCATCGGCCCCAAGAATGAAAGTGCCTGGTCCATTCATGACAAACATATCCCTCTTTCATTTAGGAAAAGAAGCGTCAAAGCGGCGTGGAAAAGTAAAGAGTAGCAAAAGAAGTGTGTCTGAAAGTAGTGTGTGTGTGTGTGTGTGTGTGTGTGTGCGACAGTGCGCATCCATTCTTGGCCACGTTTTGATTCCAGAAAATCAACAAAATCAGAGCTGCCATGGCAAACATCAAAAGGAAACGCGAAAACACACAATGGCATTTTGAAACTGGACTCAAAGCGTCCTCGCGCGACGATACGGCCATAAAAAGCAGAGATGAGGACTCACCAGTCGGACTTGGCATATTTCCTGAAGGTCTGCCTGCTCACGTCCTGGTGCGTCTGCGGCTCCGCGGAGATGCCCTGCGCCCTGCGGGTCCTCGGCCCGATGAGTTGGGCACTGGGCAGGACGGACTGACATTTGTGCAATTTCCTCTTCAGCTCCTGGATCTCGTCCTCCCTGTCCGCCAGCCGCCTCTCCAAGTCCCGTATCCGCTCCTCCTTCAGCAGCAGGATCTTGGCAAAGTCGTCCTCCAGGTCACTCATGTCGAAATCTGGATCCTGGAACTTTCGAAAAAAAAAAAAAAAAAAAAAAAGATTCCCCGACGATGAAATTTGCCCTGCAACGTATATATATATGAAAAAAAAAAAAAAAAGATTCCCCGACGATGAAATTTGCCCTGCAACGTATATATATATGAAAAAAACGAGGCAAATCCTTCTCCGTGTTGCTGTGTGATGATGCTCCGAGTGGATCGCACTGATTTATTCCTGAGACGCGCTGTTTAAAGACAGGGGGGGGGCGGACTATGGATGGAGCCGCGCCGCGCTACAGTCCAGCGAACCTCCGGGGAGCTGCTGATGATCCTTCATTGAGAAACCAATTACAGAAGCTCTGCCTCTCTCCGGGGACGTGGACGGGAGGGCGAGGGGACGCCCGGGACAAGTCCAGCAGGTCTCACACTGCAAACACACACACGACAGAGGAAAACCCCGGAGCGGCTGCTGCTGCTGCTGCTGCTGCTGGTGGTGGTGGTGGTGGTGGTGCTGCTGTCAAATATTTGTTTACCGTCTAACTGCACATGCCCGAGTTTTCCTGGAGCGACAGAGGCGCAATGTTAAACTCCCCCAGATCACTTCCCCGACCCAAAGCATTTAAACCCCCCTCCTCCTCCTCCTCCTCCTCCTCCCTTCATAGACCAGGAACTGCTCAGTGCCCTGTTTGCGATGGTCACGTTTCATATATAGAGTGAGCAAACATGAGTGGAGCGAAAGCAACCCGAGGCAAACGGCTCTCACAGGAGGCTGAGGGGATTTACTCCCCTGCTTTGATTCCATCTGACATCAAACAATGAATACGAAACATACACAATAAATAACAAAACCGATTATAGAGTGACATTAGACATATCTTTGCTCAGGCAACTGTGGGCCAGTAAAACGAAACAAACCAACAAAAAAAAAAAGAATGAAAAACATGCCGCTGTCCTATGCATCCACCACAAAGGTGAGATCACGGAACCACAGGTTCAGAGTGTGTTGTTTCACAGATCACGATGCTCCGCCGTTGGGTGTGTGGACTGAGAGGTGTTCAGTAATAGAGCATGACATTTTCTCTCCGTGGTCGCAATATTCATCTCTCCAAAGTCAGCTTCTTTGCACCATTTTTCATTGGACTGTCGTAATCTGCTTCAACTCAATGCATTCATTGAGGAAAATAAGGGAGCTCATGGGCACGAGGGGGATGTTTCATTAAGATTCTGGGTTAAAAATAGAGAGAGAGAGAGAGAGAGCAGATCATCTCTTTGCTGATGTACTTCCACACATACATCACCCTTGTCTGCCGCTTGACTAATTATTCCAACCACCTCTTATGGGGCCAGAGCTGGAAAGCGTGGCCCACTGCACCACACGCACACGTCTATGTTTGCCAACTTCCCTCACACCTTCTTTGACATTTGACTCCCTTCTTCAATCTGCAGCACCTACAATTCGCCTGGGAGGAGAATTTTAAGGCTCTCAAAGCCTCGTCTGCCACGTGTGGCTCGTGACGACTTGCCTCACTCTCCCCGGTTTCATAATGACAGTCAGAGTGAGGAAGTGGAGATTGCAGCTGTTTCGAATATGCGCGTACTCGCATGGCTACTTGTCCCCCGCGAGCGTGTCCCTGTAATCGGGAGCAGCAACCAGCCTTCAGAGACGACGTGGAGGACTGGGGTTGCGCCGTTATCCGTGTGGAAAGCAGCGAGGGATTAATTATGCATGCGGCAGACACTGTGCCCATTGTGACGGCAGTAAATTAGGTGTCACCTTCTTTGACCCCATATCCATATCCGCGGGGAAAAAAAATTATATGTTTGCACCGGTCAAAGCCCTCCAAACGGGTTATTCAAGTTAGAGAAAAGGGGCGCATGCACTGCACTGGGACACAAAGAAGCAGCCACATAAGCTCTTTGATCTACTGTTATCACCCAAATCAATACCTCACTATCGGCGTCGGCGCTCGCGGTACATCGTCGCCATGACTATATCGGCCTCACTGGGCGGAGTTTGCATCCGTGTTGCCTCCGAGCGTACCCGTGTTTACACGGAGGCCAGTTATGCTGCGCTACCAGTTTGTGCTGGTGTTGTCCGAGTGCTACACGGGTCACCTCCCTCGGATTTTGCGGGTCAGGTCATGGGCGCCAAGTCAACCTTCCAGCAGCACCCATAGAGAGAGAGAGAGAGAGAGAGAGAGAGAGAGGTTTTTCGGACTTAACACAAGAGAGGCCGCAGCGCGGGCGTCACTGAGTTCATCGCCGTGCTAAAGGGCCGCTGTGGTGTCTCTGCAGTGATTTTTGAAACATCTCAGGGCAGGGCCGAGCCGGTGCCCTCTCGTTCGCCTCAGGGACAGATCAGCTTACGGAAGAGAAGGGGGCAGACATTAGTCACTGTTTTCCTGTAATACGCTCACGCACGCACACACACACACACAAGCACACACACACACACACACACGCAAGAGAAACGCAGAGAGATATCTCGGGTATACCCAGACATATGCTTGCACATCATTATCACCCACGCACACGCTCGCATACACGGGATTTATGTAACCATTCACAAAGCCGAAATCCCTGAAGACACACAAACACGGTAATTCCAGCGGCCCGAGAGGAAACCTTAGAGGGGATTACTGTAAGTGTAATGGTAGTCAGTGTCTCTGGGGAATATCCCAACATGGGGCACCAAATGTCTTGGATACAGTATCTAACTGGGAACTCAGTGTTTTCGGTACAGTCCCGGGCAGGAGGCCAGCTGGCGGCGTCTCGCCCGGGAGAGGAGAGGTGAGAAGAGACCCCCCCCCCCCCCCCCCCCCCCCCCCCCCGCCCCGCCCCCCCCCCCCCGGCAAGGACAGGAGGGAAGCTGTCCCCTGCAGCCGCCTATCCCGGGCTGTAAAAAAAAAAAAAAATGAAAAAAATACAGCAAATTCTGCACGTGAGCAGCATCACCATCATACGCGGACTTCCATATCTCATTGGTGTTCCTTCACATTGTAACATGATAGCACAGCCCGGGCTGCAGATTGATTACTGGGCTCACACTGTTGATGGATAGAACCAGAGCGCAGGAAATTGACTTAGCAAACGCAGTAATGATACTTCCTTCCTTCCTGCCTCCCTGCATTAGTCGTGTCAAAATCAGATAGGTGATGATGAGGTGTTTTTCACCTTTTTTGGGGGCTACATTGCCAGAGCTGAAGCGAATTCGTTTTTTTCCTTTTTGATCCATATATCAGTGATTTATCGATGTCAGGTCATTGGTGCATTAATTAGATATTGCACAAAGGTGGACACAAAACAAACTAAATGAATGATAATGTTATTTCTTAATTCGTCGTCGAAAGGCAACCTTTCCATATATGCTCATCTCCAAATTCACCGTATCCACTAAAAAGACAATACTGCGCGCCACCGCTGTGTTTACGCCTTGTTTAGGTACACAAGAAAAAAATCCTAAGATTTTGGGCAGTGGGTGCAGGAAAACCGCAGATACCGTCCGGAGCTCTCATCCCTTGGCCTGTCACTCCGCCAAACTCACTCCCGAGGCAGCGCTCCTCCTCCGCTCGCTCTGTGGAAACGAGATTGGTTTTTCCTCACCTCCGATAATTCAGAGGTGTCTCTTTTCCCGCCGCTCCCAAGGTGCGCGACAAAAGGAGCCGCCACAACATGGAACCTTATTTACTCTCCGCTGTTTTTCCAGGCCAGACACGCAGGTGCTGTTCACTTGGGGACTGGACCTCCGCAAAAAAAAAAACGGTCAGAGGGATGGCAGTTATCTGCCTCACCCCTTGATGCCCACGGTGTAGGCGTAGATTTCGAGTTGATGCTTGTTTATTGTTTCTCATTTTGGATGAGATCAGAAAAAAGCGATGATAGCTGTCCACAGATACGGACCAAGCCGCGGTTGCGGTGAACAAAAGAGAGCTGCGTTTGCGTAAGCTGTGAAGAATCCCGCTCATCTCTCAGGCTGTATGACAACAAACAGCCGCTCTCTCTCTCTCTCTCTCTCTCTCTCTCTCCCCAGTTGGCCACGGCACTAAAGCAACAAACTAATATAGTGGTGGAGGGGTGGGTTGTTATTGATGGTCCTGTGTAAAATGAGATCACCCGGTTGCCGTCCCTTAACTTTCTCCTTTTCTCTCTCTCTCTCTCTCTCTCTCTCTCTGTCTGTCTTCATCCCCGCCTGTGTGTTTGTGTAAGTGTGAGCACGTGTTTGAAAAGGTCACCGCCCGGGACACATTTGAGGTGAATAACGGCCTGAGAGGACGATGAGATGCTGTGACAGTTTTTTCCTGGAGCTCCAAAGTGCGATAACGAAAAAGCGGGGTTGTGTGTCCTTTTTGTGTGCGTGTAATAAGCTGCAAACACACCTGAGTGATGAGTCACACAACTGCTAAGCTGGGACCTACTAGCACGTGGTTATCAGGCTGTTTGCAAGGAATGCGTTTAATGGAAGCTAGTTTGAGGAAGCACGTTACTCCCCCAGCGTAAACCATAACATATGGAGGCTATACATCAGGCTGCAGGCTGTGGGCCAAACATCGTAGTTCTCTCTTTCGCTTACCTTACACTACGGCTCGTCCTGCTGGCACATGCTGCAGATTCAGGATGTTTTGAAAGCTGTTAGGTTGTCTTCCCCGTCTTCAGCTGTGTTGTCCGGTTGTAAAATGTCTGGTACGTGACTCACTTGAAGTATACCGGGCCAAAAAAGTCCTGCAGCGCTTTCCGAAATTGGACGGTTTCTTGGATCTTCGCCCCGGGAGGAAAAAAATTATACGTATATATTGTTAGCATGCTGCTGAATGTCTAATGACTTTGCTAGAAGAAGTGGAAAATATTATTAAATTGAAACAATTATATTTTTGGAGTCTGTAATCACGTAAATACAGGCTGATGCCGATATTGGTTCCACAAAGAAGGATTTAAGCACAGCAACGGTAAATCACTTTTACACCAACGATATAAATATGTCACACAATTGTTTGTGGAAATCCACACAAAGAAAACCACCAATAAACAGGAGATGAAAAAAGGAAGGACTAATTATCGAGGACTATATTTTTTCGAATAACAGAAGAGGGAATATAAAGGATTATTTATAATCTAATAAACAAGGACAAAAGAAGGGCTGCCGAAACAATAATACTAACGGGTCTTAAGGTTTTAATTCCTTTCCACATTTATCAAAATGACCACAGTCATACACTACTAATACTAACCATAGCATTACAGGTAAAAAAGTGAAAATGTCCAACATCACACGGTGTGTGTTGTGCTGAGATTGGGACCAATGGCAGCATCCGAGAGCCTCATTTATTCTCAGCGAGATGAAAGTGTCTCCACCTTACTCTGAGGACGTCCCTGAATCCCTCCTAAAGCTCTTTGAGCGGTTAGAGTGTATCCTCAGAATATTTATTAATCCGACCCTGACACCGCCTGACCTCGGCTTAAAAGCATCTCCTCTGATTACAAAAGCGTGGCATCATTAGCTGTCAATAACCCAGATGCGTAGTGTTTAGATCAGCGTGTGGAGAGGGTAAAAGAAGGTAGTATTAAGATCTGTGATTAAGTAAAAGTAGAAATACCAGAAAGGAAAAAATACTCCAATTCAATCTAATCAAAATAAAATGTATGTAATGTACCCAGTACATGCATAAATTATACTTTTTTTTTTTCTGTACGGCCCAATAGCAATTGATCACTGGTTTGGGACCCCTGTTATACATTATAAACTTATATAATTATTCTTGGTATTAGCAGACTTTACTGTTGTATATAGTTCAGGGTGAAGCCAATTTGTGTTGGGTTAAAATAATTGAAATTTATGCAATATTTACTTATTGATTGAGCTATTGATTGTGAGTAATTGTTCTCGGACATGTATTTTTTAAATATTTTCAACTGTTTCTGATCATTTCATCATCAGATTTTTTTTCAGTACTTATCATTTTATAATTTAATCTGTTTTCAAGGTATCAATTTATTATACTATGATTAATTATTAAATGTAATATACTCATCACTTGTGTGTAGACTAATGTGTCAAATAACTATAAAAAGCTTAGTATTTCCCTCTGATTAAGAGTGGAATAAAGAAATAAAGTATAAGTACTTAAAACGTGTTCTTCAATACAGCAATTGAGTAAATGTACTGAGCCTGGGTGGCTTTAGACAGTAGCACAGTTGAAGTTGTGAGCAGAAAAAAACAACAACTATTGCACCCCTGAATTCCTGGGGCACATGCCTATCTCTGCAGGGTTCCCGGCCTCACTGAGCAAGCTCTGCACAATCTGACCAAAAGGACATCGTGCAAAGTCACGACGGAGGCCGCGGTCCCGGCGTCTGGAGCCAGCCCCCGACAACAGTGCCAGAGCACGCCCTCGCTTCAATACGCTCATAAAAGTCAGCGGCGCTAAAGATAGACACAGGCGGTCAGAGGGATGGCCATAAATCAGACGGGGACCCCCAGGGTCCGAGGGGGAACGGGTCCTCAGATGGTGGAGCTTAGCTTGGTGCCAATACGCTGATCCTCAGCCTGTCAACAAACTCAAGCCCATCATGTGACGTGTGCTGGGACTGTGTGGTCAAACGTCCACCCTGATGCTTTCATCTTTCCAAAGGGAATCTGGCTTACCTGTAAAATCCCGATACTCAAAGCAGCAGCTCTTTCGGACAGCCCTCTGCCTTCTGCACAGTTGATCCGGGCTGCTTCTCGCCCAAAGGGCCTCCGCATTCCTGGCTCAGCTGGACATTCAACAGGCCACCACCTGCAGCATGTCAACAAACCACGCAGGGTTAACGATCCCACCCCCTCTCACTGTTAAACCATTTACCGTCACCCCGACTGCAGGGTGCTGTAAAAATAGAGTCTGAAAGTAGTTGTTAGTGAACGCCGTCAAGTAATAACTGAAAAGCACCGAAGGCAGAGGGAAAAAGGAGAAATTAAAAAAATGATAATGATATACAAAAAGGAGAGAGAGAGAGAGAGGGAGATACAAGATGAGACTGATTAAGATAAGAAGAGATGCTGAGGATATAAATGATGCAGTTGAGGCTGAAAACAAAAGGCCGATGTCTTTGACTGACATTTGCCTATGGCTGAGCACGCTCACAGTGGGGGGCGGAGAAATATTGTGTCTTGTCTCAGCTGTCACTCCCGAGCCTGTGCTAGGAAACGTGAGGGGTAGAAAGAAAAAAAAAAAAAAAAGCACCCACACTCTGCCTGTCACTCAGATCCACATGCTGAGATCCCCTCAACCACCGACAGCAGATTAGTCCATCCTGGAACTTCATGTGCGTTTCTGTCCCTCACGGCTTTGACTCGCTCCCCACGTGGTTGTCTCAGTCAGATCTGCGCGGGTCGGCGTGTGATCCATTAAGACTTTTAAGTGTTTTGACAAGCCATTGCCATAAATAAAAAAGATGGAGTGAGCGATGAAAGGAGCGCGATTCATTTTCTTTGGCGGCCAAATGCAACATCGGGCTTTGATGTCAGATTCAAGAAACCCTCCATATGGGGAGAGGGGGGGGGGGCAGGCTCCACGTTGATTACGTGCAAATGTAATTTTTCAGATTTCCATGACAAAGACAACCGTGGCCGATATTAGGTGAGACTCTGATTTGCCTGGGAGCCAGCGACCCCCTCTTCATTCTCAATCCGCATCGCACGCCATCGGGCTTTGATGTCAGATTCAAGAAACCCTCCATATGGGGAGGGGGGGGGGGGGGGGGAGAGGGGGGGGGGGCAGGCTCCACGTTGATTACGTGCAAATGTAATTTTTCAGATTTCCATGACAAAGACAACCGTGGCCGATATTAGGTGAGACTCTGATTTGCCTGGGAGCCAGCGACCCCCTCTTCATTCTCAATCCGCATCGCACGCCGCCGGAAGAGCTCACCCAGAACAACTGGGCAGGCCTCCGGAGGCAACGGCGGGCTAATGTGACGCGCACGAGCCGAGTGGCCCCGCCCCTTTTTCCGCGTAAGAACCCGCCGTGAGTGTTGGCGTGAGGGATGTATTAACAGGAACAGGGGGGACATTCTTCAGGGACGCTTGGATGGCTCGTTGCCCACGTTTTGTAACGGCATACAGTGGCTGGACCCTGCATTTAGTCACGACAGGCTCTTTGTTGACTTTGAAAAAAAAAATGTAAAAATTCGGCCACATTTTCTGGATGAGAGCACCTCACTGTTCAACGCTGCGAGGAGAAAGCAAAAAGACTGGTGGACAGCTCAGCCTGAAGGAGCGCTCAGAGAAATCCGGCGTGGCTGCCGGGAGACGCTCCGAGTCCTCGTGTTCCGAGCGTGATCGCTCTTCATCCGAGTGTGCCGCAGTAAATCAGCCGTGCGGGCCTGTATTAAAGCGACCTTTGACCCCGTACATGCTCGTCAAGACAAACATCTGCGGTCGGTAGACACGTTCTTAATCCCCATGCACATCTGAGCTGCAGCGTTTTCGGCACTTTCGTGAGCTTCTCATCTCTGTTATTTTCTGCTTTTCCGTTTCTTTTTTTTTTATTTCTTTTTTATTATACCAGAGCAAAAGGTAACATTCCCACAACTGAAGAGAAGACTGGATTGAAGAGGATCAGGTGCATAAATCAGCTTTGGGGATAAAAAAAAAAGAAAAAAACAATAAAGATGAAACAGTGAGTGAAGAAGCTTTTACGGGGCTCTGCTTTGAGTTTCTTTTTTTTTTAATCCTTGAATGGAAAGGCCACAGAACACGAGGACAAAGCGTCTCCTCTGAATATGAAAGATTACACATTCAACATAACCGTGTGCTTTCAGCTCCACTGACCTGCAGAGGAGCATGCCATGAAGTATTTTCCTCAAGTGCTGGGCTTTAACACTCTCCATGTACGGTCACGGTTTGTTGCATTGTTGTCTGTGGTAAGCTTGCAACTGACATGACAATTGCACAGGGTGTTATATAAGACTTTAGCAATTCGTCACTTACCCCTGACATTTCCAGATTCTTCTTCCTGCTGACCTCGGGCTCTGTTCTTCTTCTTTCTTGTCCAAATGCCATCCCAGAGCTCAAAAGTCACAATGTCCTCTTGGATCATCAGCAGGCGTCTGTGGGATTTTTTGTTTTTGTTTTTGTTTTGGGAGGCTTTTTGGTGCCTGAGCAAATCGTCCGTGTGTAGTTGTCAGTCAGACGGGTGGGGTGGACACACACACACACACACACACACGCTACAATGCAGTGATTGCCAAGAACCATCATCAGTGCTCCTCACCATCCCACTGAGAATAATCAGGGGAGCAGAAACTAAGGGGAGGGGCACATTTAGCTGACCACGCTTCAAAATCATTTGGTATTGATTGACTCCATGCTGATGGGCCTCTCAAAGCCCGTTCAGATCAGAATTGTCTGGATTATGACTCCGCACACACGCACGCACACACACACAGACACACAGACACACACACACACACAGCCGGTAAAGGGGGCCTATTTCTGAACGTAGATACATACTTTTTTTCACAGAGAGCTTTGCGGATGACCAGCAAGTAGGTCAGTGTAATAAAAAGGCCAATTTTCCCACAATGCCTCCAGAGTAGCGTGCTGCAAGGACAAGGCCGTGAAGCAAGTTATGACTTTCTGTGAGGTCAGGTGACAAAAACTCGACCCCACACCACGCTGCTGCTGTGGTTGCCCGGAGCAACGCACGTACGAGCTGCTACTACTGGTTTCTGCCTCTAACCCAAATCCCAGAACACTCTGAACTGAAACATGAAGAGTCGTGACCTCATTTCTGCCCAACAGCCGACCACGTCTGCAGTGTATTTTTTTGAAGATTGCAATATACCCACCACATTAAAGCTGCTCTAATCAATATTTTCAATCCATGATGGAATCGAACGACTGCGAGTGAAGAACCCAAAAGGATGCAGCACCAATGCTAATTGTGCTAATTGTACACAAATGAACCAGCACCAGAGGACAACGGTCGCAACTGGCAGATATTTCCATCAGGAGCTGGCGAAGACCAAAGCGGAGCTTTGTAAGGTCGTTTGTCAAAGCTTGCTTACTGACCCTAAAGGCCAAAATAAATAGCAAGTTCCAATGCAGTAGATGTCACAGTTCAGCAACAGCAGTGTGGTTTTAATATAAATGACTCTTTGACAACCAGGATCTGACTCAGTTTGTCACCTGCTAACACAAACACATCACAACATGGCCTACGTCCAAAATCTCTTAACAAAAATAAACCACTCAGCAGCCGGAGATCAGAGAGGCGAGGAAGACGTATCGAACGCAGCAGCCTTCCAGGCAAAGTGCTGAGAGGGTTGAGGTTGTGTGTGTGTGTGTGTGTGTGTGTGTGTGTGTGTGTGTGTGTTTCTGCTGTTGCCATTGCTGAAAACCAGCGACAGCTGGCACGCAAACAGTTTCCATCAGCCATGAGAGCGTCCCGTTCAGTTGGCGTGATTTGACTTTTGACCCGTTACATCACACAGTATGTCGCTATGAGACGATTCCAGCTCGGCCGGGGACTCTGTCCGAGACTGAGTCAGCCAGGGCCTCCGACCCTAACGGCACAGTCTGTGCCGGAGTTTGACCCCTGGCCTTGGACCGCCTTGGACCGCCTTGGAGCCTGAGAGGGTCCAAATCATCACCACTGACTTTCGCCAACCAGTCGTGCGGGTTTTTATGCCTGCCAGGATCCATAGACTGAAACTGCAATGCAATTTTAAGTTCGTGAACAGAAGCTGCAGGCAGCGGTGGTCCAACTCACAGAGGTCTGAGGCGGGCATAAACTCTGTGTCTGCAGGGAGGGGATGGCACATTTCATGGCTTCTGCAGCAGAGTGTGGAGTCGTGCCGGTGGAGGGAAGAGCATTACATCTCACCGGCACCGATTATGAATCTGTAAAGAAAAGAATAATAAAATAAAACATTTTATGACACTTGTTTCTTTCCCCAGCAGCCACATTCATTCTGGGCCTGAAGTGACTTATAGCCCCTCAAGGAGAAACTCAAAATTAAAATGTTCTTGCTGTAAGATGGTGTGGGTAGCGTCGCTCTCAGTGCTCTCATTGTGTCTCACACCAAGGCTTCTTGCGATAAACTCCTCTGCAGTTTTTCGGCACAGAGCTCAATGCAATGAAAACCCCAAACTCTAAAATCAGTGCTCTTTCTAAATGTTGCTCTGTACCTGGAGGATTTCTTTAAAAAGTCAGCGCAGACGGCCAATTTATGATTTACAACTTGTTTCTGCTGCCCACCAGTGGCCAAATAAATTAATACGTGAAATTGAAACGGGCAACATTATCTAGGAATCGGATCAGATGACGGAATGCATGCAGACTTGCAATAAATGCTCTAAATGTCAAGGCGTATGTATCTCTCTGTCCAATAACTTTCACCAGTGTAAGCAGAGGTACCGCCGTCTGGAACATGATTGTTTACACCGTGGCAGTTTTATTGCCCGAATCCTTCTTTCTCATACCACCCACTTTTTCCGAGCCATCGCTTAATAGGAAAAAACTCCCATTTTCACTCCAACAACATTATCTTCGCGGACTAAGTATGGTTTTACAGTCGAAGCCTGATGAGAATAGAATAGACTTTTCTTAAGAGCCCATGAATCAGACCTTTGTTTCTCTTGGCCTGGCTACCTCGAAGGGGAGGACAGGTTCTTCTGTGGCTGCAGATAGTGCATTATGATGCAGTTGTGTAACTGTAAAAATAAAGTTTGTATTTTCACACGCCGAAACGCAGTCGGTAACATCTTAGTCAGTCAGCTGACCAGATGGGAAGACAGGCTGTGGACGAGTGGACGACGCCAGGGGAGTTTTCACATGCTGTCACACTGACCGCCGCTCCGGTTGTACAATCATTCTCAGAATATCACTTGACTTAATACGTAATCACATTAGTGGCAAAAACCGCGTGACACGGAAAACATCAGGCCACTCCCAACACTCAAATCCTATTTCAGGTGACAGGAATTGAATCTGAAATCACCAGAATAATTCAAATATTTTTCAGACAAATTTCGCAGTGAACTTTCTACACACCACCACTGTTTTTAAATGAAGGCAGCCGACACTGTACGATTGTTTAGCCCCGCCCGTCTCTCTTCGTGGTTTGACTATGTACAGTAGTAACGTGGGAGTGCAGCTCCAGGGTGCCAGCAAATTCTCGGCAAGCCGAGGAGCCAGCTCAAAACAAATATATATCCATTTTCAGCCCAGGAATGATGAGGACCTCTTTCTCTCTTACCAGGCAACTTATCAGCTTCCTACTGTTTGAAGGGAGGGGGTGGCAGGGGTCCCAAAAAACTGCTACACACAAGTTCAAAAAAATCCCTCATTCACTCGGCAATTTTTTGGCCTTCTGAGAGAGACTAAACAAGTACAGCCACTTAGATATGGATAAAAAATAAAAAAAACGATAAACCATATTGAACATTGAAACATTTTTTGGTAAGCGTAGGTCATAGAGGTCAAGAATGAAACGCCAGTGACACACGTAAAGCGATAACATGAGCAGATCCGATGCAGGAGAGGAATACGTCAGACATACTTACAGTAGGTGGAGTGCACCAATACATACTGGAATCTGGAGGGAGAGAGCACCCCTCACTGGTTTTATTCATGCAGCTCAATGTGTCCATCTGCTGGCTCTGTGCGGCTCCGCCATGACGTCACCGTTTGGCATGTGGAGCTGATGCAATCTGCAGTTTGTTATGGTAATCGAGAAGAAGTTTCACAGTAAATGCAAGGAAATGTTTTAATTGTAAAAGTTAATATGTCTCCCCTTGTCTGTCATGAGTATTTCCTATCTTGTAGGCAAATTATGACCCCCCAAAACTCTTCTCTCTGGGATTTATACATTTTGGGTAGAGTTTATTGCTGTATTTAGACTTTGTGCTTGGCGTCCTTTTAATTTAGCAGTTGCTTGTTTTGATGCCTGAATTTAAAATTATCTTGTGTTTTCATGGACTCAAGCCGCGCTGCCAACTTAAAACTCATATATATTGATTTTCTGATACATGTTTCTACACAGATCGTATGGTTATCCCTTTTTATTTGCTCATCTGTGATTATTTTCATTCACCCTTTATAATTATTCATTCTTTTTAATCTTTTTGAGAACAAATTCCCCCACTTTCTAATCTCACACATTTCAGCTCCTCTTGTCAATCTGATTGGCGTCTCCAACATTGCGGTTATAACTCTTGGACTTTTAACTAGTGCTTTTATACCACTTCAGGGAACACCTGTAATCACTCCACTAAATCTCTGCTCCTCTAATAGTTTTAACAAGTTACTTTTTCTTCTTTTTTTTTTTTAAGTTTCTTGCCCTTCCAACTAGGTGCTCTGTGTTACCATATCCCAGGACTCTTGCATACTACACATCTTGATTATTTTAGTGAGTCTGTTAGGAACAAAGCAACAGGTACAAAGCTGTGAAAATAAATTGACAAAAATGAAATACTGTAAGCTAAACAATCAAAGCAATCATCTACAAAGTCAAGTTAAAACTATTCACAAAGCCAAAGTAAACATTTCTCAGGCTCTTCTTGATACAACTTTCCCCTATCTCCCCCCCTTGCCCTTAGTGGCCTCTTCCACTTCCTGTGGACTGTCCTTAACAGGCCGCCTTTGCCTCAATTCAGGCCTTTTTGCCAGGGGAGCTCGACTAAACCAAGAGGTAAGTGTAATTTCTTTTTGTGAAAAAGTGTGTGCCCAATAAGAAAAAAAAAACATGGACGTGACCGAAACCTTGAAGTAAAGATGCACTACATGAGCAATTGATGATGTGTAGCGTTTTATTTGGAAACTGTCTTGTGATAAAAAAAAAAGAAAAACATTGAATTCTGGAATTCTGGAATTCAACCCTTGTTCATCTCTATGCTCATTCCTAATTACCTTTGTCTTCCCACCCTTCGGTCTAGTCCCACACTAACATCCAAACGTGCTCCCCCTCACTATCGCACACCCTCCGCCCCATGACTCCACCATTACATCACTGCCGCTGCTTTCATCGCAGAATTCTGACTTTAATCCCAGATGACGTCATAGGCGACATCTAAAGGTCTGCATTCTGAGATTAAAGTAATGGAGGTAGGGAAGGGAGAGAAAGGGAGTCATAAAGTTTACACAGCCACTGTAGAGGAATCGGACGATTCTGGGCATGTGGCGGCGATGCACTTTCAGGTTGTTTGCGACAGTCCAGTAAACAACGGAAGAAGTTGCAAATGATCGACGACCGACGAAGAGCGGCCAATAAACAGAAGAGCAAAGATTAGAGAGCGAGAATTAAGTCTCAACTATGTCGAAAGACGCCACAGAGAAGATAAAGTCGAGGACGGTGGCGTCATGTGCCCACAGGCCCCCCCTGTGTCCGTGCGCCGCAGAGGCCAAAAAGCAGTCCAGGGTTTTCGTCACCATGGTGTTGCTCAGGGTGATGGAAAAGTGTCACATTCTGAAAAAGTGCAAGCAGGAGAGTTGGCTGGGCCACGCCGAGCGGCTGATCAACCAGACCGTGTCAGAGCTGGTCCTCGCCGACGAGTTCAACATGAAGCTGAAGGGAACTAAACTGGTGGCCGAATGCGTCTTCAAGGATCTTCAGAAGCACTTTGGCAAGCAGACCAACTTCCTGATCCTGGTCAGTGACCCGGGCGTGGAGGCCGCCATCATCGGGTTCTTAAAGGCGCACATTCAGAAGTACATTGACCGGCCGGCCAAGAAGGGCGCGTGCGAAAGGTTCCGGAACCTCCTCGCAATTACGGGTGCTTGTTACACACTTGGCGTGATGATCGCCATTATCATCCTGATGGTGTTCCTCATATGAAGCATGCAGGTGCACTGCACAAAAAACAGGTACACACTCAACAACATTACGGACACCGGCACCTCTCAGTGGGTGGGATATGAAGTATTGGGCACCGAGTGACCAATGAGTTCCTAAGAGACACGTGGGGAGTAGGCAAAGCGGGCAGAGGGTAACAGGAGCTGAGAGACGTTGACAAGGACCAAATAGCGATGGCAAGACAACTGCACCAAGTTTTCGGAAAAACTGCAGGTGTTGTCGGGTGTACACGGTCTGCAGCACGACCGAAGAGACGACAGGATCATGGGAGCAAAAGTTTGTCCATGTGGTCTGATCACGCAAAGGAGCCACAAAAAAAAGCTGGTTCTGGTGGAAAGGTCAAAAGGTCAAAGGGCGACGCATAGCTGCAGACTGCACTGACCTGTCAGTGACCACGCTGACCCGTCCCAACAATGGCCGCAAGAGCAACAGAGCAGGACCGGCGGAAGGAGGAGGATCAAGTTTTCTCTGACATCTTTTGGACAGCTGGGCGTGTGTGTGTCTGCGTGCTTACCTGGGGAAGAAATGGTATCCAGATGCATTATGGGAAGAATGCAGGCGTACCTTTTTTTTTAAATATTCATCAAGGACAAACTTGTTAAAATCTAACAAAGATACACAAAAACATTTAAGAGTGGTGCACATATTAAATGAAAAATGAAAAAGTGACTAAAAAAAGTGTGGCTTACCCGTAAGGGACCGAGCTGCTCTCCGGCCAGGAACTCTTTTTTTTCCCACTATTATTATCATCATTACTAGGAAATATGCCATGACTAAAGTTTAAAACAGAAGATACACAACAATACATCTGTATGTACTTCAACCGTGCAACAAGGCCCGGATATTTACACTTTATGGCAGGAATTACAAAGTCCATCACTGTTTCTTTTCTCTAAAAACTGAACTACTAAACCTATTCTCCCACATATTCTGCTTAATAACTTTACACTGACCTTTACAAACAAGCCAGCCAGATTCTGATGAATCAAAAGCCGGATCGAAATGGTTCAACAGTGCTGGAAATATTCACTTCATTCATCTACAGTGTTGAACAATAAAATGTGAAAATGTTGATTTCATGGTGGATCTAGTGTGGTGATTGACAAAGTTTAATCACAATAGCTGAATTTGACAGTATATTACTTTTATCAAGAAACAAATGGGAACTAGAACACCTTGAAACATCAATTGCCATTTATAAAGCAATAAAACTAACTTTTTTTTTTGTTTTTAAATATAACTGAGATAAATCTTTGTTGTTTAGGTACATGAATTCGCCTTATGTCTGGATAAACACATTTTTGACGCTAGTCAAGCCTTTTTTGTGCACTAACCCTGGTATTTGTCCAGGTTAGGATGTGAAGCCATCTTTAGAGACTGAGGTACAAATGAGATTAAAGGTGTGTTGGAGCAAACATGCAGGGCAGGACATCCCCAGGACCTGGATTGAGAAACACTGAAAATCAAAATGCCCTGTCACAATAGTTTTGTACTACATTTGAGTGTGTTTAATATATATATTAATAATAATATATATATATACACACACACACCAACACCTGGTTTTACACATCCACATTCTTCCAACTTTCCTCTTTTCCCTAAGAGCGGAGTGTTTCAACAAAGCATATCAGTTTAATTTGAAATGAAAGTTAAACATAATAGAATTAAATGTTTTCCCTCTAGATGAACTTAGTAATACTTATTCTTTACAGTTCATTCATAGTTACACGAAGATAAGCAAAAAAAATAATAATAACGACACATTTTCACATTCATGGAAATGAAATGTAATACACACGCAGCCAAATAAAATCGCCAGCTCTGTGAACCATGCTTTAGTTTGTTCCCCACATACAAGTTATATGTTGAATATTGGCTACGTCTTGATAGAAGATTGTTTTGGCCTTAAAATGTAGAAGATTGGTACACTGTCTTCAAAGTAAAAAGAGCAGTTTGATGAAGAGATTAAGACAAACTAAACAAAGCACAGAGACTGATTGCAGGCATGCTCAGAAACGTTGCCATTGGCTCGTTTTCACAACTTTGACATTTCCCAAACTCAACACAGGTGTTACACTCAACACTTTTTCTCCAAATTGTATCTGTAATAAGGTTCCGAGAAAAGCTAAGGGGGATGATTATGATTTAAAATCGGGGCACAATGTAGGGAACAAGATTGGGACTCGTTATCTCCCAAGCAGCAATGATGCGCAAGACATGTCCTAGTCCAGAATAGCGTGCACCTTGGAGACATTTCTTCATCATAATTTCAGTGATATTTAAGCAGATAATATGGGGGGGGGGGTGGCTATGTCACTGATCGGGCCTCAAACATGGCTGGTGTTGGTTAAAATGAAATACTAGGGAAATAAAAAATAATTAACAGTCATATTTGCCTGTTGAAACAACCTTATCCAACTACGCACAAACTGACATAACGCATCAATAAATAACGGGACATATCTGCACTTCATTTTGGGAAGACCAATCTTCTGGTAAGGCTGGCGTACATGTTTATACATTCATGGGAGTTAGACTGTTAACTAAGTACCAGCTCTTTCCGTGGCGTGATCGCAACCGCGGCAGAGGGATACAAGACACATAGCGCTTGAACTCTTTTACAATCAAGCTAATAAAGGCACTGGAATAGTGTAACACCACGTTAGATTTGTATGCTCTCAGTTATCCATCTTGAAAAAGGTAAAAATCTAAAAATCTTTTTTATTGGACATCGTTGTTTTTCGAAAAATAAAGTTTCACATACTTAGAAAAATTATTTTTTGCACCTTTGACTTATTTTTTTAGCAAGGACCGTTTACAAAAAGTAATTTGCCATTTAAAAAAAATAGCATTATGGCATTTTTGGTTATCAAATAAGCAATTAATTGACACTATTTGCACTATATATTTTATAAGAACATGTAGACATTAACTATGGTTTTGTGCTGAGAGGAAGAAAAAGGGTATTTGAGTCCTTATGGCCAAAAACATTTTGGAGTTTTAGACATTTGTCGAAATGCTTCATAGGTGTGCTGCAGGCGCAGAAACCGTGTCCGCAAGAGGACAAAACAAATATAAATTACTTCTCGGTACTGACAAATACCACCAGAAGAGAAAAGATTACAAAAGAAATTATATACACAATGACACAAACAAAAATACTAAGCGGGTCACAGTGCTACCCATTTGGGACATGGATGTGTCTGTTGCAAAAGATAGGACAGCTACAGTAAACGGTGCCATCTTCACGGGGAGGGGGGGTCAAAAACAGCACTTATGTAAGTCACTGTCCGCGCCATGACAAGAGTCAGTGTATGTCCAGCCGGCTGTACTGTACACCGCGGCTCCACTGCCAGCCTCGCCATGAAAATGGCAGCTGGTAGTTTCGAGGGACCGTCCCGTTTACATTCTCCTCAAAGTACTGGAACAGTCTGTACCACCATACCCGCGAGAACAAGTTACTCTGCGACGTCTCCTTCAGGGCCTGCAACAAAAAAAGGACAAGTCAAATGCTATTAATGGGGTCGTTTAATATCAGATCCAAATTGATTCATTTATTTATTTTATTATTTTAATATTATTATTATTCTGGGACTGCTGTGATTTCATGTCGTGTCAGTGGAATTTTCCTGGTTCTAAAGTATTTCTCTTGAAAACCGTTATGGACAGGTTAGAACATATTTATGGCAAAGTCATTTTCAGTTTCGTGGAAATGTGTCTCATTTCACATTTACTTGAAATCAAAATCCATAAAAAAATAGAACTTCTGCTGCATGTTGCACTCACCTGCTGGTTGGCCAAAGTGTGGTACCACCAGAAGAGGCGCGTCGTTATAAAGTACGCCACCACCACATCCACGGTATAGTGGTCATGGGCCAGGAGGATGCAGAAAATTCCCACAGCGCTCAAGATCCAACAAAACCAATGGTAATACCAGAACCGCTTGGGAGAATCTGCAAGTCAAACATAATAAAAAGGAAAAAAACAGAGTGAATGAAATAAAGGTCAAACAAACTGTAGCCGCTCTGGAGAAGAGACTGATAATAACTTTATGTGGTGGTGATTAACCTAAGAGCTGTTTAGCAACCAATGAACAGAAGGAGAAGAAGGGGCAGTGTGGCATTTCTAAGTACTAAGAAGATTGTTGTTTTTTCTCTCCACTAGGTGTCACTGCTGTATCATTCAGGTTAGTTAAAGCAAGCATGATAGAAAATGATTACAGGGCAATACAAAAAAAAAAGATTCACAGAAAGGTCACAGGTGTCATTTAAACTTCATCAGGCGGTTACAATGCAACCACTTGCTGACCCTTGGACTTTGTCTTGAACCATAAAAGAAACACTTGCTGAAAGGCGATTACGTAGCTGAGCCGTGTCTTGTCGCGCAGAAGCACGCGAAAAGATATGCAAGTGGCATATCTGCAAACATCCATACCAAGATTCCTTTGTGTTTTCAGTTTCTGACACCTTTTTGGAGAAGTGTAGCAAAATCCGTCAAAGCGCGGAGTAAGATGGCCTTGAGAAATAATAGTGAAATCTGAAAATATAAGTTTTGTGGAACTGCAACTCATTGCCAGTTTAATAGTCGAAATTAGTAAAGAATGCAATCTCTTGCAAATGCAAAACAATACTCTACATTTAGACGTAGCTGCATATACAGATGGAAGCTAGATTACGGAGGATGCATTTCCCAAATAATCTGCTGTATAACCGTGAAAATAAAAGTCAAATCAGCAGTTAAACTCACACTCCTTGATGAAGAGGTACGTCAACGTTAACATGACAGTGTGACCACTGTACAGATAGTCTCCGCACATGGTGTGGGAACCTGTGATGGATAGGCCCCCGCCAGCAATCATCTTCATTATTCTCCTCATCTGTGCCTCCCAGTTCCCGAGAAGCTGAAAAAAAAAATCACCACCATAGGTTACAACATGTTTATATTATTAATGCAAGTATAACACATGACCACATTAACAGGACCTGCTTCAGAAATATGAAAAGTAAGGTGTGGAGGTGAGAAGTAGAGATTGTATGAATAGGTGTTTTGCTGCGGTACTTAGGGAGACCTATTTATTTATTTTTTTAATGAATCAGCAATAATGTCACTAGGAGATTAAGCAACATTTTAATGAGTGGGTCGTCATACTGTTGAAATGTTGTGTTCTGCGTGAGCAAACAGGAACTACTGAGAATCAACCACTCGGAGCTCCTGAGTCCTAAAGTGGAGCAGGCACATAGCTTGTAATCAATGGTCAGAGGAGGGCCCTCGGAGCCTTTTTGCTCTCAAAGGGTCTCACTGTTTGCAGAATTTTGCGCATTCAGCACATTGGTTCCAAAAGCAGTAAAAGCGGAACAAGAGTCATCTGGTGGTGTGGTGAAACAAGTGTGTGCACATCATACCTTTGGAGAGCATTTGAAGTGCATTCCGGGAACAGGCAGAGTGGTGATGTACATTGTAATACACCTGTACAAGTAAAGTGTGCCCACAATGAAAAAGAATCGTCGGCCTACGATTGACCTGAGGGGAAAAAAACAGAAAAATGTTCATTTGGTTTCAATTCTATTTAGAACTTCAATTTAATTTCTTTCTTTCTTTTACCGACTAAACACCGACCGTACCTGTGCTTGAGCAGGATCCATTGTATGAGCCAGAGCGCGACCAGCAGCATGCCATTAATTTCACAGATGGAGAAGGCCCACTCCACCCTGTCAAACAGATCAAAGAACTTGTCGGGGAGCGGCGGGGTGTGCTCCTTCGTAGGTACTCTCTCGTGGACCACCGAGATGACGACAGTGGTGGTGACGAACCACACCACGGCGTATAAAAAAGCTATCCCCGTCTTCTTCCACTCGGTGGGCAAGGACGAGCGCGAGGCCTCCTTCGTGGGGATGGGGATGTGCACCATCTCCATCCGGAAGTCCATCCTCCCCAGCGCGCCGTTCCTCAGGGGCTTGCTCGTCCCGTTGGGCAGTCCAACGACGTGCCCGTTGGCGTGGCCGTTCTTGTGAGCCACCATGTGGTTCTCCAGCCGCAGCGTCTCCAGCCGCTCCATCATCTGCTGCCCGCCGTCAGACGACACGAGGGAGAGGGGGGGGTTGCGAAAATCTTCCTCGGTGAGCCTGAGCATGGCGTGGCCGTCCGTCTGACGGAGGGCGTCGATGTACTCCGGCATCCCCTCTTTGCCCAGCCAGTCAGCGACGTCCTCTGCTGACCATGCCGCCACCTTCTTCATCATAGCCCGAAGGCAGCGCGCAGGATTTTTTTTGGGGGGGGAGAGGGGGGGGGGGGGTCCTCCGACTAGGGGGGGGGGGGGGGGGGGGTCCTCCGACTAGAGAGGAGGGGTCAAAAGATGTGCGGCAGGCTCTTACGAGGCAGTCGAGAGTCCTCTACAGTTCTGGCACATGGTGATTTTTGCTCCCAGAGGGAACCCCCGGCCTCCAGTTGAAACGTTGCACAGATGTAGAGTGGGCAGCAGGAACACGCGGGGTTAGCGCCAATAGAGGAGCAACTTTCTTCACCTCATCTGATCCCCCCCCCCCCACACCCACACCCACAGCCACACACACAGCAACCCTGTTCCTGCAGAGAGAAATAAAACACTGTATCAAGGCAAGGATGACTAACTTCCTCCACCCATGTTAAAGACACGTATGATTCATAATGCTGCTGATGACTACCAAGCTCCGGTGGGTGTAGTCCTGAACCAGATGCCTGGTCAGTCCAGGAAATCTGTATGTACTCTCTGACTGAATACGAGAGCAGCATGAGGCACGGCTGGTTGATTCAACTCGAACCTACTTACCTACAAAAAACCGCAGATGAAACCACTTACGATGCATTTAACATTCAATGAATAATGCATATGATTGAAAATGTTTTACAGAATTGGAACTGGATCGATCGGGAGGTTTTCCCCCCCCGTTTGTAGAGAAAGGGGGAGAGAGGTTGAGTGGCATGAGTGGATTGGGCCTTATACACCTTCATTTCTGTAGAGCAGTGCTACTTCTGAACCAGAGCTTGAAAAACACAGCAATCATTGCATAAAATCTTTTTTCTATGTACAGCGATCTTCTCCAGGTAAAAAAAAAAATATATATATATATATACATTTTTTTTTATAAATCGATATTAAAAAACAAAGTGATCACAAGAACGTTTTTGTGTAATTGAAGAACAAGAAAACTAGCTTACGGATCCCAGTTTCAGTTAAAATTAAATTAATATGTTGATTGATTTACCCAACTACTGACACTCTAATAAGACTAGTAGTAATTTGTAGTAATAGTAATTTGACCATTCCATAGTGTTGGTTAGTTCTAATCCAGGCCTCTGGCAACAGCCAAAGCCAAGCAACAACAAGGACACGAACTCGCACATCTGCTGCATATCATGCACTTGTTTATATGGAGCGCGATGTCGGCGGTGGACACAGGGTGGCCCTGCTTGTGTTTGGGGGTGGGGGGCCGGTGGGGGGGGGGGGGGACTATGCAGCTGCAAGTGAGGGGGGGGGGGGGGGGGGGGGGGGGGGGGGACTATGCAGCTGCAAGTGAGCTCTAATCTACTGCTCAAACTGGAGGAAAGGAGGAGGATGTCAGGGAAATAGACTGCGAGCAGGAACTCATACATCAGAGTGAAGGTCAGGGCTGAGCACAGAGACGGCCCCACCCCTGTGAAAAGACCAGTCACCCAGTGGGCAGGCGCAGCTCAGCTCGGGCCCAGCTCAGCCAAACACACCGGCAGGCTGGAATGTCGGCATGACAACAAACTGCACATGGCTACCTCATCTCACCTCGGCAATGCTCGCATTGAGGCTGTCAAAAACAGGGCCCGCAAAAAAAAACGCTGGCTCGACTCCCGACACCTGGCGTCCCGTTTGTTCCCGCTGAGGCCAGGAGAACAATCTGACCTCCCAATCCTGGGGCTCCCATGCAACGTTGAAAAACGCTAAACTGTCAAAATAAGCACGTGGACAGCGCGCAAACGACACAGCGCGTCACCACCCAGCTGTATACCTCGACGACGTGTGAAGAGCAGGGATTAGAGTGGAGTTAAAAGAGAAACAAAGCCAAAGGCCACTTACGTCCATCTGTAACCAGTGTGCGATTGAGGCAGATCAAAGATCAGCTGTCCCTGAGTCAGCTGTACGCCGAGGACCTTTAGTCTGTGAATCAGCTTAGAGCGTGCTCACTGGAGATTGGGCTGCTGTTCCAGCATGGGAACGCAAGTCGCCAGAGTGCAATGGGTTACTTTGCATCGGCTGCAACTTGACGTCGCTGGAACACGCTGATCCTGAGGTCGGAGAAAATTCCCATCTCTCCAAAGCAAATCTCTGTGCGCTGAGGTTAACCGACACCCGGCGACCAAGTCGCAGGCTTTGATATAAATGTTTACGCCAGAAAGAACAACAACAGATGGGAGTCCGATTAAATGCAGACTTTAGCAAAACATTGTTTGAGGAATGAAGTGGAGTCGAGATGTTTGAGATTTTGGATAAGGGATACGGGACAGAAGAAGCTCCTGCCTAAACAAAGGACTGAAGCATTAACCTTTCCATTATAGAGCTCGTGTAAATAGGACAACAGCAACACACAGCAATACAAGAGGTCCGGATTGTTAAGTGCAATACTGTTGAAGTGCAGGGAGCATTTATACTCCACCCTGGGGTTTGTATTTACTGAGCAGGGAGCTCCATTGTGATATGTTTACTTATTGTAAGCCAATACGGCTTTGTTCAGCAACAGTTAAAGTAGCTTTCTCTTTTACCTGACCCGAAAACGAGACCCGTCACACATACATACGCACACGCAGAGGAAATTATGGAGATGGGATATTTAATTTTTTTATTTTTATTTTTTTTTTAAGTTCATTATCAACTTAATTTCGCATATTTACACTGGGTTGCACTAGGTTCATCTATTAAAACAGCTATTGCTTATCATTTCCTAACCCTCCAGAATCAACCGAGACAACGGTTGCAGCAGGCATATCACTATGAAAGTAGCACAGGCGTCTACATGTAGACCTGAAACACTGTGGTCATCGGTTCAAAACCCTGATGTGTCTTAATGTCACCGCTTCTCACAATCGCCACTGTATGTACAGTTTGTGTGAAAATGCCTTCCACATGTCCACAAAAACATAAAATAAGATCATCTTATTTTTGCCAACCTAAAAATGGCAACGGCACTGGAAAGAACTCGCTGTGCTCAGTGGGAAAAACTGACACACTTAACACTGAAAAAGGGACTATATCACAGCCCATTAAAAAGGAATGCCACTGCTCGTCTCCCTCATGTAGTAAAACCCCCGCCTTAAAATTGGTGGGGCCAAGGGGAGGAGAAAGGGGGGCGGGGTGGTTTTAGCACAAGGCAGGACATGTGACTTCACCAGAAAAAGAGATCCCACCCAGGAGCGACAATACGTCAGGCCAACACAAAGATAAACACAATATCCACAGCCCAGCCTTAGGCAGCCAAGATTAAGGGCCGAATGACACATTCATCACAATGGCTTTGAAAGGCGAAAGAAGAAAAGGAAAAGTTAGTTCAGCTCACAACTTCCAATGAGAAAATGTACCAAGAACAGAAACCAAACTAAATCCGCCACTGCAAGCTCCATCTGGCCATGGCGTTCCAATTTTGTATTTTATTTTGTTTTTGCAAATAAGCCAGATTCAGTTTCACGCCATTGGGCAACCGTTGCAATCATATTTGGCGAGTTGAATTTGAACTTCATAATGAAAGGTCGCCTGAGGTGAAAAAAACGTATCCGTCAGAATCATGTGTTGATGAAATGAAAACTTTTGTTGGAGCTGTCGCCACTCTGTCTATGGACCTTTCACAAAAAAAATGAGAACACACTTGCCTCATTCAAGAGGTCCAACTGTATTGGTCTTTGCTGATATGATCTATACGTGATGTATTTTACAGTAAACGTTCACGCGTCATCTAACAACCTGCAAACAATGACAGTCACACAAAAGGCAAACACATCCACGACTCCCCCTCAAGGCTTCCATATCCACAACTTGTGGATATAGGGCGTCGTCATTTTTCCCTCTACACTATTTTAGAAGGACAAGCATCCCGTTACAGGTTGTTTTATGAGAAAACCCAACAATGGAGGAACAACACGCTCTCACATGTATCTCTTAACACCTGGAAAACAAACACCTCACAGGTGAACAAACCGAGGCCAACATTTACATAAGTTTTACGCCTGGGGAAAAGGGAAACATGTGCCTAAACATTAACTGTTCTTGAACGACTTTGAATACTTTTGCACCAAGCTTTGTCGAGTCCGACGCTTTAATAGAATATAGCTTACTAAAAATAATATAATGAGGAAAAACCTTCCCAAATGTATATAATTACACCTTACAAATCTATGCATACACCTATGCATAGTTTAATTTCAAGGTTGTGTTTTTGAGAAGGAAAGGGTAAGAAATACTTTGCCACTTACGTGCATTTTGTGCTACAAGGCTGTGGTTTCTGCCCCCAATCAAAAAAGGTGGACAGTCTTTAGCACCGCACTGACTAGGAAAAAATATTTGAATAAACATGTGTTTATTGAAATATTGTGTTCATAAGCAAATCGCTCAAACGTTCATTGTCTGTTGCATTTATATGTGTTTATCTTCATTTGAAACTTAACCTTTAGTATTGGGACCAATTTCCGATCGTTTTGTTCTCTCACTGTTGTAGTTTACCTTGTTGATCACCTACGTGCACCTATGATAAAATGACTTCACTCAGCTTTGAATCATAGGTTCTATTTGAGTCAAAATGTTTTGGTTGGTTACTATCAAAACATTTCACAATATTGTATCGACTGATGGAGTAATCCACTGTTTGTAGTGACCATGCAGTTTTTTTGTGCATGCATCCCTTTACAATGACCAAAAAGTCAATACAGTGGTAGATTACATCAATCAAGTCAACGGAGGCTTCTGTAAACAAGTCAATGAGTTCTCTTTTGTCAAGAAATAATCTTCCAATGGTGTGTCGTGTGTTCTTTGCACTAAAGTTCCCTTGGCCGATGCTAGTATGGCAAGCCACCGAGTTATTTATGTCGTAACCACAATCCGTCTACTTAACAGTGAGATTACCTAAATAAAACTTAAGTTGAAGAACTGTTAAGGCAAAGTACAAAACACCAAAACGTAAAAGTTGATCTGACATTACATTGGATTCATTCATTATAGAACTGTTCATGAAAATATAATACAATAATTACTTTACGAGTGCCAAATAATCCTGGGTCAAAATGGGCTTCATCGCACAGCACTTAGCAACGCTGACATCCCCAAACAATTATCGAGTCCAGTCAGTCTGCTAATTAACAGAGAAATCTGTGTGGCCAAGGTTTATGAGTCACAGACGACAATCTCAGGCTCTCCCAGCCCCAAAAGACAAACGCACAACTTGCTTAGATTTTAACTGTATGTGCTGCAGACACATCAGAAATTATACCTCAAATGTGACATGGGGGTCTATCTTTTTTTTTTTATGTAATGACGCAACAACATAAACAGCGCCACAAATCTTGTTTATCACACAACCAAGCCTTCTAGAATAACCATTGAAAACCTGTGACCAACGAATGACAAAGATAAAAAGAAAGGTGCAATAACTAATGGGTGGATGGTTTATCTTTGTATAATAAGTCAAATTGTTGTTTTTTTTGTTTATCCTGGATCAGTTCCTTGAACATATTTAACACTTATTGCCAAGCACAACAAACATCCCATCCCCTCACATACCAAAAAGAAGAAACACAGGGAGAAATGTGCAAAACAAATGAGGGCAAGAGGCTAGCTAATCATATTTTTTTAATGAAAATACAAATATTTTAAACGTATGTATAACAAACTCTCTGTGGAAACTTGATTACCCGACGGAATGCAGGTGGCTCAGTCAGAACGAGTCAGAACAGGGGGGTTCCCAGCTCAGGTGTAAGCAGGATAGACAAAAGCACAAAACAGAGAGAAAAAAAAGAGGGGCAGCCAGCACTACTTAACATTCCTCACCAACGCTCACACCCTTGTCTACATGCATTCACCACTACATGTGTGTTCCCTTATTCTCTAGAATGTTGTTTTTTTTTCCCCCCTTCTCTGAATCACACAAAACAGGCTACATTCACATGCTACTGGCCCAGATTTCAAAACCGCACTTGTGGGCCACAGGAAACTGGGACGTCACGTGAGCGGCCGTAAAACTTCATGTGTTTCCAATTATCTCAGCAACAAGATTAAAGCCATTACATATCATTTCTCTGGAGGCAGAACTATAATGGAAATCAAATGATCAATGGCTGTCGGCTGGCACCGACATTTGACGGGACATATTCTCGAAAGACAACAGGCAGAGACCACCAGGTAATAGCATTACACCCATACTGTGGCTCATGTTATATATATATATATATATATATATATATATATATATATATATATAACAGGTAGCTCTTGAAAGCTTTTCAAATATATATCAATTTTATGCTGTTATGCTTCCGACAGAGTATTGACAGATGAGACGACAAAATAAATATTGAGCTGAGATTCTTCTCGTCAGGCAAACAACCATTAATATTTACAATATATATATATATATAACAGGTGGTAAGTTTACATGTATGTATGGAAGATATAGGGTAACATCTGGGTTATGATGACAAACTCTCCAACGTCTGGCACGCAATTAGGCAGAAATAAAAAGAGTTTGTACAATCCAACTGTACTAACATGAATCCACTTTTACAATGCCTATAGTACCCAGCTTTGTTGACTCTGGTTATTTTTACGCGACAGAGGAGGGGCTGTGATATCACAGTGAGAAATGTTCCTAATAATCGGCCTGCTTGAACAATTGTTAACTATGAGCGAGTTGCTCAAGTCTGAATTACTCGGGCAGAGAATAAGTGATTAGCTAGGTATTAAGGGGTTTTATGTGAATGATTGCATCATGACCCAAAGACTTTCAGTCACCTTTGTGAAACACCACAGGTATGAAACAGCACTCTATGTGTTTAGACAGACGGGCAACACACACTTTCACCTTTGAATATCCCAATCTGCTCTCATCTCCCTTCCTTTCCGTCACGAGTCTCCTCTTTCTTCCACTTCCTCTCTCTCCTTATGGTCTGCGTCTTATATTTCTTCCTTATTTTACACTTTTTTGTCTTTCCTTCCAAGACATTGCCAAACATCACTAAGAGGTATCGGTTAACAGTGTCATTCTATATCGGAAGCTCTGACGTACGGGTCAGTCATACCCGGGATATCTAAGCTGCTTTCATTCATAAAAATTACTGCTTGCACGCACTAATGTGATTAACTGAAATGCAGGCTGTGAGTTCAACAAACCACCCCAATAGTGAAGCAGTGTTGCTGCCAGAGTTGAAAGAAAATACAACTCTTTTGTGATGATGAAAACTCAGAAATATCACAAACAAACATTTCCATACCATCTTAAAACAGCAATGACATGGCAGTGTTTTTTGCCGGTACCGAGGAAGTTGATGATCCAGGATTAAGTCAATATGTTTGGTTGTCAGCCGAGACCGCTTTTCCAAGGCTGGATCACAGCTGTGCCTACAGAAAAGTCATTGTTTCCACGTAAAAAAAAAAAAAAACACAAAAAAACAAAACAAGAACCTCTGCTGTGCATGGCTCTCGGATGCAGCCTTGTTGATAGTCTGACAGGCTTTGCTTTGGCAAGGATTTGGGCGGGGGGATGCGGTGACAACAATACATCCGATTGATTTACAAACATTTTGCAGCCTAGACACAGAGTGCATTCACACTGTTAATGTATGTGGAAAGCTGCTTTCTCACCGTGTGCTTACACACAACCATCCCCCTGTGTTTGTTTGAGTCACTGGGCTGGCTCATCTCTGACCGGGGCCTCAGCGGATGTTGCGAGTGTTGCCATGCACAGGGCATGTGTGATCAGGTTTCCCACCTCTCTCTAACCCACCATGGAAAACGGTGCTAAATCAGCTCACTCACACACCCTGTTTGTTTTTCTAGGGCAATCGAACTCAGGAATCTGTGGTGTGACCAAGCCGAGCAGAGCATGTTTGACTCCTGTTACAACTCCAGGTTAATATTTACTGAGGAATGGGGCTGGGAATAGCTCAGGCTGCCACTGTAACGTTAGTGGGAACACCTGTGAGACGGCGTTAGCGCAACAATCATGGCTGACTACGGTCTTAACGTGACAAAACAACCACACGCGCGCACACACGCACACCGAGGCCGGGACAGCCGCTGAATAACGTGGCTTAAGAGCTTATAGTCTGAAAACCTAAAAATAGATAGAGCAAGCTGGTGTCTTCAGCGTTACGCTAGTTAGCTCCAGTGCTAGCTGGGCTGTGTTGTGTTGTGTTGTGTAGTGTAGTGCTGGCGGCGCGGTTTAAGGTAACGGTTGGCAACTGTGAATCACAACGCGGCAACACGCTTGTGTGTTTTTGTTAAAAGCACAAACGGACACCCACACCGCGTAGTGTTGCTCCCCCGCCCCACCACCGTGGCTCTGGACTGCCAACAGCGGGAGATGGTTTTGTCGTCAGCTGATGTGGCGCTTTACCACCAGGCCGGCGAGCGACGTTGGTTGGGTTATGTGTTGAAAAACACGGCGTCAGATTGTTGTGTAGTATGTGTGAGGTTACCGCAGATAACCTGGGAGTTTGTGTGACAGTAAAACGGATAGTTACCTCGGCTGGACTTGATTAACCGACCACGCTCAGGAATGAGGGGCTCAGTGTCTATCTGTGCGTCTGTCTGTTTCAGTTACGGAATGCGTGTGAAATGTATTTACCTTGTTGCGGGGACGTTGTGGGGCCTCTCCTCAGTTTTTGTGGGTCCAACGGCGGTGCGGTGTGCGTCTCTCCGCGTTTTCGTCCGGCGCTCTCACGGATAGAGGCGGTTTAGCTGGAGACTCTTCATACCGTCATTCGTGCTGCCTTCAGTGCACTCCGGTAAAAAAAAACACTTCACACATACACACTTAACCCGCGTGTGTCTGCGACTAGTCACTGCAACACAATCAGCTCAACATTACGGCAACGCCACGGGGTGCTTTACGCCTTGTTCGGCAAAAATAAAATCACGCGCGGCTACACGCGTGCATGCGCGAACACATGGTGAAACGGAGGGCGGCGGCGGCACGTGAAGGCAGCAAAGCGCAAAAAAATGCAGCGTTGGACTGACATGAGAGAAAGTCAGAGATGTGAAGCCATCTGTCGGTGGAGCACACACGCCGCACTTAAAACCTACCACCTGACCGCCCCTTTAAAAACAAGCTTTATTATACAGTTAACTAGTGCAACTATACGGAGAAAAGCCCAGCGGTACCTATTATTCAGCAAGTTTCCATCTCATTGTTCTAATTTAACCAGAAATCTAACACAAAGCTTGCTTAGGAGGTGAAACAAGACAAATAATGTGTAATGCAATGGGTAGGAAAGATGTGTTAAAATCAATATTGCATTGTCTTTTTTTTTGCTAAATCAAAATAGAAAAAATATCTAACAATATGCTTAAACTCACTAATTTAGACAGCCTGCCTGTCTGCCTCACAATAACACATGATCAAATCATGACACAATCCTACTATTGATAAATGATTATAGACTTGAGCTAGTCGTAGATGAGGGGAGAAACCTTGTGGTCCTTAACAGAAGTACTGTAAGTGGCACAAGAAAACCTTTATGTGTTAAATTCAAGTCTTAACTATAGAAGTAAAACTAACTTATTATTTCAGTGCATGCTTGCTCTAATTCTGCTCATCCTTCATGCTGCCTTATGATGAGCTCATTCTCTGATGAGATAGGATAATTAGGTTGGCATATCTTGAGTTCCCACAGTGAGTACACATTGAATACATTTTCGGACTAAACAAAAGACTGCCTCTCCAGGTCACTGTTCATTGTTATAAGCCTTCGGTGATATGCGACTCGTTCAAGGATCATCAGTCGAGTGGCTCTATTACATTAATCACCTAAGACATAATCATAATTTATATTAAATACCTTATTTTCTGTGTAAAGCATGTAACATCACTAATAACTGATAATCAAGGACTACTCTCCAACAAACATGATAAAACTGAAATTCTTCTTCCAGGCCCCAACATTTCATATAAAAATTCATTCTCTATTCAAATTAAATCAGCATAAAAAGATCCTTTGTAAGCCTTTTTTTCAAACATTTATTGTAATTGTATCTTAACATTTCTCAACTTTGAACCAACTTTGCAATCATTAAATACAGCACATCAAGAAAGTGAAAATACTGGAACTGGAATAAGTAGCTTTATACTTATGTCAGACTTGTCAAACCACCAAGTTATAATAAGGCACATTTGCATCAACATCAGGGTGCCACTGTAGGATATTAATTCATCATGAAACACATCATTAATGATGCATGAGATTGAACTAGCCGTCTTGTCATGTAAACAGTTTCGGTTTATATTCCTGTGCTTTCATTTTTCTCTGGAAAGTTTTCCTATCAATGGCCATTGTGTAAGCACAACATGTTTCGGCTTTAGGGTATGCTGTGAGGAAACAGGGTTACACAAACAGCACTGGACATCGTAATGTCACACAGATGTTTCAGGTTTGGAAATGTTATTTTGGCAGCGGATTTTCAAGCCTCGTCTTGCTTATATTACACTGGCTTTTCCAAAGAACAGTACAAAGGTATGACCATGATGATGTTGATATCATTACTTAATTAATTTGTATATATTACTTACTACAGATAAGGAGTTTGGTCACCCAGTGAATGATGCTCTGATGAGGTTCTTGCAAAAATGCAGGTTCTGAGAAGGAGGTTTGTGCAGAACGTGGGAGACCACAGACACACGAACAGTTTCAACCTATTTTTAACACGATAACCCCCACGAACACACACACGCCGATTCGGCCAGACCGCAAGATCACACACGCACGTTCCGTTTGTAGTAACGATTTCACAGTGGCGGTTCCACAGACACGAGATCTCACAGAAACTCGCGCGATCAAACGTGACTTCGGAAGAAAAACAAATATGGAGGCAATATAGCTGGCGGCCCTCCTGCAGGTTCTGTATTGCAGCGGAAAACAATAAAAGACCAAATGATGATGCAAGTAATCCTGCCTGAGAAGACGCTATAGGTGCTGTTTATTCCATGTGGCTCGGGGTACAGTAGCATTTCGGCACGCCATGCTTGAGCGGTAAAAGTATACAACATCCGGTTGGTGACGCCCCCCCTTCAGAATGTGGAACATCCCAGCACAACTTCTGACACCGGATGGAGCTATTTACACATTTCTTTAGTGAACCTGTCCACAACGTTTGTGGTGGATCTTGTGATGTATGGAGCGGAACTAGTTGAAATAACAGGGGACAGATATTCAGCAACCAATGTCTGACTGGGTGCTTCAACTTTAGAAATAATATTAACTACTTACTGAGAGACAAACAAAGTCTATTTTCTGGCTTCTTTTCAGTTCCTGTGACAGTGTTCAACATATGAAAAATGTGTGTCAAACTGTATGTAATTCCTGACACATAGAGCCTGAGACAACTGTAGACACCCTTCATTTGATCTGACGGGCATTTGAGCAGAGAATAAAAACTAAACCAACTACTAAGTGTAATACCATGGTGATTAAGCAAACAAGTAACCCTAAATTATCCACATCCTTGTTTCTAAGGGATGAGGAAGCCATTGTTCACAGAAGAAAGAGTGTTTTGTGTCTCCTATTACAGGCTGACCTAAAACTCAGGCCATTAAATTGACTGTTTTCAACTAAAATGTGCATAAGGATAGGATTTAATTTAATAAAAAGTGGACGTCCAAAAAAAAGGTCTGACAAGGCCAACCATATTATACATGATAGTTTCATTATCTCCCATGACAAATCATTGTTGGCTTCAGCCTGAGGGTATTCCTATAATATAACTAACTATTGCCTAAGGTTATTCTTCTGGGCTAGGCCTTAATAGCTTTCAGAATCCCTCTGGTCCCCTCTAGTCCAAGGGGAACATGCAATACATCACATTAGTTGACCATCATGATATGGTCAAACAAAATTAATTTGAGCCATTAGAAGATCTTAAGCACCTGCCCATTTAAAAAAAATCTAGCCTTGGTCAAAGTTCAGATTCCGTTATCCTGTTGTGTTTACTAAGGGTATTTGTGTTAACACGAGCCCCCGTGTATAAAGGGCTAGTTGGACAGTCCCATATGGACAACGTCATTCTGTTTTGGGTCTGCAAACTGCCGGACACGCAACAACAAGCCCTTGTTCAGCTGCACCATGCCGGTCACCCCATGGAAACTCATCGTGGTCCACGTCACCGCCATGATCGGCTGCTCCGGCTGTTTTCGGCACGATGTGAATCCGGAGGGCGACCCCAACATACCGGCCATCGCCAAATACTTCACCACCAAGGGGAGGTATGAGGAAGTGAACCCCCATCTAATCGGGGACATACTCGCCGTCAACAGGTCAGTGCTGCAGCCTCCATCTGCGCAATGCCGCCAGATCCATCTGACGGCCATAATAAGGCACGGCACCAGGTACCCGACGGCGAAAAACGTCAAGAAGATGCAGAAGCTCTACGAACTGGTGCGGAGCCGCGGCTCCGGCAAACGGAGCTGGCTGCGCGAGATCCAGACCCAGTGGACCATGTGGTACACGGAGGACATGGACGGCCGCCTCGTCCAGAAGGGCGTGAGCGACCACAAGCACCTGGCCGTGCGGCTGTCCAAGCTCTTCCCCTCCCTGATCTCCGAGGAGAAGCTCCGGGCCGGACTCATCCAGTTCACCACCAGCTCCAAGCACCGGTGCGTCAACAGCACGCTGTCCTTCAAGGCGGGACTGACCGAGCTGTGGGGCATCACAGGTAGGACTGGCGCCGAGCGGCACTCCGGTGCTCCGGCATCTTTAACCTGTTTGTTGTTGTTGTTTCTTCTTTTATCCAGATAAGGAGTTTGATCACGCGGTGAACGACGCTCTGATGAGGTTCTTCGACAAGTGCACCAGGTTTGTGCAGGAGGTGGATGAGAACCCCACGGCTCTGTCCGAGGTAGACAAGTTCAGGCAGGGCCCGGAGATGAGGAGGGTCCAGGAGAAGATAGCAGACCGCCTCGGTGTCCCATATGATACCATCAACGATGGTCAGTGTCGGAGCAACTATTCCGATCCTTAAAAAGGAATAATAATAACGATACAACAGTAAAGTAAGATTTAGCTAGCTTTATTATCGCATACTGTGCTGATTTCACACACACTGCGTTACCTAAATAGGTGAATTAGCCTGGATTTACGTCCCAGGCCTCTTACACCCTGGGACACAAAAGAGAGTGAGCTACTATCATTCCTGAGCCAGTGAGTTTCTCATTTGTATACAGCAGTTACAAATGTTCACTTTATATTTCATCCTGCTTTTTTTTACAGATGGAACTTTAATATTTTGGTAGTGAATATGGGGAACATTTTTGAGTTAGGTTAACATTCTTTTATTCGAATTCCCTTAACACCCCACAATTTGAAAACATTAAGTTTCAGTTATTGACAAATTTGCCACCTTCATTTCCAATTATTACATATTCAGCTGACCTGTTGTGCATTTACAGAAAGAGCGCATACAATCACACTTTCCCCAGAAACCTCTAAAAGAATTTCCGTATGATGTTCTTTCTAGTCAACTACAGAGAATGAAGTCACCCGTAAAATAGGACATTAGAAACAACTGCACTGAAAGGTACTTATAACATCTCATGAATCATATTTCACAGAAGGTCTCTGCACAGTAGATGGAGCTGTTTTCATATTTGATTATATCAAAGCTCCTGCACCAAGTTAGTAATTCATTGAACTTTCATCTATGTTCAGTACAGTGCACTATGGTGTTTATGCTTGACAGTAATTTGAGTAACTTCCCATGTGTTAGTTTAAAGGTCGCCCTAAGCTACTCATTAACATTTCACTGCAACCTTTCTCCCACAGATATGGCAGAAGCCGCCTTTTATTTGTGTGCATACGAGTTTGCCATCAAGACAGTAAACTCTCCCTGGTGTCGCCTCTTTGATCAGGTTGATGCACAGGTAGGGCCCTCTCACCTATTTTATTATTGAGTATTTACTATTACTGTGACATCTGTTCATACATTTTTGAAAGCGGGCATTAGATTCCTTCACCAGATAGTGTGTAATATTGGCGAGTGGTGACATGAATTGTATTTATTTTACTGTTAATAATTATTCACAATGCGTGTCTTTGACCCTGAAATCACATAAGGATCAATGCCACCAAAGGCATCCCCTTAGTGCACGCCTGAATATGTCTCATCTACTCATTTGTTTATTTTGGTCAACATGAATTTAAATCAAAGATGGACGAGTGGCTGTAAATTAACGTCAATCAGCAACTCTTTACACTATTACATATGTTGCATACAGGCATTTCCTGCTATTCCTGAGTATTTCTTCACAGGAAAAACATGTTTTGTATAATCCTTATCACAAAGAGTGTTTTGTGTCTAGTGTTTTGACCTGACCTGACTCAGGTAACGTGAAATCCTTACATAAGGAAAGGCTGACAGATAAATCTTCACACAAAGCCCGCTCCACACCCCAGACTTTCGGCATTCTACACTTTGTTTATTTCAACAGGTTATGGAGTATGCCAATGACCTGAAACAATTCTGGAAGAGAGGCTATGGTTATGATATCAACAGCAAGTCAAGTTGCATTCTCTTCCACGATGTGTTCAGTCGACTTGAAAAAGCAGTCTACGAGAACCAGTAGGTCAAATGTCATTTTCTTGAGTACATTAAAATGAAGGGCGGTGTAATTTTATATTTTGCTTGTCAAAATTCACATATTGAATGTCGTTTTGTAGTGCTGCATAACAAACGTCTTTTTTTTTAAATTTGTCCTTGTCTAACACTGTGTGCTAATAACAGATTGATTCATCAACTGATATACTGTATTTCAGGTCTGGCCAAAAGGTTTCGGAGGCCGTGACGGTCCAAGTTGGCCACGCAGAGACCCTCCTACCCCTGCTCACCCTGCTGGGCCTATTCAAGGACAGCGAAGCCCTGACATCCACCAACTATGCCACGCAGACCCAACGCTCCTTCCGCACCAGCCTCATGTTGCCCTACGCAGCCAACCTACTGCTGGTGCTGTACGACTGCGGAGGAGGCGACCTGAGGCTGGAGCCGCTGCTCAACGAGAAGCCCCTGAGCTTCCCTGGTTTAACCGACCAGAAGGCCTCCATGCCCCTCTATCAAGACGTCAGAAATCTCTACAGAGGACTGCTCGGCGGCTGTGACTTTGAGGCAGAGTGTCAGCTGTTCAACCATCCTGCTGAGGTGTAGGAAGGATGAGACTGCTATAATAGCTTTATTGGATTTTATCTGCAAAACTGTGTCGCTAATTGGAACATCTTACTATCAACATTTCTCCAATGTAGATGAGTGTTACACTAGATATTTTATTTCAAGATCTTATGTACCATTTCAGTACTACTATTGTTATTACGACTATGCTTTATTATCTTTTGCAAAAAAAAATCGAATTTAGATTTATTTTTTTGCTGCGTACACATTCTTGATATATATTTTATATATCCATTACTCTTCTTCGGAAAGAAGCACATACAAACTCGTGACTGCAGAAGTGCATTTAAGTGATTACAACTCTTGCAGTCCTGTGACAGTATGTATAGTGTCTTATTTAGTCAAAGGTCTTGGTAAAGATTGTTATATACCAATAGCCAGGTTACTGTGAAAGGGCAGGGGATTAAGGATTCCAGGATACGCGCTGGAGCTGAAGTCCATGATGGAGTGAAGGAAGGAGGACAAAGACGGAGGGATCTTCAGTGGAATGAGCAGACAACTTTGGTAGATGAACATGTGCCAGACCTGAACGAGGAAAACAAATTTGTTTAGTCACATTAGAGACCGTTGAGTGGATTAGCCTGGGGCGTGTTGAGTGTGGACATTATGCTACAAGCTGTACCATAAACTCAGTGCTGAGTCAAAGTTTGACAAAACTGATCATTTTGGCTGAGGAAACGTGGTTTCACAACTTTAACCACATGCAGAAGTCTGTATGCAACTATGAAGACAAACATATTCTATGTTCACAGCCAGTAATATAAGAGACTAGTTTAGGTTATAACTAATGGCTGTATTAAAGGTTACTCATCACCTGCCTTTTAATTTTGGCCAAATTAAACTGACGAAGCCATAAGCTGTTACATCAACAGATAAAGATTAATATCCTAATCAAACATAACTACAGACCCTGGAGATTAACTAATGCGTGGGAAACATAAATAACAAAAAACAAAAAGTGAAATACCAGATTTCCAAACATGAAAAAAGAAAGTGCTTTGTCATACCGAGAAGTCGTTATTTTAATGAAAGGCCAGAAAAGCTACTATTAAAACAGGTGTTGTAAAATATTAATATTTGGTAAAGAGATGGTTTTGTTGTGACAGGGACTTCAATAGTAACCAACACACAGCTGTTAAATGGCGGTTTGGCGCAGACCATAGGGAAATAATGAAACTTAGTGACACGTCAGGAATCACCACTGGAGCCAGTTGTCACTCAACAAATACGTAGTAATAGCACGTATATAATGAGAGTGATTTCATTGACACCGTTCATGGGAGCTGTCTGCCATTTTGATAGAAACCCCTGGCGTGTTAGCTTCAAACTTACCGTGCACTGTGGCAGCCTAACGGAGAGCGGTGATTTCATGCTAGCTAACGTGTTTTTTTTACTAACAGCTCTGCTACACTCCCTCCGGTTCACCGGACCCGTTAGTGCCACTTTGTGTTACGTTGTGTAGCTGCTGAGAGAGATGAGCACCGCCGGGATGGAGCCTTGACGGTTAAATGGTCACATCCCCGTGTAGAGAAAAAAGGGGACTTGACGTTTCAGACTCGGACCCAGACGGGTCCGGCTAGACCCCCGGACCCCGTGCGTTCGTTCCGCCTCAGCATTGGCTGTCCTCTGCTGAGGTATGCAGATATGTGGAGGTCGGAGGAGGAGGAGGAGGAGAAGCAGGAGGAGGAGAGGGGGAAGGCCGGCCCAGAGGAATGCTACGTGTCTTGGAAGAGTCACTGTTAAAAGCCCTGTGTGCACTTCGATCACCGCAGCCTTAAGTTTGGAGGTTAGAAGACACCATCGCCTCCACACACAGACACACACACCGAGGACCGCGAGCGTGTATGTGCAGCCCGGCGTTGAGTGTGTCCCGTCGGCGGTGAGAGAGACGACATGTCCGGGGTGAAGAAGCTTCGCACGGTAAGCTGATGTGGAGATGTGTCTGCTGGAGACACATCCTTCCAACTCATCTCCAACATTTGTTAAACTAGCGTGTCCTTCGCTCGGACTTCGCTCTGTTGTCGCTTTGGTTTGTTTTCTCGTGTGAGCGCTTTGACGTGTACAAAAGCAACAACTGATAAGCACGAATCGTTGTTCTAAAGACCGTTTTAGCCGAAAAACGCCGTGTTCACCACCATCATGCACTGTAGGCACCAGGTGTGATGTTTCACTGACCTGCCTTCACCGTGAATAAGCTGCTTGTTGCTGCCCCATCCTTAACATAAGGTTTCCCCTGTGAGGGCAGGGTGAATGAAGGCTCTGTGAGATGGAATCCTGCTCAGTGGGGCAACGTCAAGTTGAGGCATCCTAATAAGAACTATGAGAAAAGTTAAGATCTGTTGAAAAAAAAACACACACACAGAGATTTTTACACAATATTGAAGGTGTGCCAAACGGATTCAATGTCTAGTGTATGACGAACAGAGTAGCAGCATTTATATGTATTTAAAGTCAGAGAAAAAACAGCAGAATAACACGTTTTTAAATGACTATTGCAAATATAGTGTCCGTGAGTCTTGTCATGTTGATTATTAGATGACATAGGCAATTAAATTAAATTAGCTTTTTGTTAATTAAATATCACTGATGTGATTATACATTGGGAGCACGACATACACCAATAGTTCAGTTTAGTCGTTTTTTTTTTCCAACTGGGAAAACATATGTAAAGGAAAATCAAGTTGATGTTAAAATGGGGGTTGTGGGTTTCATTCCCCCTGAAGGTTAATTCGTGTAAATGAAAGGTTTAAGAGCGATAATGTTCAAATATTTATTAATAGGGAGGATTTGTTTATCTTTAATTTGTAATAGATGGAAAGAGGGTGCCTTCTGGTGCCTTTGGAAGAACAGTCCCTTCATTTGCATAGTGTGCCTCTGTGCACACTGGGGCACACCTTATTTGTGCCATTAAAGGACATCAAATTGCACAGTCATTGCATTGAATTACGGATGCGTAAAGCCTCTGGATGGATGAATGGTAAAAAAAAAAGCCGGCGCGGGTGCAGAGGGCGAACCTGTGGGCACGAGCAGTGCCACATCATCGCTGGGCTGCAGCACACTGAGCACATTGTGCAGCCTGTCCTCTCCCTCCCTTCATCCCCTCCATGCCTCCCGCCCTACCCCTCCCCTCCATGGTCGTCAATGCAGCCCCATTCATCCCCAGTCCGGGAGCACATAGTCCCTCTGAGCAAGGGCATGTAGCACCAGTGCTGCTGTGTTTCACTTCTAATTGCTACGCAAAGAACGTGTCAAATAATCTATAATAACAGTTTACCTTAGACGGAGCAAACAAAAGAGGGAGGAGGGCTGTGTGTGCAGGCAGAAACATAGCTTATGACTCCGAGCTGAATACACTTTGACATAGCACACTATTTGTTTCATCGTTAAGTCAATTGAACCACTTCGTTTTACCTCTGTGCCTCTGCTGCAGGATCTCAACAGGTCGACCAACGTGTCGTACCAGGCCCACCATGTCAGCCGGAGCAAGAGAGGCCAGGTCGTGGGCACCAGGGGAGGCTTCAGAGGCTGCACCATCTGGCTCACCGGTAAACCTACGTCACACATGTGCTCATGTGGTTGCTCATTCCTCTGCCACACCACAGATAATCGGATCTGATATGGCTGCTTATATTTCCCCCACTAGGTTTGTCTGGTGCTGGGAAGACCACCATCAGTTTTGCCCTGGAGGAGTACCTGGTGTCCCACGCCATCCCGTGCTACTCACTGGACGGGGACAACATTCGCCACGGCCTGAACAAGAACCTGGGCTTCTCCTCCGAGGACCGCGAGGAGAACATCCGCCGCGTGGCCGAGGTGGCCAAACTGTTTGCCGATGCCGGCCTCGTTTGCATCACCAGTTTCATCTCACCCTTCGCCAAGGTCAGCGAACATCAACACAACACTGATTGCAGATATGTTCATTTGAATGAGCGAGAGCCAAAGTTTCAGCAGTCCAGAATACACTGCAGCACTTCAAATTGGGTTTCCGTCCGACTATTTTCCTCCACAGGATCGGGTGGAGGCCAAGAAGATCCATGCGAGTGCTGGGCTCCCCTTTTTTGAGGTCTTTATCTCCGCCTCCCTCGAGGTGTGTGAGAGCAGGGACGTGAAAGGACTTTACAAGAGGGCTCGTGCTGGAGAGATTAAAGGTCTGTGCGATGATATAAAGTGGTCACCCCATAAAATGCGTGTTCCTGCTACCATTTAATAAGTTATCTATTCTCTGTTCTTGGGGTGGTAAATGTGGTATGGTTTTGATATTTCTGGTCAGGCTTCACTGGGATCGATTCAGACTACGAGCGCCCCGAGGCCCCAGAGCTGGTGCTGAAAACTGGAGAGCTCTCGGTGAACGAATGCCTCCAGCATGTCTTGGAGCTGCTCATGGACCAGGTGGGTGTGACGGACACCAATGCTGGATTCCGAAAATGTTTCGAACACACCCTCAATTTTATTTTCTCACACGATGACGGTTCTGCACATGTTGTCCCCGTCAATTTACATTTCAAGGCGAGGAGATGCAATGACGAAACATGCAAACACAGGTTGCCAAAATACCATTAAGCGAGTTATGTAACTCATATCTTAGGTACGCAGACATTTTTTCCTATTTATAGCAACCGCATCAAGGCCTCCAAGCAGAATTTCAAGAATTGGCTATTTTATCTTTCCTTAAACAAACAATGATTAAAAGTCAAATATGAAGAAGATCTTATCATGAATTCTGCTAAGCATACCTCAAATTACAATTGGCTTTTTGCCCCTGCTGGTGAGAAGTAATTTGGGTTTGATGGCCCAAGGATGTTGCAGAACAGTTCAAACATGCAACTTAACTCCCACGCTCGCAGGCATGTGTGTGTGTGTGTGTGTGTGTGTGTGTGTGTGTGCGCGTGTCAGCTTAGGTTTGGAAAATGGTAGTAGTTCCAAAATATGAGGCATCCTGTGACATGTCGGAGAGACTTCAATGACGAGTGAACAGGTTTTATAGGCACGCAAGACCAGATAAGAGATATGATATGAATGAGCCCATAGATGTTCAGACTCCAGCATTATGTCACTGTAAGATCAACATGACATTTAAATACAGCCATCCAGGATATACATCTGCCTTAGGGTGCTTTTTTTTATTAGGCAATTACTCTGACTCCAACCTGCACATTGTTGTGACAAATTAAACTGTAGATCCAAACAGTCTTTAATATTTTTAAGGAAGTCAACAGTTTTCTCTTATTTTTATCTATATGTCCCAATCATTTTGACGATGTATTTATCAGCCTTCATTTACTTTCTGATTTTAGATTTGAAAAAAAATATGACCAGAAATATCTTTAGGTTTTGAATTATTAGAGGGGCAGAACAGGCAACTCGGAGATGTCAGTTTGACCTTTTGAGCTCTGGTAAATTGTTATTAAAAGATGAACTGAGAAATGGTACATTGGATTAATATTTGTTTTTCATTTTGTACCTAGAATATTGTGCCAAATGAGATCATGGAGGAGGTGAATGAACTCTTGGTACCAGAGAACAAGCTGAATCTCGCCATTGCTGACGCAAACACGCTTCCGATCGTCAGCATCACCAAGGTAACCCACGGCTCCAGTATATGAGCCTCTGTCTTATCACGCAGCAAATGAAAAAGGGGGTCGATACTGGACATGGCACAGAGCAGCTCATGATGAGCCATAAACATTCAACACAGTTTGGACTGTACTTCCAGGGTACTAGTAAAACACACACATATATATATATATATATATATAACATAGATAACACGTATATCTGTATTTTATTAGTACCCTGGAAGTACAGTAAACATGACAATGCATACTCCACTGATGTCGATTTGCCGTGACTGTTCTCCAACCATTAAAAAAAAAAAAAAAAAAAAGTTTAATCCACAGCTTTCATGAAATTCTGCCTAGAAATTTTCCGTGTCATCTTTCCTGCATTTCAGGTTGTTGATAACGAGTTATTGTCCCTTGTCCACAGCTGGATCTGCAGTGGGTGCAGGTTTTGGCAGAGGGCTGGGCAAGCCCCCTGAAGGGCTTCATGAGAGAGAGAGAGTTCTTGCAGGTTCTACACTTTGGCAACCTGCTGGATGGTAAGAGACAACTGGACATGGATATGTGGGGTTTCTTTAAGGCTTAGTTCATGTTCTCTTGAAGATAAATTCCAGATTATTATAGAAGTAAGTTTCCAACATTTTTGTCTAATGCGCCCACCTCAGCTCATTTCTAGATTAGCTCAAATACCCACTCATTATCCTATTATACTCAATCAGTACTCTGTTATATTAAAAATATCCAATGAAATATTTCTCTTGTATTTCTCTCTCATTTATTGTATATATCATAAATAATATTGGCTTTGCTTCACTGTTCAGCTCATTGACCATAGCTCATTGCATCCTGCTCTTTCTCAGGCGGGGCCATCAACTTGTCTGTCCCCATCGTCCTGCCCATCAGCACCGAGCTCAAGCAGGAGCTGGACGGCTGTGCGGCCGTGGCTCTGGAGTACCAGGGCTCCAGGGTGGCTATCCTCAGGAACCCAGAGTTCTACGTCCACCGCAAGGAGGAGCGCTGTGCCAGACAGTGGGGCACCACTTGTCCGCAGCACCCTTACATTAAGGTACGGAGTCATTCGTCAGACGTCTGATGACATCACACAAACCGTTTATTTCAGTGTCTGCCACAGGATCACGCCGCTGGCTGCAAGACCTGGATACATCATCATCTTTTACTGTAACTGCGTCAGCAATAAACGTTTGCATCTAGTTCTTCTCCCTGGACGCTCTCAGCTGTCCACTGCTCTGTGGCCTTGCACGGGCCACAGATGGGTTAAATGCAGAGAACAAATTTCCCCCGACTTGAGTGATCGAGCATGTGCCTGTTTGTGTGGGACGATTTGCGCAATTCTAATTCTAATTCTAATGTTGGTTTGGGCACTAATTACTGTTGAAAGTCAATATTTGATCTTGATCTGGTATTCTCTGTTCCTTACCGCCCTGCAGATGGTTATGGAGGGAGGTGATTGGCTGGTGGGCGGCGATCTGGAAGTCGTGGAGCGAATCAAATGGAACGATGGACTTGACCAGTACCGCCTTACTCCAATGGAACTCAAGCAGAAGTTCAATGACATGAAAGCAGGTTAGACACACACAATGACTCATCATGCAACCACAATATGTCATATAGTTAGTTATAAGTCGCTCCGGGTGTGATCCACATTTGATCCACACTACTACTCCATCACAGCAAGGAAGAACTAAGTAAACATGAATGTGAGAGCCACGCATTTAGCAGTGCACCATTTGTCTTTCAGAAGAACTTGACAAAGGACCAGATGAAAAAATATAATGGTAAATCTAAAGCTGCATGGCGATGAGTGTGATCCATGTTCCATAATCAGTGGAGACATACAGAACACTATCTGTCTAAAAAGGCATGAACGATGAAATTTGATCACTGTGATTTGAATACCGTAAGATTATACCATTCATTTATTTGCACATTTACATGTTTTTGGTGTGCTTTGCTGGGTTTTGGTATTGCTTTAAGCATGTGGAGATGTGCACTTTACTGTAAGGGTCATATATATGGTCATACAGTAGATATATATATATATATACTGTATATATATATATGGCAACTGTTGTTTGAGGCAAGCAGTACTCAAACAAGAAAACGGTGGACAAAATGTATGAAACAAAGTCCACTTGTGTCATTTTAAAGGCATGATGAGTATGTTTGCTGTGACTCCTATTAAAATGCACATGAAGTTCAAACACCTTTGCTACTGCCGCAAACACTCACGCCATCCTTATTATGTGCTCCTCCCTGTTCTTCTCTGCAGACGCCGTGTTTGCCTTCCAGCTGCGTAACCCGGTCCACAACGGCCACGCCCTGCTGATGCAGGACACCAAGCGCCGTCTGCTGGAGCGAGGCTACAAGAACCCGGTCCTCCTGCTGCACCCGCTGGGCGGCTGGACCAAAGACGACGACGTGCCTCTGGATTGGCGGATGAGGCAGCACGCTGCCGTCCTGGAGGAGGGCGTCCTGGACCCGGCGAACACCATCGTGGCCATCTTCCCGTCGCCCATGATGTACGCTGGACCCACGGAGGTGAGGAGCTGTGGTGCAGAAGCTTATCGTTTCATCTGTCAATATACGAGTGCGAATGAACGTTAACTTGCATTGCCTGCGATGTCTCAACAGGTGCAGTGGCACTGCAGAGCCAGGATGATCGCCGGGGCCAACTTCTACATCGTCGGCCGGGACCCTGCGGGCATGCCCCACCCAGAGACTAAACAGGACCTGTATGAGCCCACCCACGGAGGAAAGGTGCTCACCATGGCCCCGGGCCTCACCTCTGTGGAGATCATCCCCTTCAGGGTGGCTGCTTACAACAAGACCAAGAAGGCTATGGACTTTTATGACAAAGAGCGGTGAGTGAAGTGAAGGACTTGCTGTTGTATTTGAGGTTGAGTGCACAGAAACTGGAGCAAATGAAAAGGTGCAAGGAGTAGATAGATAGAAAAGAGCCGTACGTGCTGCTAAGACATGCCACGAGGCTTCTGATGACCTGTCGTCACCATCTGACCCACTTTCTCCATCCGGGCCTTTTTTTCTCTTAGAAACGCCGAGTTCGAGTTCATCTCGGGAACCAAGATGAGGAACATGGCTCGGAGCGGACAGAACCCCCCCGATGGTTTCATGGCCCCCAAAGCCTGGAAGGTGTTGGTCGAATACTACAGCTCTCTTCAAAAGGACAAGTAATCAACGTTCAGACCACCCTTCGGCAGTATTCAACAACAATACAGTTAGTTCTTGAAGAGGATTAAATAAACATTACATCCTTCCTTCCGGGAGTGTTTTAGATAGATCATGTTTTTATCCTAAACTAAAGATAATCTTGTGTAGGGTGATGAATTCACATAGATATAAATAAGGAGTACATCTTACTGGGTTTAGGTGGTTGTCTCATGTTAAAGCATTACCTTTTTACTCTGCTGTAATGCTAAGTGATTTATAATCCAATTTTATGTTTATTTGCATATTAACTTAAACGCTATGTATTTTGATAAATTAATGGTAACGTGAGGTTCTTTTTTATTGTTATGGGGAAAGTTTAGCAGCACATTGCAAGACACGGAAAATCATTGTTTTTAATATGTACACATGAATTCTGAAGAAAGAAAAAAACAAATATGAAGATTTTACATTTTATGGAAGTTATGTCCCAGTCTGTCCAGTAACTCGCATGACCTTGATGAAAGTTACATGCAGTTTTTATCACTACCTACAGTGCCTGTTGGCTTCACATGTATGGATGTTAATTAATTCATCATGTTAATGTTTCATGTTGTTGTGAAATACAACATATATATATGTTTTAATGTGAAAGTGCCTTCTCTCAAATGTCAACCTTATAAGTGAGGAATTGTTGAAATGTCTCTGAGATTTATGTGATGTCAAAAAGGGCACACGTGCATTCCTGTAACAGTGACCTGCAGTTTTAGGAAAAGAAACATGAGCAAATAAAATTTCTGCAATAAATGAAATGAATTATGATTATTTATGAATCATTGGCTGCTGCTGCTGTGCATTGTGTGCTAAAGCAGGTGCCCTTTAATGGAATTGATGTAGCTGTTTTCTTTTCTGTGACTCGCCCGGTGCTGTTGTGTTTGTTGTGTGTGCTACCAATTGGGCAACACACCCTCTGTCTGTATAAGGTGCATACTTATCAATGTGAGGTTAAGGGTTGAAGACGACTGTCGCCAGTGTGACATCCTGAGGGTGCGATGGCACGAGGCGCAATGCTGCTCTCTGCTGGCAAGCTCCGGAACACGACGACGTCATGGCATGAGAAACTACTGTAAATGGAAAAGCACAAAGGGATTTTTTGTGTCCCTGCTATAGACTTGACAACATTACTTACTGAGGTCAGACCAGACATAGTCTCCACCTTCTGTCCAAAAATGTGTCCAGATTCATATCAAACATAGAGTGGATTATGTTGATCAACTTTCAACAGTGCAACATCTTGTTCACCCTTGTTTGCATTGGAAAACAAGGATAGTATTTTTGGAATTTGGGGTGACCCTATTTGAACACACTGAAATGTGATGTACTTCCTATAGAAGCACACAAGTCATGTGTCCATATCCACGGCTGCCTATTTAAAATGAAATTGTGTATTGATTTACTTTTTGCTTTTGTGGGTGTAAGCTCATGGAAGTGAAGCCTCTTCCTACTCTGTGTAACAATAATGTCTCACACAGCCGGGAGAAAAGCAACCTGAAACAACCAGAGTCCAAAGCGACGCCATTGCGTTCTTCCGGTCCAAAACCAAAGTTATTAATGTTATTACCAAAAGGGAATATACAAAGCAGATGTAACCACTGAATGTGTGTCACTTAAATCATTAGTTAATAAATAAAATGCATGCCAATTGGTTTTAAGGAGGTCAACTAAATGAATAACAGATAAAATCTCTGCGTTAATATAATCCTTTAACAGAGGTGATTGTTTTTGGTGATGCATCCTCAGCGTTTGAGTGTTTGTGTGTTTATAAACTGTTATTATAGAAATGATTAATTATAATATAAAAATATGCAACGTTTAATTTTATGCATGTATAAATGGAAATCTCTCTTTTCATTGTAAATCTGCGTCAATGCACACATTAACACTGCCCATGCAATTAACAACGTCGTTATACATAAATATGTCATTCTTTTTTTATATATAGTATGAGCTTCGCGTGTGTGAATGTGTGAACACAATGGACGTGTCCTGGATTGACACGTTCGATTAACGACAGAGGTGAAATGACAGTTTAAACCGCGAAAAGTGACATTATGTTGGAAACTTCCCTTATTACACACACACGTGACCACTTTGACAGAAGGGAGCGTCGCGAGCGCACTCGCTTTATCCTTCCGCAAGAGGCACGAAACAATACGGCTGTCGCACTCTGGGGGATTAAATTAAGAATATGTGCCAGAGATTTTTATTATGTGTTTGACACCAACTATCAGAAGATTGTGATTTGACAGCGCGTTTGATGTGCAGAATAGAGAAGTGGGACTAGAACGCGGAAAGCGGAGGGATACGGTGAGTGCAATCCCAGCCTGCTCTACCTTCTTTTTTTCCCTCGGTGGAGGCCATGATGGGAGCCTGAGTTCAGCTGGAGCGACAGGAGCGAGAAAAGAAGATGATTCCCCGGGACCGAGCTGTCAAACTCACCGCTACCCACTCCTGAGCCGTGTCCTCTCCCTGTACTTCCGAGGTGGAGCCTGTCACTTTGTCCTCACATGTGTTCTTGGCAATCGCTCGATGACAATGTTGAATCGTTAGGAGCCGTCGGGATCGAAGAAGTAGGCAGCATTAGCTATTGTTGCTAGCTAGCTAGCTGTGCTAGCTGCCTGGCTAACGCTATCGGAATACGGGTTTTGGGAACCGGTGAGTGTCGCTGTCAAACGGTGGCGGCTACTGCGACTCAGTCATCGGCTTGGATTGTGTCCGTCATCCGGAGGTCGATCCCAGGACGACTGTATGTGTGTAAGCCGGGAGGCGTTCAGCAAGACGAATTGCAGGATTGGGAAAGTCGGGCCTGCACGGAGGAGCAGAGCGAGGCCCGTCTTTATGATCCAGAGGAAGCCTGTCTAATCCGACCAACAGCCACTGCTAGCTCCGCGGGCTAGCGCGTCTCCGCGAGGGAGCTGCAAAATTCACAGACTGTCCCCGACTGCGACCCAACACCACCGGACGGCCCAGAGCAGAAAACCCTGCTTTCATCATCCTCTACCCCACACAGACTCCTGTCACCTGCCACAATGGCTGCGATTATAAAAGAAATGGTCAGCCGGAACAAAAGGAGATATCAAGAGGACGGCTTCGACCTGGACTTAACATGTATCCTTCCTTGTGTGTCCACACTTTCCACAGCCACCTCCGCCCGGACACCGATAGGCAAGCGCCTCGCGCTTTATAGCATCGACGAGTGGAAGCAGAGGCAGCGATGTGAGGGAGTTAGCTGCTGTTTAGCCTCCGCTGGCTAGCTGGGTCAGACGGCAGCGGCTCCGCTGTCAGCATGTTTGAAAGATGGTGGATCTGTCAAAAGCAGCACGCACAAATGTCACAGGCATGTTGTAGCTGCACATCGATGTGTGTTAGACCAGGCTGGAGCCCGTGGGAGTCTTCATGGCATCAAGTGAAGTCTATACAAGTTGTTTTTTTTACTCGGTTAGTGCTCAATGAAAGGTAGACTTGGTGTAGTGTACATCATGATGTGTCTCTATTTAGTGTTTTTTTCTCCAAGTTTGCACATCTATATGGCACACGTGATTGGTACACACCATATTGCCTTTACAGTAGGTAGGTATTATGGCAAATTAGCGTTGGTTCCCCTCTCATGTCTTCTGCGAGTGAATGTTCATTCAACCCGTCTCTGAGTCCGAATTCATATTTCCCTCTCTGAAGATCGGCTCATTTCCAAGTTTACGTATTGCTATTTCAGGACCGGTTTCTCATCTTTCACCACTGGTAATTGCTGACCTGTTTCTCCGGTGCACCAACGCTGGCACTGGAGTTGGTACTTGTACTCGTTTTGGCTGCGGATAGACGAGATTAGCTGCTGATGTGGTTGTCTGTGGCCCACTAAATGCAAACTCCGATTTGTCACAGTGCTGAGAGCAGGTCATGGTTGCAGTGGGTGAACACTTGACTTTGTATCAGGCTGTCAATCTGCCCTTTCAGCCCTTTCAGTCTACACTTAAATATTTCTCATGTCAGCTCTGATGCAAGCAACACAAGAGAAATCCGCCAAACTCGATCGTTTCAGTTATTTTTCTTGCATATTTTTTTTTTATGTACATCCACTGCTTGTGGCTCTTAGAATTAGAACGGTTTTTGGTTTACTAAGTCTTTGTGAGCAAATTGAACATCTTTAGGGTTTGGCTTGATTAAGACATGTGAAACTTGGCTCTGGTTGAATTTCCTCCGTATATTTTGGCTCCTTATCCCAAATGATGATTGAACAGGCTGAGGAAAATATTTATGTCAAGAGTAATTGGAAAAGAAATAAGTTGCAGCTGTATCTGGTTCCACATGAAAAAAAAAATCATAAAGGCCAGTGTATTTATGGATATGCTCTGGTTATTGTTAGCGATGTGACACTGACGATAATTGAGCTCTGTGGCGTTTTGCTCATACCTCTGATAGTGGAAATGGAAAGCCGAGGGTGCTACCTCGATTCTGTACTTGCACAATGGAGATAGAATCGTATTGAATATATATATATATATATATAACCTGGATCTGTGATGTAATATTCTTGCTCAGTGTTATAATGTGGTAAAGGTCGTGTCATGTCTGAAAAGTGGTGGGCCTCTGTGGTGTGCAGGTGTGAAGGGGTCACACAGCTCGGAGGTGCCATCTCTCTCTGACGCGCCGTTCTGAGGCAAGTTTAAAAAAAAAAAAAAAAAAATCATACCATTCCCTTTTATATATATTTTTTTATTTTTATTATTATTTGGGCACGGTGTCTTAAAAAACAATATTGGCTCTCTGCCGTTATGTAATGCAGTATCACAGTTCTGGGAATTGCCCTTAAAATAGAGTTGCCAGTGATCTTGTATCAGCGTTGCTGTCTGAGTGCTCTCTCCCTCTCAAACCACCACCTCTCCTTTTCTCTTTTTCTTTACTACTCCCACTCTAATTCCCCCCCCCCTCCCTCTGCTTGCCCCCCTTCCCTCTGCTCTCCTCCTTTCCTGTCCTCCCCACCCCCCTCCTCACTCAGCGCTCGCTGGTTCCCACTCTCCCTTTCCCCCCCCCCCTCTCGTTTTCAGTTGTGGATTTGCCGTATGCATAGAGCTAAGGCAGGGCAGGCTTTAAAGAAAAAGGCGTGCCTGAAATGGCAGATTTTTCCCTTTTTTTTCTTTTTTTTTTCTTCTTTTCTCTCCTCCTACTTCTGCTTCCGTCGGGGGTCCCGCATGTGTGTTTCCTCCCAGCTGCAGAGACCAAGCCCCCCATGCTCTGGGCCAAGGTTCTCCTGGGAGCTCTGGAGCTTTTTAAAAACACTCAGAATAGTCGAACTGGGATCACATTGCCAGTAGGTCCAAGGGTTAGAGTAGTCCATTAAAAAGCAGAGAAAACCTGTATTTGGCTCCTCATTAGGCCTATGAGGCATCAATGGATGGGATTGAGTGACTGCGTGTACAGATAGATGGGCAACAGTGTTGTGAGCTACTGGAAAGGTAGCAAGGCAGTATGCAAAATAATACCATAGATTTGCTGAGTTCGTGCACCAGGTTGTGTTTTGCAGCTGCAAAGAGCAGCTTTAAGGCGACGCGGGGAGTGGAAGATCGTCATCCAAATCCAAAAATGTTTGAAATCGGATTAGTCTTTGCATTTATGTGCGTGTCCGTCGTACGGTTGACCTCTGCTCCCCGTTTTGGATTCCAACATTTCGCCATAACTCGCAGGTCTACTGATCGCACAATGAGCCGTGTGTGCACCGTGAAAAAGGCTTGTTCTCGTGTGCTTTTGCATGCGCAGGTACTCCGGCGAATCCCGAGTTGTCTGAATGCGTGTGTCCAATTTTTTTGACTGGCCAAAAAAAAAAAAAGTGACTGTGGAAGGAAAATAAGGTCTGCTCAAAATGGACCAGACACAACTAATATGAAGCATTCAGCTTTTCTATTTTTGACACCGTGGCACAGGAAGTGTAAGAAAAGGTTGCCCTTTAGTCAGTGGTTAAAATGTGAAATCTCATGGCGATGAGCAGACTTCAGTTACAGGTAGGCGTTTGCAGCCTGAACCACAAAGACATGCATGCCAAATCAAGTATTCCCTTTTTTTGTGCTACATGACACTGGTGTGTGTGCCTTTGAACGATTGAACGTGTATCACCGTACAATTGGCCACGTCGGTTTTCCATCGCTATCCTGCGCTCAGTTGTCGAGCCAGGTTCCATGATGTAAGGCAACCGTAAACGCAGACGAGAGGAAAGCAGCACGCAGGGTGGTGCAACCACAGGTTCAACTCGTGCTGGAATCTGGTGCGTGTGGTTGTGCGACTGTTACAGAAACGCAACCAATCGTTCTGCCCCACCTGGGACCTGCAAGTCATGACACAAAAGGATTCTTGTTCGACGCAATGCCCCCCCTCCCTCTCTCCCACCCACTTTGTGTCGCTTGCATTCAATCTCCAAGATATTCAAATTGGTCTGGGCTGAGCTGGGAACGAGAGATAAGCCGAACATTTGCGATCATCCCAATATAACTTTGGGCTCTAAAAATACATGCAGGTCAGGGAGCAGATACTCACAGAAACACACACGCATACACACATGTGGGCCTGGCTCGAGCAGGAGCGTTGTTACCCCCATCCTCTCTGCCTGCTTCTCACTGTCAAGGCCATCTGTCACAACACACACACACACACACACACACACACACACACACACACACACACACACACACACACACACACAGACCAGTACACCTCCTGTCCATCTGTAGCTACAGCACCCTCATATTGACATTGGCTGAAACAGTTTTGTGCTCTGCTGCTCATCTCTGAATTCTTGTTTATTTGTTTTTGTCATTGAAAAGTTGTATCGGTGACGGGCACCCCAGCGATGGCTCCTAATGTTCTGTAAAGGTTTGATTTCCGCAGACGCGCACACTCAATGTGTATTTCCTTAACCCCTGGCTGAACAGATATCTACCCAAACATTATTGCTATGGGCTTTCCAGCAGAGAGACTCGAAGGCGTGTACAGAAACAATATAGACGATGTAGTACGGTGAGTTGTGCTGCGTCTGCCATGTGGCCGTAACATTTCTATCATTTACGCTATTGTTGAATATTTGTGCCCAATCATTTTGTTTGTTGGATATCCTTGTTCATTGATTGACCAACTGAACTCTGTCTGCTGGCTCTATCCCCAGGTTTTTGGATTCAAAGCATAAAAACCATTACAAAATCTACAACCTGTAAGTGTTGCCCGCATTGTTCGCACCTGAGCCGCTCATTGTTTACTCACTGACTTCCTTTCATTTGATGGCTAAGTGGATCTTGTTCTTCCTATTTCAGCTGTGCAGAAAGACACTACGATGCTGCCAAATTCAACTGCAGAGGTAGGCCGCATTAGATTTTCATGGAAGGAAAAGCCACAATGTGACCTGAAAGCCGTGACACACAAAAATCTCACTAAACAATTTTGTTGTCTCCCCCCCCCCCTCTTCTTCTTTTCCTCCCTCTCCCCTTTCCAAACGCTTCCCTCACGCATCAGTTGCACAGTACCCCTTCGAAGACCACAACCCTCCTCAGCTGGAGCTAATTAAGCCGTTTTGTGAAGACCTGGACAAGTGGCTCAGTGAGGATGACAATCATGTGGCGGCCATCCACTGTAAGGCCGGAAAGGGCCGTACAGGAGTCATGATTTGCGCCTATCTCCTCCATCGCGGCAAATTCCTGGAGGCCCAAGAAGCGCTCGACTTCTACGGAGAAGTCAGGACAAGGGACAAGAAGGTACAATATTCCGCTGAGACACACTTTCTCATGTGGATGTTGCAACGGATCATTTTCACAATCAGTTGGTCTGCGGATCATTTTCATGGTAAAGTGTTAAATTTTGGAAAATTGTTTTTTTTTTAACTGGAAAATCCAAGTAAATACTGTAGTGATGTGACGCAAAGCAGATAAGGATCACCTTCAAGAATCTGGTATATAATAACTTTTTATTGTTAGTAATTGTTTTTCTCCTGACTAAAACTAAGTTTAGCTTCACTTTAAGTTCATTCATTTCCACACGCACACGTAAAGAAAAGTGATAACATCATTTCTAGAGCTCTAATGTTTTGTTTCTGTCGTTACAGGGAGTAACGATCCCGAGCCAGCGCCGCTATGTCTACTACTACAGCTACCTACTGAAGAACCAGCTAGAGTACAAGCCGGTGGCGCTCCTCTTCCACAAAATGGTCTTCGAGACCCTCCCTATGTTCAGCGGAGGCACCTGCAGTGAGTCACACTCGCGTTCAACTCTTTTTTTCCCAACCAGGGTGTAGGCATGCGTGCTGCTGTTCAAACGGCGCAAGAGCCTCGGATGGCGTAGTGCATTGTGGGGCTTCACCCACGCTGGAGTTTAGCAGAGAGCAGGTCGTCCACTGCCGCAACTTTAAAACCAAATCACCCTTTTGGACTTTATGATTTAAAAACTGATGCCTTTATACCGCGCATATATATATATATATGCGGTGTGTGTGTGTGTGTGTATATATAGCACACTGAACTGTTCAGTAAAAGCCACATAAGTTATGTTCTTTATTTACACACAAATCGGTAATTATTGAAGTGACTACAGCCTAATTTGTTTTGACCAGTTCTTTTGTTTATTTATTGATTTATTTATTACACACAATAGCACAGCATTTGTGTGTCAATGAGTTGAAGCTGAAGCGCACACACACACACACACACACATATTTACGTATCAGTGCATGTTTGCTTTTTATAAAATGGTGTGTATGCAAACAGTGACACAGACACAAAGCAGACGGGCTTATTTTGTAATTTGTGGTGAAACCAAAACTTTACCAACATCAATGCTGCCCATACTCACGTTACCTTCAAAAGGGCTTTGATGCATCTGTGAGACACTGGGTAAAAATGTCTTTGCAGATAACGACCATTTGATCCTGATTGGCTTTTCAGCCAATCGGGTTCCTTTTTCCACATGCGAGTTTCTGCACATGTGGTGGTTTGATGATGCTTTGTTGTGGCCTTCCCAGGCAAAGAAGTCAAACAACCCAGCTTGTTTTCTGCTCAAACGTGTCTGAGTCACACTCTGTTATGCTTTATGGCATCTGAATTTGTCCGTTTTTAACTGTCGGTCTGGACAAAACACAACAAAGAAAAGAAAACAATCCCTCTGCCTTCGTTTCTGTGGCTTTTTTAACCTAACACCTGACTGCACTGAACATCTTGGACTGTATTGATCCTTCTCTTTTCTCTTAAGTCTCCCTTTTTAAAAGGCCCTATTCTGAGTTTGGCATCTGAAGGACACACACACACACACACACACACACACACACACACACAGCAGTTTTTTAACCTCACTGCAGCTGTAAAAGAGCAGAAGCTAGTTTGAGAACACTGTCAAAGTTAGCCCAACATCACACCTTCACCGTTTGTTGTATCCAGTGTTTTGTGGTCGTTTAATTTTCAGCAATCTCAAGTTTCCCCTTTCTTCCTTCCCCTTTTTGTGTATCTCACAACACATCAGGTCCCATGTCAATTGTAAAAGGTGCACACCTCCACGTACTGTATGTTGCTTGTTGAAGAGAAACGATGTAGATGCAAAGATGTGTGACTATTTGTGTGGCGCTCTTGTGTTTGTACCTGCTGTGCTGTCGAGGCCCTGACAGGCCAGCCAGGCCCTCTTTGTGATAATCTCCTTTTTTCTCTCAAAGGGGACAGTACCGTTAAAAACAGGAGCGAGCCGATCCCTCAGGGCTTCAAGAAAGGGAATTGGCATTGGGGTAAATGAGCCTTTCATCCATTATTATCATTTCACTCATTTGCCTTTATACGGCCCCAGAGATCCAGCAGGCAGGAGTAGTCTGAGGTACACATGTTGCCGAGCAGGATAGGACTAGCCGCCAGGCATATGAAGTCATCTCCAACACCACCCCCAAGAAAATGATTATTATATTAACACGTTGCACTGGTCCAAGACCAAACGGTGACTGTCTATCAGAATAGGGTCCCGTGTCTCTGGTGCTGGGTCTCTCTGGGTGTCACATTTTGTGATCTGTAACTTTCCATTTCTCCGCTTTAACTACAGTACAATGTTTAACACTTTTGCACTTATTTAACCGAGTGGGGTTGGTGGGATGCTTTGCTCTTGTCAGACTCGTGTAATAACACTTGTGTCCCACTCTCTGCTCCTCTGTCACTCCACTTACTCCTCCCATTGTTCTTTTTTTTGTGTGTGTGTCTCTTCCCACAATTCTCATAATCTGCCCCTCCTTCCCTGTCTGTGCGACATCCATTTCTTTTTTTTTTTTTTTGCAGATCCCCAGTTTGTGGTGTACCAGCTGAAAGTGAAGATTCACACGTCGCACCCAGCTCACACCCGGCGTGAGGACAAGCACATGTTTTTCGAATTCCCCCAGCCACTGCCGGTTTGTGGGGACATCAAAGTGGAGTTCTTCCATAAACAAAATAAGATGATGAAGAAGGTAATTTTGTTTTTCTCTTTCATTGTTGCTTGATTTGCTTTCTTCCTCTGTTGATCCTTTTAGCATTTTCTCAACTTCTTTTTGTTCATAAATTCAATGAAAAGACCATATATTTTTTGGTATATATTTTTTTTGTTTTAGTGTCACTGTCTTTGTTTTCCAGAAAATATTAAATCGGGAAGAGCCACTGGTTTAGCTGTACCATGAGATAAATAACAAAACAAATGATCTCTCATCGTCTCTGCCCTCAAGGACAAAATGTTTCACTTCTGGGTGAACACCTTCTTCATCCCTGGACCAGAGGAGAGCGTGGACAAGATGGAGAACGGGGCCGTGAACAATGTGGAGAGCCAACAGGGAGGGCCGGGTCAGGGGCAGCCGCAGCTACAGACGCAGCCGCAGCGCGCCGAGAGCAGGGACAGCTGCAGGGATAGTGACAGGGACTACCTCATCCTGACGCTCACTAAGAATGACTTGGACAAGGCCAACAAAGACAAAGCTAACCGCTACTTCTCGCCAAACTTCAAGGTAAGCTGCTGCCACCTTTTTTTTTTTTTTTTTTTTTTTTTTATGATTATATTCATCGCACCGACTGAAGTCAGCTGTCTTTTGATTCCCGATTCCAGGTGAAGTTGTATTTTACGAAAGCCGTGGAGGAGCCTTCGAATTCTGAGGCAAGGACTTCGACATCCGTCACCCCGGACGTTAGCGACAATGAGCCAGACCATTATCGATACTCTGACACCACTGACTCTGATCCGGAAAATGAACCTTTTGATGAAGAGCAGCACACGCAAATCACAAAAGTGTGAACTCTTTTTAAACAGGAAAAGAAGAAATTATACACCAGAAAAAAAGGAGAAAACTTGAATATAAACTCAAAAGAAGAACCTTTATCCCTTTCCTCCCCCAGACGGCAATAGAATATCATCATGTCAAATGCCAATTTTAGGGAAAAAAAGATAAATATCCTGACCAATATATTGTTTTTTTTATTTTTCTTTTTTTTCTTTGGCACGGCCATGTACCATGTGCGAGGTATTGACACTGTTGCCCCATGGGAAAAGGTGCTGTAGCTATTAAAAAAAAATGTGTTTATATATATATACATACGTATATGTATATACATATATATACATGCATATATAAACAACCTTTTGTGTCAAAGACAATGGAAAGAGTACCACAATCAGGAGACGGGAGTTGAAGTGTGGGAGAAGTTAGAATGATATACTAGGACTATGCTGCTCCTTCTCCTGTCTAAACCAAGGCCAGTGCTGCAGTCACTTTGTTTCACTCCCTCTCTTCTCCTCCCCCCTTCTATCTCCTCATCTTTTACTCTTCCCTCCATCCTCTCCTCTCCTCCCCTCCTATCCTCCTTTACTGTGAATGCTTCTTGTGCTCTTTGCAGGCTGTCTCACGTGACTTTTGGCCTTTGTGCAGTGCAAACTGCATGCGGGCAGTGGGTTGGGGGTGGGTGGGGTTATGAAGAGGCTGTGATGATGTCTAAAGCATTGCCATTCCTGTTCCCACTGTGTATACGTTAAATTATGCAGAACAAGGCATCCCATGTAATTGTTAATGTTTTTTTTATCCTAAGATAATAAAAATATAATACACAAAAACAGCAGGGAGACAAGTGTTTGGGATAATGTTGACACTACATTTAGAAGAAGAAGAAGGGAAAAAAAAAAACAAGGACAGTGGTGATTTGCATGTATTGGAGTTGGCGTCCATCCCTAATAAATGTATGCAATGTTGTCTTTTCTTAAAGAAACCAGCGTTGAGATGTGTCTCGTGCGTGGGGTTCCCCGGTGCTTTGAGTCATGCTCAGAAAATGACATCACCGCTTTATGTAACGTATCGCTCCGTCGTGTGCGCGCCACGAGAGTCCTGCTGGATGAAAATGAATCTCAGGAACGTGCACTCGTCATGGAACGGCGACGCCGGTGGCGTCCTCAACCTGACACCGCGGCTCGCTGTCGACTCAAGTGCTCAGCGCCTATAATCTAAAATGTAAAATGAGGGGGGTGCAGTGGAGTAAACGAGGACAAATGCTGTAAAGCAGGTTGTCGTCGTCGTAGCTGCGCGAGCCACGCTTACAGTCACTTCCTGCTTTAAAGGTCAGCGCTGCAAATAGCAGGTGGGAGCTGAGGTAAGGAAGCGATGGGAGGATTATTATAAGTTCAACTGAGGGCGACGAAGCAGAGCGTTTACTCTAATGGCCGCCTGTGAGAGGGATGATTGAAACCTGTGAGTATTTGGCACAGCCACCGTTCGCCCCCTCAGACAGGACTTGGTTGTCATGTATGTTTGATATTTCTGCCAAGTAAACGGTGCGTTCAAAAGTTCAAAGCGAACTGACCTATGAACCCTGAGGAAAAACATGGACGTTTAGAGCCAAAACCCCGTACCAACCCATCAGTGTGTCGTTCTTCACGTGGAAGGAGCGCGAGGCCCAGAATGAAGCAGTAACAGGATTAACCAGCATGTCGCTGTGATTGGAGAGAAGAGAGGGACGAGGGGCCGTGGATACAGCATGGCCCGAAGTCTCCTGATAATAAAATAAAAGTATGAATTAAACATACACATTTATATATGTATTTTTTTTTAAATAGTTGCCACCCCCCCAGAGGCAGGCAGTCGCATAATCCCCCTCCTGCTCCATTAAGACTCGCTCCCCGGGTCCTTGGAGTTGATGGAGACATCAAAGCTAACGCAGCGCAGCGTCAAATGAGACAGGCAGCAGTCGCAAGGGCCCGGCTCTAATTGGCTGAGCTGAGAGAGGAGGCAGAGACTCTGCTCGATTAATAATGAATGTGATGTGCTGGGTTGGGAGGCAGCCGAGAGAGAGATGCCACAGCTCTCCACAGGCAGGCCAGTCTGGAGCTTTCTGATACCCCTCCTCATCACACACACACACACACACACAAACACAGCATCTGAAATATTCATCTAATCAATACACGGCTTCATTTGTATGTTTTGCGCAGCAGCTCTTCTAAAGGATGATTTTTCTGCATCACAGGTCTTTAGAGACGATTCCGAGACATATTTGCTTTGCGAATTTGTAATCTGAACGTGTCTCCCCTATGTGGGTTACAAACTGTACATCTAGCCAGTTTGTTTTTATTTTTCTTTATTTTTGATAAGTAATATCTTTCAGTATTTTAAAGTATGGTGTGAAAATATGCCATCGTATGTTTTTTGGTCCATACAACATAAATATAAATACTACTTACTGTACACTGAAATAAGTAAATGTTGTAAGATAGGTCAGTCAAGGTTTTTAAGAGATTTGTTAAACGTGATGAGTCACTATGTAAGATATTTTAAAAGTTGAAAGTTAAAATAACTTAGTTATAGAAAGCAAATGTTTTTGATTATATGTGAACATTTTGAGAAATTGCTAGATTTGAGATTAAATCAAAGTTATAAGGGTAGATCAATGTATACATTTTAGATCTCATTTGAGAGACAGTCAAAGGTGTGAAATAATGTCCTGTTTCCTCTTTTTCTGGCAGGATTTGGTCTTCCACAGCCCGTGCATCGAATTACGGCAAAGAGGGGACAAAACACCCAAAATATATAGATTTAAGGTTAGTATTATGACCAAATGAGAGGACGGATGAGTGTGTGTGTGTGTGTGTGTGTGTGTGTGTGTGCGTGCGTGGTGATGGGGGTTTGTGGTGGGTCGGGGGGATCTGTCTGGCCTACAAAGAGAGGATAAGCCCAAGCTGGTAACCCCATTTCCCTTCCATCTGTTGGTAGCAGTTGTAGAGCATGGCTACACTCACCAGGACCTGGCAACCCCATCCCCCAAGCCCTCTTTCTCTGGCTCACTGCACAGCTGTGTTGCGTTTGGATTAGGCCAAGAATAAAACAGGAAGTAGAAATTAAACAAAAGCTTAAACACACACACACACACACACACACACACAGAAACACAATCACACTGTAACTCTTACCATAGACTCAGCAGCACAAGTGACAGCCTGTGGAAAAAGTGCAAACACACACACACCCACACGTGTAGAGCATGGCGCTCGCACAAATACACTGCAGTACGAACAAAGTCGTACTCTGCCTCCCACAGACTCACATAAGCCCGGGCAGGACCACAGGCGTATCGCTTCTCGGTGCCCACACTCGTGCTCACACATATGGTCTTTTTACATGATAAGTGCCTCGCTCGCCTCTGCTCCGCTCTTCATGGTGGTCCGCTGTGATGAGGAAAACTAGCAAACACGCTCAATCAGTCTTGGAGCATGCCGGTGTAATGATGCTTGTGTGGAAGTATTTTGGTTATGGGATGTCACGCAAACGTTGGGCCTCGCGAAAAAACCCAAGTGACTGTGGAGCCCTCACACTTACGCATTCAGGCATTCAGGGACATGCAAACCACCAATGTCCAGAGGTCTGGTATGAAACACTGCGCCCCTTTAAAGCCGGGAATCCCATCCAGCTTCTCTTGGAAGGAGATTAACGGAGTGGCTCTAATCAGCATATTATTAATCTTACATGACTTTTTCTGGCTTGTCGCACGAATCTTCCAGATCAAGCGTGAAGAAGACCTCACGGTCAGAGGAGGCCAAATGCTCATCACATCTAAATAAATCATATTGGGCCCATTTAGGTACCACAAGCAGTATTCAATCTTCTCTGATGTGAACTTGGTCCCACTTTCTGCAAATTCCTCTGCACGGTTTCTCTCTTTGTGTGAACGCACTAAAATAGTCCGGCAATAGCACACAGGAACTACGGGGAATGGGGAAGTGGAATTGGGAAAAAGAAGAAGAAGAAGAAGAAGGAGATGTTTGGAGATGATTATCTGCGCGTAGTGCATGGAGCGAGTTTAGCTGGGGAAGGTGCATTTGATGGAAAGCCATTAAAGTGCTTCTCGTCATGAGTTGGACCAAACGTTAATGAATATACGGTAAATGTTTTCAGATGTTACTTTTTACTGTCAGGACTTGAGTCACCTAATGAGTCACACAAACTCTGTTTCTGTTTCTGTGTGTACGTTTTTGTTGACATGGATATGCCAGCATGCTTGTCACTCTGTGTGAGTGTGTGTGTGTTTATGTGCGTCTTCGTGAATAAGAGAAGCACATGGAAACACTTACTGTATTGCTGTCACCACTGACCCCTCCCCTTTCTCAAAAGACGAAGCCACACACACACACACATCCTCGTACACCTATCTTTGTTGGGACCCGTCATTGACATAACGCATACACACTCACCCTATAACCTTCAAACAGCCATTAAAACTTATGGGGCTGAACTGTTTGGTTCCCATGAAGCTGTTGGACCCCACAAGAATAGTTGTCTCCAGGTTTTTGGGCCCCACAAATATAGTAAAATCAGCCCTCCTACACACAAGCACAGATACACACATGCACACCTACACGCACACACGCACACACACACACACACACACATGTACAAGTTCTCATTCTCACTGTGTGATCAATGAAGAGCACATATGTGTCCATTGTACTGAATAATAGTCAACATACATAGCCAGAGGGAAAAAACGTGGAAAGAAGCATTTCGGGCTTCACCATAGGGCTCCACATATTCACAGACAGCACAGCACGGCACATCACACACACACACACACGCATTTCCACAACAGGAACTTGCATTGTGTTCAGCTTTGGCCTTCTGTGGCAGGAACCCACTAGTGAAAAGTGCTCTTGCTGCTGCAGGGCTTTATGTATATCTGTGTGCATATAAGACTCTATACATTTAAGACGTTTTTTTTTTTCTCCTTTGACAGGCTCTGTTTCTCTACCTGACTTCTTCTACCCTGAAAAAATCTTAGAGCAGACATAATCCTTCCCCCGAGCCTCCTCCCCGCTCTCTTCCCTCTCTCCATCTAGTGTCATCAGGAGGGTAATATGAGGCATATGGCTGCTGATGACAGTCCCTAATCCTCACGCTGATAACTGATAGTTACCCACGAACTCTTCATCCCCAACTCATCCTCGCCTGAGAACAAGGGAGGGAGGCGAGCGCGAGTGTGTCGGCTGATACTCGCGGCTCAGTCTCCACGCGACCGACCCCCCCCCCCCGCGCTGCGTTTCTCCCCAGCTGAGAGTCATTATCCGAAATGGTTGATATGAAAATGGCTGATGGACAAGAGAGTGAACGTTTGAAATGGTATCTTAGAGAAGATAAACCGCCGCTTTACAGCTTTACTTTTTTGAGAGCTTGTAGAGGAAGTAACAGAGGACAGCCCCGTCCAAAGGTTATCCACAATCCTAAACGTTACTAATATAATACTAACATGCAAAGTATAAAAAAAGGCAAGTTGCTGTTTGTTGGGTTTGATATGCCTGACTCCTTCCAGGAAACCACAGGACAACAACAAGATGATGACAAGGCTGATTTTTGATTGATTTTTTTCTTTTAAACCTGAGCTGGGATATCTTTTCGGTGGTAATAGGCACAAACCCAATGGTTGACGCTGTGGACCACCAGTGTGCCCTGAGAATAAGGAAGGCTGTTTATCAGAAGGTCTTTGACAGCAACAAACATCTTGGGTAGGGTGTATAAATCATAGGATTGTTTTTCTGAGTAGGGTATGGATTTGCGTACTTCTTCTCAAGCAAATATTTGTGGCCGAAGCTGTTGTTGTGCGGCATGGGTTGATCCCTCTCGAGAAGCGGTGTGCAATGGAAATTTCTCATGTGAGGACATACGTACTTGTACAAACAAGTGACACACTTTCTGGAGGCCGAGTGGATGTCAGTCATGGGAGTGTGGGTGAGCGTGGTCCGTTCTCTCATTTGGAGGCTGCCAGTCAACCAGCCACGCAGCCAGCCCTGGAACCAGCCGGCCAGAGCTTTTTAACGGGGCCTGTGATTTGACAGAATCCCGTGGGGGCGGGGGGCATGGGAGGATTAGGATTAGCAGCTGTTTCCCCTCAAACACTGGAGGAGATAGGCTATAGCTACCACCACGCTGATAGCAAATTAATAGATGAATAGAACATGCGTGCCTCGTCTCAGATAATGTGCTCAAGCGCTCCGTTTCAGAAATAGCGAGGAAGGTGTCCTTTTCCTGAACTCGGCTGTGTGGATCCACTGTCACACACACACACACACACATGCACACACTGAGGTGCAGTGGGAGAGGAAAGCGAAGGCATATTGTGGCCGTGAGAAAGGTTTAAAACATCATCACTTTAATCTGGGAGCACAAAGCCCGCTACAGATTATGCTTGTGCCTCTTAAGCGATTCGGCCGCAGATCCGGTTTAGATGACCCCCGCTAACACCCTCAGAGACAGGGGGCTTTTAACCCCAAACAAACACCGATTGCGACGGGAACACACAGCGAGCAAAACACACACATATTATCCACGTCCATGGCGTGCCCATTGACTTTACCCGCCCACGGCATCCAAAAACACACACATATCCATGGCGCATGCCGCAAACAATAACAGATCAAGGCGCGGGCTTATGTTGGTTCCACTTTCATCCATTTCAGGCTATTAGTCAAGACACACAAAAAGCCCACACTGTTGCGTAGCTAACAGGGCTTTGAGGTAAAAATGACACAACTGCTGGTGTGAAGAGACAGCACACACAGAGCCTTAGACTGTCACGCGCACACACCGCCTAGGGTGAGGGTGACACTGCTGTGCTGCTGTCAAGAGCAAAATGCAAAAGCACAAAATGCACACATGAATTGTCAAAAGATCCAGGGATCACTCCCTGACACGTGTTATCACGTACGGGAAGAAGCCGAGGCAAGGCGTACGCAGATCTTTACTCAGTGGCTTCTAAACCGGAGCACCAACCGCACAATTAGCTCCGTGTGAGTTAACGACTAGTCTTCTCCATCGCACAAAAACCTCAAAGGGCCTCACTCAATGGAGAAAGTACCTCATTCGAAGCCGGCTGGGTATTTCTTTCACATCTGTCCAAATATTGAAGCGTTTCCGCTCGCCAGTTTGACACACTCTGTATAATTTACAATATGTATTTAAAAAGGTAGCTCATCCATGTTTTATCGCCAATATGCATTATTTAAAGCTATCTACACTGAACTCGAACTTAACCTCTGCTTAAAAAAAGAGACGGCGGTGCAGACGGAAATTGAAAGCGGGAGAAAGCGAGATACAGGGGAGGAAAGAGGGGGGGCTGTGTAAAAGTGGAGCGAATTCGACAGCGGTTCGCCACAATACACTCGAGACCTGAAGGATGAGTCAGAGAAGGGACGGCCTCGTCAAAGAAAATTGTGGAAGCGCAAGACAGAGGAAGGAGGAACGGGGAAATTATTTAGCACGAGTAGCATTGTGTTTGAACTCGGTCCTCGAATCTGAACTGAGAATAAAATGAGCACAATATCATCATGGACAAGTCCGTCGCATGGAAAAGTCTCTGGCGTGACAAAGCTGGAAATTGATATTTTTTCCTTTTGACCCGTTTTTTAGCCAACACTTCAACGAGCCTCAAACTAATTGGTCTCCACCCGCTCTCACTCACTTTAGCCATTTATGTCTTTGCATAAAGCAGATCTGGCAGATTTTCTTTTTTTCAATTGCAAAGCCTAACCACTGAAACCACATGGAAAATGTCCCCACACCCTTTTATAACGGCTGTGTGTGTGTGCGCGCACGCATATGTGTGTGCCTGCGTGCGTGTGTGTGTGTGTGTGAAAAAGAGAAAGAGGTAAAGACAGAGCAAGAGAAAGAGTGAGCACACCCTGATGTGTTTCCTGTCTGCAAATAAAAAGCTATGTGCCGTATGTGCACACGCATATGCACACAAGTTGCACACAAACGTGCTTGGACATACCTGCACTTTACACAACATCACCAATGTTAAAGTGAGAACCTTCATCTTTGTCGTCTATCATATAGGTCACACACGACTTGAAAAAAAAAAAAAACGTTGCCATATTTTATTACATTTCACACACTCCTACAGTCGACAGGCTCGCTCTTTGCCCCCGTGAGACTGCCACTCCCAGATGGGTGGGATGATGTTTCTGCCTGAGCTACGGTGCAAGTCAGATAAAGCAGAACAAAAGCACATACCTCAAAGCCACCGTGTATTTACTCTGCGACGCACAGCGCCAGATTTGATCACATTTAATAAAACAAAGAGAGAGAGAGAGAGAGAGAGAGAGAGAGAGGGTGTCTCGTCTCTGGGATGCTTCACGTGTGTGCCAGAGCGGGTGCCGTGACATGAACGCACCCTTTCGGTGTCACAATAAAAAAAAACAAAAAAAAAACGCAATCACGCGTCCTTTCCGGGTGATTTCAACCGTGACAGAGGCTTCCATCAGATAGAACATTACACACGAAAGTGCTGAGGTTTCTAGTCTGTTCACTTCCTCTGTGATTTCAAGTGTGTACATGTACCCGAGTGTGTGTGAGAGAGAGAGAAAGAGAAAGAGAGAGAGCCCCTATCTGTACACTACCACGAATAAGTGAGTGTGATTCATCACTTCCTTCCTATTAAGCATGAATAGTGCAAGAGCAGAGGGTTTGGTTTACACCCTGGGTTCAGAGTTCAGCACGTCAGGCTCTCCACCCCTCTGCAGGCCCGCACTGCACTGTGTGTGTGTGTGTGTCTCTGTACGCCCACAGCTGCACGTCTTACATGCATTTCTATTGATGATTAGGTGCATCTGGTGTACACCATGTCATTTTTTTTTTTTTTTTGAAACTGTACAGTTATAAGTGGGAAGCATCTATACGTGTGTGTGCGCGCGTGCGTGCGTGGGTGTGTGTGTGTTGGAGAGAGAGAGAGAGAGAGAGAGGGCCCCAGCAAAGCCGGGCTCTCGACCTCTGGTGCCATCTGCCAGTGACAGGGCAGAAATGCAAATCAGATGCAGTCAGATAATACACCACACACGCTCCCTCCATTAGAGCAGCCTACAGAAATAAACTAGGTCAGACAGACCAGCAGCCAGCTGTGTGTGTGTGTGTGTGTAATAAGGCACATGCGCTCCTCTTTGTGTGGGGAGACAGCTATACATGTGTGTGTGTGGGGGGATGGGACTCCAGTTAGCGATGAGGGTTCATCATATCCTTTTATTGTGATGCTGCACACTGAGCGGTCCCAAGTAGCACGTAGACAAACAGCGGCTCTTTTGGATATTCATCCACACAGCGATAGAGAGAGAGAGAGAGAGAGCACTTCTGGGCTCTGTGACAGGCCAAAGGAGCTGGGTGACAAATAAGGGCTCTTATCTGAGGCTGAAATTAGACCACAGCCGGAGCGCCACTGATAGGCGGCGTATTAAACTCTCGAAAACGAACCACCCGGGAGGGTGATGCAACGCAGAGGCAACGCTGGCGTAATGCAGACAGATGCGTCCTCCTCTCTCATATCGCTGCGACGCCTCTGAATTATGAATGAGGCCCCGGTGCACCTCTTAAATACAAAAGTCTTCTTCTCCTCATGCCCACAATATAGTGTTTGTTTTGCTTAATGCCCGGTTGCTCAAATGTAGCCTCCCACCGTCTCTTGTTGGTTGTGCTAAAAGATTTGAATTAATGGAGCACAGGAGTATTTGAGAGGCGTTTTTTTTTTTTTAATCCCCTTTGTCTGAGGAGAGTTAAACTGTGCACAAAGCAGATGGCTTATAGGTGCTGATCAAACACAATTAGATGGTGTAGTGTTGCATTTGAGGAGCTAAGCTGATTTGTGCAATACCAGGATACAGCATTTTTTGGGGGGTCGTCAAAGACTGTATTTCATATACTGGTTTACAGCTTACGTTCTTTAGCCCTTTATGTGGTTTCAAGCTGACTGTGCAGTACATTGTGTTAAATGATCAAAAAAAAAAAAAAAAACACACCCACCACCAAAATCTGAATAATTTTATTTTATTTTTTTACCTAAAAGACAGTATACATGTCTGGGAATATATCAAAAACCAAATCAATATTCCAAGCAGACATGTCCAATTAGTAACTTTGATTTTTACTCAATCGTGACGATAGACAAGAAGCTATATGGCCTGAATAATAAATGACTGCGTGCCTTTCATAATCATTTCAAACATAGGCCTACTATTTATAGACGCTCCAACGTTTCGCTCCCCCGCTAACTTTCTCTGTTCTTTCTCAACTGATCTCAGGCACAGATTGCACACTGGCTCACTAGGGAGGGTCAATGATTCCCCATTTCCTGCTGTTTGGTGCTCTTTAACCAAATGACTCTCCACTCCCTGAATTCTCTGAAGCTCCTCGGAGATATCCGCAGCCGCTTGTGATTTTGCACGTGTTTGTCCATTGCGCCATGTGCCTGTAGGCCCACGAGCTGAATGCATAAAGTTAGTGGAAAAGGTGACGTGAGACGAAAAGCTCCGTTTGTTCTGGAAAAGAGTCCCCTTGTTTCAGATGCAAAATTGCGCATGTACATCACAGTTCATGTGCATGTGATGATGATTTCCGATACACTCTATGCAAGCTTTCAGGACCACGCTAAAATAAAACAAATCACGTATCCTCAATGAGAATTCAGACGGTTGCCCTTGAGGACAGAGTGGGAGGACATCCTGTGGAATAATGGTTTGGACGAAGGAATGATGGCCGGGAATGGACCCACACAGAGGACAGGTAAAGGACAGGACGGGCCCGGCCTACAGGCTCAGCTCAGTCTCTCCCTGCTTTTGACTAAGTCCCTAACTGGATTTTTCCAAACAAACCCATCTCCGTGGGATAATCAACCAGCATTATTCTTGTCTTTTCTCCGAGCTGGAAAAAAAACCGCTCAGACACAGTTTGGAATGAGACATCCAATCTGTACTTTTCTCCATTGTCTCGCCCACCAGTCCAGTGAATGAATGCTCTCGGCCCAATCCCCCCCGTCCCTGCACAGACATATCGTCTGGTGGCAGCTTTACAGATTTGCCATTTTTGTTAATCTAGTTTGTGTGCATGTGTGTAAGCAGGCTTTTTTTTCTTCTTTTTTTGACAATTATTTTTTGATGGGCGCAATCAAACTTTTAGTGTATGGCCCAAAGAACTGGCACTGAGTGTGTGTGTGTGTGTGTGTGTGTGTGTGTGCGTGCGTGCGTGCGTGCGTGCGTGCGTGCGTGCGTGTGTTTGTGTGTGTCTGTGCTGCAACATGTTGCACGGCCCGCCCGTTCCTGCAGTTTTGGAGCGTACAGTGCGTCAGATCTACAGAACTTGCTGAGCTTTCCCCGGAGACCTGCGTCATCAGCACAGAGGTTATTTCCTGTAGTTGAAGAGCAGCATGACTCTCTTCCTGTGCTGTGTGTGAAGAAGCATCAGGTTTGCCCTCCCTGGTCCCCCGGTTTTACAAAGCAGACGACCAGCAAGCAACAAAAGTTTTTGCCTCACAAAAAAATTCAAATACATTGAATATTAAGCTAACCTTGCCTGAATTATTATCAGCCACCACTATAGTTTTAACAATAATAATAATAATAATTCTCGGTGCCTTCGTGGATTATGATTACTACCTGTAGGCCTGAATTCTTCGCCTCTACGAAAAAAGTGCCACTGCTCAAGTTAAAGACCTCGAGGAAGTAGATATGAAATAGGAAGCTCTCTTCCTCAACATGCATGAAATGTCAAATTAACCAAATGCATAATATACTTTGGGGGCGAAAATGTTTTTCGGCTGATGTGAAATGTCACACTGATGTGCATGCTGTAAAAAAAAAAAAGCAGTTGCCTTGCTTGTTATTGAGAGCTCTGAGTTAACGCTCTTGTGACCCAATTTCCAAAAGCAGACGCGGTGCATTGTGACTGTAGTTAACTTAATCTACGAAACGCACAGCAATAATGAACGCCCAGCATACAGACAGCCACTGAGGTCTCCTCTCTTTCTTTTTGGTGCCGTTACCTGCTGCTTCCCTCTCTCATCTCTTCTGTGTCCTCCCGGGGAGGCACTGCAACGTGGTCGCTTCCAGCAAATTCCTCCCAACAACAAGAAAAAACATTGTCTTTTTTCGATTTTATATTTCCCTCCGCTCCCTCACAGGAGGAACTATTACTCTGCTTTAGTCTGCATATCACCCGGGGGCGAAGGGAGGCGGAACACATTGGCCGCCGATGATAATGTCTTTCCTCAGAGCTGAAATCTACACGCTGCACGTCTCTGCTGGTGGTTCAGCAGCAATTTGGTTTTGACACAGTGGAATGGAGGAGAGTGGTGGTGGTGGTGGTGTAGTGGCCTATTTGTCACAGTTTATGTGCTATTAATATGTCAAGTATTAACCCTCGCGAAGCATCATCATCAAACTGCATGTGCAACTCATCCACTTAGTTACGCCCATCAGGTTTGCATTTCAACTGTATGATGTCCATAGGAGATGGTTTTTCACTTTTAATAGGTTGCAGCCCATTTTTTGTTACTTCAGACATCTGGCTTTGATAAAATAATCAAGTCCAGAACTAAACACAAACCAAATGTAAAAAAAAAAAAAAGGAAAAAAGAGGTTTAATTTAGATTTGTCATTGATCCAGCCTTAGGTTTATTTGCTTTTCAGCTTTGACTACGCAGCTTATATTGAAAGTTTCTACTCCGAAATTAGCTGAAAACTTGAAGTCTGCGGAAACACAACTTAACTTGAAAAGTAATCAACAAAGTGATGACAGTTCATCCTGGGGATTGGGGGGGCACCACATTTATCTTTACAACATTTCATGGCCATCCATTCAATCTTCTGGACCAGAGAGGCAGACTGATGCTGCCATTTCTGGAGCAATGCTGCTTTACCCTCTGTGTGTGTCTGTTTGTGTGAGTTCATTTTGCTCTATAAGTGGGCCACATGAGCAGGCAGCAGACTGGTTCCACTCCAACACTGGGACTCATTGGGACTACAAAGGGCTACAATTTAACAACTTGCAAAAACAACCAAATCCCACAGGAGTTCTCCTTCAATCTCCTCCTTAAATGTTGATTCCCCGGCAAAACACTTTTTTTTCTTCACTTTTGTTCAAAGACAAATTTGCTGTTAACTACACTTGGCAGAGATCAAACAAATATGCTGCTTTTGGGGGGTGGGGTGAGGCATTTATTTCTTTAGTTACTGCAGTGGCCCAGACGAAAATGATCTCCTGCTGCAGAAATGATTTGTACAACACACTAAGAGCTTCATTAGTTAACTCCAGAAGAAGTGTGTAAATTAAAGATTACATGTAAAAAATATATTGATTCATATAATATCATGGAAGTGTGTTTTGAATCTGCAGGTATAACTACAGATAGCAGCAGGGAGTCATCAATGCAGGCATGTACTGATGGGCATAACTGCTTGTGTTATTATCCAATATGTTACAGTAACTGGGTTTTACCAACGTGTCCAAGAAAACTGCATGTTTTAGAATTTTAGTGCGTCTTGAAGTGTGTTAAGTTTGTCACGATTAGTTAGTTTCATGTGATGTCAAGTTATTTCCTGTTTTATTTTGATAGTCCCCCCCCCTTGTTTCTGGTGAGCACTTCCTGTCTGTGTTTTCCCGCCTGGGTGATAGTTCGCCCCTCCCTAACTTTATTCACCTGGTGACTCCTGTCAGGTATATATAATGTCAAGTTATTTCCTGTTTTATTTTGATAGTCCCCCCCCCTTGTTCCTGGTGAGCACTTCCTGTCTGTGTTTTCCCGCCTGGGTGATAGTTCGCCCCTCCCTAACTTTATTCACCTGGTGACTCCTGTCAGGTATATATAAATATATATATATAAATATATATTTAGTCCGTGTGATGCCTGGTTCCTTGCCAGATCATCTTCTGTATCTATCAAGCTTTCCAGCCTTTCTTTTTCATTCTCATTACCGTTATTGTTCAAAGTCAGGTAAGATCATTAGTTTGTTTCACGATTGTGTGTGTGTGTGTGCATCTTTTGGTTCCTCTGTCATCTTGATCCTTATTATTTTTTATTCAGTATTCAATAAATACTTTTTTTGTACTTGCGTGTTCAGAACACATTCATCCAGGTAAATTTAGCAATTGGTGTCTTGGCATAGTTTTAGTTTTTTGGGTTTCAACTTTTACATTTACCTTTTTCTTCTGCAAGATTCTAATTGATAAACTGTTGTTTTTATTTAAACAAAGGTTTGATTGCATATGACAGAAGGCATCACAGTTTACAGTGGTGAGGGACCCTTGCCTTCCAGCGGCCGCTCATAAAGAGCAATAGCAGCCTCTAGTGGCATAAGTTGAGTCTAGCATGTACGAGACCAGTCAGGCTCTCGTGCATGCTGTATTGTATCTAGAAATATATATATTTATATATACTCCTCCTCATCATTTAGCTGGTTCTGCAAACTAATGGCATATCTATTAGATGTGCATGACATTTCACAGGAAAATAGAAAAACATACGAACTGCAGGTTAACCTATATATTGGGGTATGTGAAAAGAAGTTGGCCTATGTATTCAGAATATTTTCTTTATTTAGGCTTGTTAGCTTAGATTTATTAAATCAAACTCGCTGAGTTTAGTAGAATCACATAATATTGTTAATACACCAGCTATTTAAAGACCAACCAAGAAGCAGCATCTCTCCCACCTTTGCTTGAAGCAGATTCCTGCAAAAGAATGGTTTTGTAACAGAATAAATGCACAAAATAAGGCAATTGTAAGGCTTCTCATAAAAAAAAAAACACTGCACATGAAAGGGCTGTCAACACACAAACCATTATTTTTTGCAAAGTTATAGTTAAATAAAGCCCTGCAAAAAATCCTAAATTAAGAGCCGTTCAGGAGTCGAAAGAGCCGGTGTTCCATATTAACTGGTTTTCATATTAACTGGTGATCGATTTCCGGTTTCCGGCTCTTCTTTGGGAGCTGAGCCAAAAGAGCCAAAGTGTACGGTATGAACTTATGACGCAATACATTCAATAGGACAAAACTTAAATGTGCAGAAGAATTTTTTCTTCTTCTTATGGTTGTGTTTTAATTAATGCTGATGAGTGTGTGTGTGTGTGTGTCTTGTTTTTAGCCAGTGGCAGAGTATTGCTTATTGGGGTCACTTTCGTTTTATTCCTGAAGTAGAACGGACTGATATAATAGATAAAGCGTTTACATTCATTCACATAAATGTCCACGGTTGTACCAAGTTCACATACGACGTGTATTCCACCGTGAACCGGTGAGCTTGTGTGTTGGTGTCAAAAGTGAAAGTAGGGTGCCGAGGCTGAAATTGTGGTTTCCGCTCTTGTCACACAAATCATTGAGCGAAGACGCGATGGCGTTCGCCGTGAGGAGCGTCTCCTTTCTGTGTGTTCCCCTCTCTCTGTGAGTAAACTTTGACACACCACACACGGAAAGTTACGGAGCTGAGATTTACTGTAGAATGGGGGGCGGGACCCCCTTCTGTTAAATCTAAACTTGATGATTTGTCACTGACGCGTTTTGGTCTTCGCTAATATGTTGAAATGGGTGCGTCTGAGGCTGATTCTTTGTAGCGCGTGGCGGGTTGTGTTAAGACTGTAAGTCGATGTGGGGTATGGCTCGCCGCTGGACACACGAAGAAGACTTACAGTTCTAATGTAGTAACTTACTTAAAGGTGAAATGTAATTTTATTGTGAGGCGTTTATAATGAAGCTTTGTTTTACTTCTACAAGAGTGACAAGATAACTGTACTTCTGACTTGGAGATGGAGGGAAGTAAAGAGGAACTTTGTATACTTAAATCCCAAAATAAATATATACTGTCACTAAAGTTTAGTTTGTGTTTTGTCGTCAGGCTGTTTCCCCCAGCTTCATTCACAACTACTCTACCTTTCACCTGTGCAAATGGGTCCTACGACCATGAAGGGACCAAGTGCTGTTTCTGTGCTGCTGGTAAGGCTCAGTGGTTGTATATTAGAATAGCTTTTTTGTTTTTTTGTTTTTTTAAATACAATAATATTGGTTAATAAAAGCTGTTGTGTATTTGGCTCATCACACAAAAGGTAAGCTACTGCAGAAAGTTAACAATAAGTGTTTTAACCACGATGACAAAACTGAATGCGTATTTCAAACTGTTAATTCTCATTTTTCAGAAATACCCTGTCAGAGAATGATTTTCTTGTGGCACCATGCATAGCCGTATATACTGTATATTAACAGCCCCTCCAAACTGATCCAAATGTTTTTCTCTGGCTCACGCATGTTCCTACTTTAGGCCAGCGGCTGAAGAGTCACTGCGTAAAGGATGCAGACAATGGAATATGTGAGCTCTGCGAAAAAGGGACGTACAACAGTTATCCTAATGCACAGCAGTCGTGTGAGCCCTGTAAATCCTGTGAAGACCCCAATGGTAAAGACATAATCGGACAATAGGAAAAATTGGTGCTAGATTTTAAACAAAATATTGTGGTGCATTTTCTTAGCCTGTGTTTAGATCTCTAGTTTGACACAAGGAAGTTATTTGAGCAGCGCCTGTTCTTAGAGCTGCTCTGAATGGGGTCGGTGAGAATTTGGTAAATGTCAAAAACAGAAAGTCATCTAATACAACCACAGTTTGGAGGATTACGCTCTGCTGTCACACTAGGTGTAACAGATGATATTACTTTTCGATCATGGAAAAAAGAAATCTCTCGAATATGAGTTTTTGTGGTTGTACAATTTATTTCAGCTGGCCTAGAAGTGGATGAACCCTGTACCCCTGCCAGGAACACTAAATGTCGATGTAAGAAAGGACACTATTGCAGCAGCGGCAAGGAATCATGCAAACTCTGCCAGACCTGTTCAGAGTAAGTTATGTTCCCTCTTATATTGTCTGTATAGTCCTGAAAAAAAATCTCTTCTTTGTTAGAAAAGCAAAACAGTGTAATCAATTTGTTGCCGGATTTTAATTTATGCTGTCGCAACTAATGCATGTTTTTCTTTTGGTTCAAGATGTGTTACTGAGGGCGTGAAGGTAGCCTGCACAGCCACCAACGACACAGTCTGCAACGACAAAACTGCTGGTATGGCTGAGTTTGAATCAAATCACTATGACTTCAATGAGCCCACGGTGGTGGTGCATAATAATAATAAAAAGAAAAACAGAAATGGCAACATTTGGTCTGTCATTAAAATGTAATCTTATGTTTGTGTTTCAGGGGGAAATGATGGGATAATTGCTGCTGCTGTTGCTGTTCCAGTAGTCATTATAATACTAATAATAATAGCAGCTGTGCTGCTCTGCTGGAGACGGAGAAAGTTGTGTGAGTATTTTCTGTTACTTTACAACCACATACAACATGATGTCCCCAGCAAAGAACACTGGAAACCATCATGTCCTGAAGTAATATTTATAAAATGTGTCCTTTTCTCATAAGGTTGGCAATATTCGACCTCAGACCAAGCAAATGGCAATGTTGCTGATGTGGTGAGTTATTCTCCAGTGTCTACACATCTCTGAGCATCTGTGACATGTTTGGCCTTTGTCCCTGGTAACCTGTTCTGTCACAGACACAAGCATGTACGATAAACCCTTTGACCCGTCTCTTCTCTAATGTTGACCTATCTGCCCTTTACTCTAAGATGCACAGGTTAGTTGTCTGAAACCCTAACTCTCCGAGCTACTGTGCTTCTTCAGTGTCGGTATTGTTATGGCATAAGTGGAGTATTTATAAAGCTTGTGTTTTGGTTTGACATATTGAGATATATATATATATATACTGTATATACATAAAAAATATTTCTTTAATATGCATTTTTCTTCTTCCCAGGAGATGCAGCCTCTAAATGGTAAGGAAACCCCATGATCAAGTTTGAATTGATACGTAGAAGAGTTTTGATTTTTTTTTTTCGCCATCTAAGATGATTTGTGGTGTGTGCTGTACTTTTATGGCACAAATCCTCTGTCCTATTTTACATTCATTTCAGATCTCCAGCCTCACCTGGCTGACGTTGCAGGAGCTCTTGGGTGGAGGGATATGCGGTATGTGGCGATGCGCAGCGGGATACCAGAACAGGCGATTGAGTCATGTCGAATGAACCATCCCGCCGACACCGAGGAGCAGACACTTCAACTACTGATGAAGTTTGTGGAGAGGCAGGGACGGGATGCCTCAGCAAGCTTGATCAGAATCTTAAAACACGGTAACAAAAGGAACAAAGCAGATACGGTGTCTGATATACTGCGTGGTAACCTTTAACTATTACTATTAACATGATTGCATCGCTGTCTACAGAAAGAATTACCATTTGAAAGATACCTTTTGAGATTGTAACGTGATGGGATTGGGCTTCTTGCCCTGTAACTGTGAGACAGTGCTGTTTGATTCACATATATTTGTGTGTGGATATTGATTGTTTACAGTAGCCAAAGTTGTTCGATATTTTTAGTAACTATTTAAAAACATATTATTCTGCACAATTTCCTTTATTTAAAAAAAAAAAAAAAGATTGGATTAATTAAATTCAATACAATTTTACTGCCATATCCTGATATTACTCATTTTAAGGCACTTTACAGTCAGGCTGTGACCTTAACTCACTTTTTGAGATTACTTAAAGTCAGGCGTGTCCAAAGTCTGGCCTGTGGGCCAATCATGGCACTCTGGTGTAGCCTACGGCTTTGGAATGGGATTAGATTATATTATAGATTATTGTGGCCCACCAGCGCTGTCAAACAGAATGAATAAATGTGACAAGTTGAAGTTGCAATTTTCTCTCTTCATATAAAAGTGGTTGCACCATTCTGTAGCACGCTGCCAGGCCAACCTGGGAACTCCCAGCACCACGTGCACTGAATCAAACTTCCGTTGTGTTGATGGGTGAGTGTTGTACATGCTGTGTGTGAATGATGGCTTATCACAAGTTGTGTATTGTGACCTGAATAAAATTGGAATTGGTTTCACGTGCTTTCCTCCTCATGTGTGAAGAATGTGCCTCAAATCTAGTCAGAATAGTCCTAAATCTTGATGATGCTGCATTTTGGAGCGTTCAATTTTTTCAAGCTGTCTTTGAGCTGTCTGTCCTTCAACGGGGAGGGAAATTACTTGAGTAAAACGTTTAAACATCACTGAACTGCAATAGCTTTGCGAGTGCATGACAAGTAGTTGTGTTTTGGCATGTTTTAGCACCATACACTCTGCCCTCATGGGCGGAGTGTTCTCAGACCGGAAGTGGGTGGGAAAGTTGTCAAGCTGTTCCCTCGCTGGTTTAGAGATGATGCTGTGTCTGTGTACCGCCCGGATCGGCACATGGAGAACATCGCCATGAAGTGAGTCCAGAGATTAGCGCCAAGGTAAGTTTAACTTTATTTCTAAAGGCACATTGTCTTTCACATTGAGTTGTAACTCGATGAGCAGCCAGTCCGGGGGCTGCGATTATGTTTCCGGTCGTGATGCATTCCTGCCGTGGCTTTACATTCGCGCACAACGCTTCGGTGCTTTTCGGTGTTCGTCTTTGAGCACCGTGTGTTAGACGGTGACTCATTGTGTGTGGCGTGTTGTGTTTGTGTGAGTAGTGTGTCACTGTTGTGTTGCTACAGGCGGAGGCAACCGCTGGCAGTGTGTGTCATTTATTCCGTTACACCCAGAAAACTGCATAAACCTCATGGGTGAAGTCACCAGTACTTAAGACATTTACGTATTATTATCTCGTGTATTAAATGCCATTTTATGTTTTATTTTTATTATGAGTTTTTCTTTGCTCTCATTTCATACACTCCCGTTAATGTATTGGTTAACATGATTATTTCTTTGGTATTTGTTCATTCCAACTCATTCAGTAAACATTTTGAAAGAAATGTCAAAGAAGAAGAAAATGAACTAAAATGCAAAGTCTACTCTGGGTCCTTACAGCTCTGCTGTTAATGGGGTCATCTTGTCAAGCTCTGGACTGATGGAGAACGCCCCTGATACTCTTGTGATCTCCCAGTGACATCGTGATGCATGTGAACCCTTACAGCTAATCCAAACATTGTAAGGCGGAGAGTTCCATCCACAACCAGGAGCGAATGAAAAGGTTGCTTGCAGCACGTCTCAAAGTCGAGAGCATTAGCGATGACCTTCGGTAATTTCCTCCTCTGCGCTATATATTGCATTACTCGTCAAATATATGATGACATCCAGGAAGCCCTGACCAGGAACATAGCAATGTCAACGCAAATGTTTTGTTTCACTGAAAAGCTGAACATTCATAGCAAAGACTCTTTATTTTGGACAATTTCCAGAAAGTGACTATTTCACGTGAACAGGATGTAAACATTACCAGGGACAATGATGGTAACTGGCGTTATCGCTGAAGGGGCGACGCTCTTCCCAAGAGCTGCGTTTTCCTTCCTCTTCTGCTTTACACTCCGATATTGGACGTGTGCGTCACTCGGCCCCCTGCCTCTATATTTAGAGAAACAAGTCGTACTTCCTCCTGATGGGTGGAGTCCTTTACACACGTCTCTGGTCCAAGCCTTTCATATATTTTATTCTATATTCCAAATCCATTGGGCTTTTGGCTAAAAACAACCACTTCTGTTTTTGTTTCAGTATCTGAGGCTGCAGCCGCCGGGGGCCCGAACATGCACGTTGGAAACTAGCTGAAGATGCAGGGGGCCATTGCGCGACTGTGTGTGGTGGTGGCCGCCGCCATATTAAACCACCCGCTGTTCTTCCCGCATGAGAACGCCACGCTCCCCGAGCAGGACCAGGAGCTGGTGGCTCGCATGCGGGAGCACGAGGAGAGGCTGGAGAGGGAGCAGGCCAAACTGGAGAGGGAGATCTCGCAGCGGGAGTCCCTGCAGGAGGAGAGCGAGGGCCCGGAGGGAAGCTACAGCTGGTACTTCTGGAGCGCCGTGTCCTTCATCATCTTCTTCACCATCGAGATGTGCAGGGTGGATCTCTCCGACGCAGAAATCCGCCCGCCTGAGGACGAGGACGTGTTCTCCGACAGCGGGCCCATCACCCCCGGGACCGTGGTACTAGATAAACACATCCTGCGCAACTTCTGCGACAAATGCGCCCACACCTCGGCCCGTGACAACTGGAGGGTGAGGGAGTTTGTCGAGGGTTTCGCCGACGATTTACTGGAGTCGCTCAGGAGCGGGTGTGCCGGGGAGGCAGACGTGGAAGTCGGGGACTTTGTCGGGATCGGTAGCATGTTCGAGTCGTGGAAGGCGTGCAAGCCTCTGATGTGCGACCTCATAGTGCCCTTCTCCCTCCCAGATCCATACTCCCTCCAGTTCCAGCTGTGGTGCGGCCCCGACAGCGACGTGTCCCCAGACATGCAGGGCTGCGGCAGGATGAAGGTGAGCAGGTTTGGGGAGGGTGAGGACGGCTGTCTCTGCGGCTCTGCCAACCTGGGGGAGGACATGCTTTGCCTGCTGCACCGCAGGGGCGAAGGCGCCGAAGCGGACCGCAGCCCCGACGAGCTGCTTTGCTCCAGAAACACACGTTTCTTAGCCAAAGATCGGGTCATGAAGTGGTTTCAGATCGCCGTCACCAAAGCGTGGGCACGCATCTCTCACAAATACGACTTTGAGGCAAACTTCCGCTGCCTGGACGCCGCCGGCGCCCTGAAGGTCCGGTTCCTCTCGGGAAAGGCGGTGGTACTGAACATCATACCGGCGGTGCAGCTGGAGGACTCGGACGCTTATTTTGTCACACATTTCCCGTCAGATAGCGACACTCAGCCGGACCCGCACTGGCCCCTCTCTCTGGCCGTGTATGAGAGGGACCTGCTGAGACTTTTCACCAAACGCCTTCCACAGAATTCCTGTCACTTGCACTGTCTTCAGATTGTCACCTTCCTACACAGGAAACAGACGGGCCTCACGGGGAAAAGCGCCCTCACCAACTACCACTGGAAGACCGCTCTGTTGCACTTGCTGCTGCGCAAGCGGCCCTCCGCGTGGGGCGCCGAGGGCGTGGAGCGCCGCCTCCGCGACCTGCTCGGGCTATTGCAGAGGAGCCTGCAGGAGAAGAGGCTTCACCACGTTCTGATCGGGAACAGGAAGGTGCCCGAGGAAATTCTCGTTCCCGAGATTATCCGCAGAGCAGAGCCCGTCAATCTGTTCAGGTCTCTGGTGCTGCAGACGCAGCTGCACGCGGCAACCGTCCGGCACATTCAGGAGATGCTGAGGAACGCACCCGTGCTCTTGCGAGAGTACACGCCTCACCTATCGAATGGACGTTTACTCCACAGCCTCGAAGAACGTTTCTGAGCATGGGCACCTTCGATTTTTCTGGCCTTCAGCACTGGCATAGCTTTAGATATCATGCTTTGTTACCAAAGGTCACGTTGTGAATTGAAGGTGCATTTACGACAGGTATTTCCGATGGGGCCGATATTTAGACTGTAATCTGTAGTGGCGTTGCTGTAGCTGCCTTCGTTACCCGTGTCATGTTAACCAGTGCATTGAGATTATGGCCTCCAGCAAATCCATGTACTGTATTTGTATTCAGCCTTTCAACAGTGGGTTCTGTTGTTAGTAAAGCGTAGAGCAAAAATAGTGTGCTTTCATTTTTATTCTGAATAATCATTCAGTAGGACTGTTCTGAAAATTTAAAAAATGTATATCTTGTTTTAGAATTGAAACCAGCATTGGTATTAGAATATATCTGCCTGTGCCTTTAAAAGAAGCAGAGCTATCTACACCGAGGGTAATCATTTTGGAATTACATTTTAGAAAAAACCCTGATATTGTGTCGATCTAAATGGTAAATAGCATAGTGATTCTATTTTATTCTCACGCCTTATCATATTTATCCAGATCTACTTAGCAGTTTAATGGTTTCTTCCTTGGGTCATGCCATTTTTAGTCCTGCTGAATGTCTGATGAACAAACAGCAAGGGGAAAAAAATGTACTCTATGGAGTTAATGATCAACCAAAAATAGCATTTTTTTGTATCTGATGGCAGCTATTATATTTTTATTTCTCAACGTTTAAACACTTTTTAATGCTTGAATGCTAATTTGAGCGACTCCATTTTGCCTGTGAGATTTCCTCTGCGTTTAGATCAGATCTTTGATGAACCCCAACACAAACGACAAATCAATCAGTTTCCATTTATTTGGAAAAAAAGTGCCATACTTTGAGATGGGTCATTGAAAACATCTCGATTAGTGTACCTTTTATATTTTCTTCTCGTAACAAAATCTCAAATGTCCAATAAAACCACATTTCACTCGATAATCCCTGAAATGTTAAATCACAGTGATATTTTTTTTTCAACCAAAGATGGAGTAAACAATGCTGGGGAATGAGTGGTCATTAACATAAGGCCAGTGTGTGCTCTTTACGAACTGTTACCATGGAGATCACTGGTTTGGGTTCAGAGACGTTGCAGGTGAACCACTACATTAAATCTAAGTCCACAATACCCCCCCCCCCCCAAAAAGCACAAATATAGATGGACGGTTTCATGGTTTTGGTCGGTATATTTTTTTACAGGCCATAGTCGTAGTTGGGCTTTCCCTCCATGTAAGTCTTGTAAAAGCCTTTGTAGGTGTCCACACTGTGCCCGCTGGCTTTGACTGCCGGGTCCACCGACATGTGCCCCATCCACTTCTTCAGCTCGGGCGCTTCGTTAAGGCAGCTGAAAAGACAAAAGGGAATCTTATTATTCACTTTACATTACACGACAGCCCATGGACATAGGTCATGTGTGCTTCACGAAGGAAAATAGACAAAGAAGACTTGACTCATGTCTCGTTTTTCTACTGTAATTTTGTTTTGAAAGGCTTCAATAAAATGTATTTATTTATAATTATCCTGAAATTGTTATTTAAATACATTCTCTGGTGCTCCTTGAACACATCCACTGTGATGACCGTAGGGTCATAAAGTGTTTAACATTCACCCACAGCCACCATCATGCCGCCTCAGGTACTTACTGTTGTAAGTCAAAGACCTCCAGCCTCTCAAAAAATGGCCACATCATGTAGTCGATCATTGTGATGGCGTCGCCTCCAAAGTACTTGGTCTTCTTATCAACCAGGTCCTGGAAAATAAGCATAATATTAACCAGAGTGGTATAAAAGTCTTGGAAGGAATAGTCATTAAAGAGGGACACATGTGCATGATCTCACTTCATTCATTATCATTTTATCACTTTTGCTCCTCAGAACAACAAGTCAGCACTAGACTTTAAAACCTGCCTCATTCAATTTGGCGAACTTCTCTTTCAGTTCAGCTTCCAGTTCTGAGACATCCTCACCACTAATCCTCAACATTGGGATCCTGTAAAAGTATGGGGTCACCTGCAAACAACATTGGAATTAATATGATTAGTTTGAGATGTTAACAGTATGGAATGTATGCTTAAACAACTTCAGATGTAGGTTATCATGATAAATACCTTGGAAAAATGCTCCAGCATCATTTTCTGCTGAGCTTTCCCAAAAGGAGAGGCAGGAAGCAGCTTTTTCTCGGGGTAAAATTCATCCAGGTAGTCACAGGTGATGGGAGACTCGTAGATCACCTCACCAGCAGCCGTCTCCAGTGTTGGGACAAGGCCGAGAGGATTCTTCACCAGGAACCAATCAGGTTTCTCTTTCAAGTTGATGTTGACCGTGTCATGCCTTCAAGACAAAAGAAAATCCACATAGGCGCGGAAGAATTCATGTTTAAAATAATAATAATAATAGCTTAGCGGAAAGTACAATGAAATGTTACTTTACTTGATTCCTTTGGCGAGGAGAACTAATTTGGCCCTCTGGGCAAAAGGGCAGAATCTCATGCTGTAGAGCCTGATCTGGCCTTCGGGGACTGGGCCAGGTGCAGCACTTCCTGAAAGAAAGAAAATAAAAAAAGACATCGTCATACACTACAAATGATTTGATTGCCACATTAATGCGGTTCATAAGTTTAACAGCATTTGACCCTCGACTATCATTGATGGAACAGAAAAAAAACCTACTTCTGAACATTTTTTAGATAACGTGTTAATGTGCATTGTGAGAAGTTATACTTTAAATACCGAAACAGTACTTTTCCTGAAGGGACTTTTGACTTGTATTGAGTTCTATGAGTTAAGGATTCACCAAAGTTTTTTTCAAAATGAACCCTTTAATGGTTTACAGAGATAATGTGGAGTATCTGTTTTTATAGGGTCGTATATTGTGTCTTTAAGTACTTTTCGAGCAACATGTGCATTTTATCAGAAGATCCACAGTGAGTCAGCGTGCCCTGCTTTATTCAGACTCACTACACTCAGTACATTTACTGCAGTACTGCACCACAGTTCTGAGGTACTTAGCACGTTTACTCCCCTATCTGTATCTAATGTATTTCGTTATCAGTTACTTTAAATGAATGATTAAAATACAAGAAGCAAATGGTGAACACTAAACGTCTTATATTTGTATAAATCGGAGCATGAATGAACTTCCGCTCTTCAGTAGATGACTCCGTTTATGTTCTTACCTTTTGCTAAACTCTTGTCAGAGGACATGTTTGGTCTCCAGCTGGACGATCAGATGAGGAATTAGAGATCGACCGAGGGACAAAATGCTGCCGATCGAACGAAACTTCCGCGTTCCGACCACTCCGGGGCCTGATGCCTCCACATTGGCCGGCGCAATCTTGGGGAGGAACAAGAGCCGCGATTGGCCGAGAGGGCGAGTACGCGACACGCCCACCTGCTACCTGTTCCCTGTGTGGTCACGCTGCCAACAAGGTTAGCTTCCCTAGTTCAATGTTCAATGACGTATTCAAGATTATATTCATGAACGTGAATCTAAAAATACTATACCGTTTGTGGGATGTTTGGTGAGTATTTGCAGGTATGTCCAAAGCCTGACTGTCTGTCCTACTGATGAAAAGGACCTCGTGAACAATCAAAACATTTCCTTAAAACTAATCGGGCAAAAGGAAGAAACAATCACCCCGTCAAGTTTATAAAAGTATTTTACTATGCAACTATGATTTTTTTTTTTTTTTTATGAACCCGGTTGTAACCACACACCTAGTAGTTTAGGTCGTTTATGGCTGAATTACTTTGACTTGTAATCCACTTCCGGTGTGGGCCAGTCAGCCAGACCAGCCAATGGCACGGCAGAGTGGTTTCAATGTTTACTGGTTGCCAGGGTAACGCGATGACTCGTCTGTGTTTGTAGAGATGATGGAAGTAGAGATTTTCAGTGCGTAGTTTTTTTTCCAAATATAAGGTTAAAATGGATGACAGTGGATGTCTCGAAGTCAGGTATGTAGCCTGTGTTTTGTATACATGTATATGTGCCATTTTTATTAGTGGTGCCCGCAGCAGTTCGCCACTTAACTTAATATCTGTCCTATTTTGTTACTCCCTGCAGGTGGATACAAGGTTTTGTAAACAAGACTGTGGAGTTTGTGGACAATCGGACAGTATGTTACACATGTGGGAACCATATCTGTTTCCTGAACCTGGAGACTAAATCTCAAAGTGTGCTTCAGGGCCCCGGCAGAGGCATCGGTGCATTGACGGCCAGCGGCATCAGTGGGATTTTTGCTTTTTCAGAGCAGAGGTTATCCCCATCTATTTATGTGTACGTTTTCCCCGAGCTGCAGCTGAAGAATGAACTGAAAGGTACGCTGACATGTGGTCGCGGAGGATAGACGTCACAGTCACACATGGCGTACACAGATGGTGTCATTTCTAGAAATGATGATCCAAGCTTTTTTGTTGACATGTTGTCGTTTTCTTTTTTCACGCACAAATCTTTCATCTGTTGATTCTTCTTCCTCTAGGCTCGGCGCAACTGGATTACACCTCTCTGACTTTAAGTGACAGTGGTCCTTATCTGGGATGTTGCTCCTCTCTTCCAGACCACACCATAACAGTGTGGTAAGCCACTACATTATGGGTATACATTTATGTTAATGTTTATTTAGATTAAACAGCTCTGTTACTGTAATCCTGACTGTGCGATGCAGGAACTGGGAAAACGCTTTGCCAATTTGCACACAACCGCAAGCTGGGAGAGATGTCGTTTCTGTGGTGTTCAACCCCATGAGCTGGCTCCAGCTCTGCGCCCTGGGAGCCACATCCGTCACAGTCTGGAATATTGAGAAGAGTGCCAACGTCCATGTCCTAAAACCATGGTAGAGTAGAAACATGTAGATGCTTAATTCATATGCGGCAGCGTCTTTCAAATCAACTGATTTGTTGATATGTCTATCAAGTGGAGCTTCTGGAAACACATTCAGAACCTACTTCACACAGTGTGACGCTGCATTAAGTATGTGCATATCCAATTCATTGTGTTACAGTGTGATCGACCTTCCTGCCGCTGACGGTTCTTTTGCTGAGAGGAGGGTGTCCACCTCTTATACTGTCGGTGACAAACTGCAGTGTGTTGGATCAGAGGTCATCCCGGGGCTCAAGGGCAACAAGGCAGAGAGCAGTGTGGTAATGTCCAACTCTCACATCAATTCCAAACCAATCCTTGTGCTTTGGTGTGGTGATGTGGCTGTGATTTATTTATTTTTTCTTTCTTGGAAGACTTGGAATATTTTGCTCTCCGACACACAAACAAATACGGAATGAAAGCTGTTACCCAACACCTCTCCACGTGTTTACACAGGCAAACGTCTCCACCAGAGCCAGAGTCACTCCTGCCGCCATCTGCTGGACGCCCACGTCAGAGCTCTACGTGGGCTGCGCCGAGGGATTTCTGCTCCTCGCTGACCCAGAGAGCGGCTCTGTCACCGCACTCCACAATCCCAAATGTAAGCAAATACTCAAGTGGAAACCCTTGGACTTATTGCGCGTACATATTAAAAAATCACTGGTTGTATCTCTCTACTCCCATCCAAGTATTACCTCATTTCAAATTGGCATTCCACATTTGACATGTGATGCATGTTTCACATTTGTTCAGCTCCCGATCTCAGCTTTCAAGGTTTAACCCTGAACAAGAGCAGTTTGATCACGGCAGGGAAGGTACGAGCCCATGCACCTCTTAGCACCTGAGTTTGGCACTTTCAAAGAGCAATTCTCAATTCATCTATTAAAAAATAACTTTTTATCTCACAGGATGGTGCGGTGCACTCTCTGCAAATCACAGGCACTCAGATTGACGTGGCACAAACATGGAAGTTAGAAGGGCCCGCCACAGCTGTAACACACTCGCCTGACTACGAAATATTGCTTTTATCTTCTCATAAAGTAAGTATTCACATACGCTGCAGTGTGGCCTGTCGAAGCATTTGATATAAAAAAAATATATACATATTCAGATATAAAATGTAATCTCATCACATTATTATTTAAGAGAAAATGTTGATTGAAAACAAAAATCTGAGATCACCACAGGCCTCTTATTCTTCAGGGACCGATCTATGTGTTGAACTCAACCCGTTCGGACGAGATTCTGAGGGTCCCCGATGCCCTAAGCGGAAACTTTGTGGCGGCAGCCCCGTCGCATTCTGACGAGAACATTTGTGTGGTAAAACTATTGTGCCGCTTCAGATTGACGGTCTCACCATGACGAGCGTAACCGAGGTTGTTTGTGTTTCTTTACCGCTGCTCGCAGTCAGTGAGGGATTCCGGAGAGCTACAGCTGTGGTCCGCAGATGGCACGTGCCGCGGTTCCCTGTCTCTTCGCGCCGAGGTCAGATTCGCAAAACATACCATCATTCAGAACACACCACACCACAAGTAAAGGAGGATGAAATAATGGGAGTTTGTGCAGGTGAGGAGTCTGGCCTGCTGTCCCATTGCGCAGTATGCCGCTGTGGGAACGGCATCGGGAAATGTCCTGTTTGTTGACCTGAACGGGGAGCGGCAGCCTCGTCTGGTGCATCAGGTCCGGCTCTGTCGCTCTCCGGTGGAACACCTAGTGCAAGTATCCTCCCATCATCTCTCTGAGTCACACGTTCCACTGACCCATTCAGAAAAAGCTAATTATGATATCACGTTTACTGTGTGTTTGTGCATAAAGCGTGTGTGTGTGTGTGTGTGTTTCGCATTTACAGTTTCGATCCAGAGGGGCACTACCTTCTCACCGGTGGTTCCGATTCACATGTCTATGTAATAGATGCAAAGCCATCAAAGAAGTTTTCAGTCATAGGATACACAGGTAGAAGGGTTTTTAATTGATTCGTCGTGCTACGTCGACTCTCTTTTATATGCACCCAAACATTGCATATATGATGTAAATCCAGCTTTGATATATTGTCCTATGTTTGTTATTAGACATTGAAAAATAAATCTGCATCTTTTTCCTCTCTTTTTTTTTTTTTTTAAAGTTCTTCCTGGAGCCATTTTGTCCCTTTCCACCCAGTGCATCAGAGACTGTGAACAGGTGAACGTTCTCGCACTGTGCGCCGGACAGGAGGGCAGACGTCGAGATGGTAGCCTGCTCACACTGTTCTCCCTGCCTGCAAAGGACCTCTCAGGTGCAGCACTGACTCACTTGACTGATTCATCTGGTTCACGTCAAGAGCCGAAAACGCAATTGATGACATGGAGAGAGAGAGAGAGAGAGAGAGAGAGTTGTGATAAAACGCGAGATGATGATTTTCTATCTAGACACATTATTTATCATGTTTTAACCCCGGCTATAAGCCAAGTCCACAAACTCAGATCTAGGTGAGAGAGGTTTGCTGCGGATGGAAAGGAGGTAGGATTAAACACTAAACAAACACAACCATTTATTTTATAACCGGCAGCTGATGAATCAACTCCTGCGGGTGAGAAAAGATTTATAAGGCGGTTAATGGCATGAAACCAAACTCAACGAATGTCTTGGTGGCCGGAAATAAATGATAATTGGTAATAGTGGCCTGTGGCTCCTGTTTTGTAACACTCGCACAAGTTAAATAACTCCGTAAGCTTACGGGGCCGCCACTTGTCGCGTGTTTTCGAGGCTGGAAATCACCTCATGCTTCCGAGAAGGTGTTTTGAGTTCTGCTTCCAAAGAAGCGACCGCACTTCGGAGTCATAACTTGTACCACTTAACGGGGCCCTTTTTATTCAGACGTTTAGACGTGTTGTCGCAAATGCTTTTCGAAAAAGACAGCGCTGCGAGTGAGCGCTCGGCACACCCTTTGTTTATACTGCCGCCGACGTTGAACAAGAGAGACTGTGAGACCGAGAGAGTCTCAAGAGGAGAGGGCACAGATTGTAGTCTGGGGTGTGGGCGGCCGTTCTGTATTGTGTCTCGGCGAGAATGTGAAACTTAAAAAAAAAAACATGTCTACTGTGTAAACACATCTTTCGTCTTTGCCGATCCGCAGGCCCCGAGTGTGCGGACCAACACGGCCGTCTGTCTGCTCACATCCTCAAGGTGTCCAGATATGAAGTGCCTCACCCACTTCAGTCCTGTGTCCTGGGACCCACTGAGGTCTTTGCTTATTGCCACAGGAGGAAAACTCTCCAGCGTTTTCAGCTTCCCCAGGTCTGCTGCTGCCCGTGGCACCCCTAAGCGGCGTGCCACTGATATACTCTATATTTCTCACAAATAGGAACAATACATTTGTTTGTATTCCCGATCTAACTGCCATTATGAAATGTTATCTCTTGATTCCTCCTCCCAGGACACTGCGGGCCTCCCCCGTCCACATGTGGTCCGGCTCGAACCAGAGCGGGAGGTCAAGGGTCATTCTCTGGGCCCCGCCTCCCTCGCTCTGTCTCCTCATCAGACGTGGCTGGCCTCCGTAGGCAGAGACGGCCTACTGCGCATTAGAGAAACGGCTTCCATGGTAGGAGCTTCCTGTTGTCACATAAAATACATATATTTGTCGTCACGTGTTCACCGTCGCTGACGTGGAGCGCAACGGCGCCGCTGTTGCCCCTGCAGGAGCGGTACGTTGAGCTGCAGTGTCACCCGTGCCACCCTGGTGGAGTCGGCAGCGTGGCCTTCTCCGCCGACGGCCTGACGCTCCTCACAGCTGGCTTCGAAGACGGCTCTCTCCTGTGCACCGATCTCGGGTAAAGCGGCCAACCTAGTGCACGGCTGTGAACAGCAGAGGGGAGTGTTGCACGCGGCGGTGATGTCACTCTGGCGCGGTTTGATCTTTGTGCGCATTGAGCAGAAAGTTTCCTTTCATGCCGCTGGTGGCAGATAAATACAGCTGAGGCGGAGGGTCCGGTGGGGTGGTGGACGTTATCTGCAGGAAAACAAAGATCCATAAAACTTCCCAGAACAGCCCCCCCCCCCCCCCACACCCCCCCCCTCACATCCCACACACATTCCACATCCGCCTCCTCTGCTTTTGAAAGTTTGAAAGTCTCTCCTTCTCTGTCCTTAGCTCTTATTTATTTTGATTTGATATACAGTGTGTCTAATCCACTGGTTGCTTAAAAAAAAACTCACATTCAAAACGCCTGACAAAGGTAACTCTGTGTCATAGAGCTCCATTGTTGTCTGAAACCCATCAGTGAGTCACACTGTTGCACTGGGTGACAATCTCTTTTATTATGATCAACATACAGTAACCCTTGTAGTTTATTTTAGATGTGCTTTCCCTAGCAAATGCTTTATTTATTCCTGTTTGAGACCATGCTCAGCTGCTTTCGAAACCACTCTTCCTTAAAAAAAAAGAGGAGAAATGAAACTGTAGAGCTCTCTGAGAGCTATGTCTTCAGCGGGAACAAAATGGGTTTAGGGCTGGGTGCCACATGTAGAGGAGAGAAGCCAGAAATTATAGAGAAGCGTACACTGTTTGCTTTTCATGGGTTACGTTAATGATAATGTTACCGCATCCTTCGTCGTTATATGCAGTTCACAGAGTGTTGACTTATTTTAGATTTTTGGATTTGAAAATATTTTCCCCAACATTTTTCTGTTCTGCTCCGTGCAGGCTTAAAGGTATGGATGCTGAGGTGACTGACGCCACTCGGCACAGCCATGCCGTGGCTCACTTTTTGAAGAGTATAATCAATTCAGAGAACCCTCTTCTCATTGACTTGCCAACCTGTGCTGGCTATGAAAAAACAGCAGAAAGTCAGGTAAACAAAAAAAACAAAGGTAGTATAATAAAACGTTTGTGCAATTCATTATTTCATAAAAGTTTGGAGGTATTATTCCCTTGTAAATATAATGAGAAAACTATTCGCATCTAATTTAAGCATGAAACGACACATCACACAAACTCAAATCCTCAAAAATGACAGTACCATTAAATAATGTTTTATTTCCAACCATAAACATCATTTATTTTATCATGTTTAATGTTTGATCCTTATTTAAAGCCATGTGGTTAAGAATCGCTTACACAAAGGCCTTAAATCCAAAGACCTGTATTTATCCACATACGTGTGCTGTTCCACTCCGTAGGCCAGCGATGGAGCTCATACCGTGGATGTGACGGTGCAGCGTGCCACTTCCAACCGCCTCATGTCTGCTCCACCTTCGCACTCCACCTGGCTGGAAAGCAGACGGGAGTTGGTCAGTGTCTACCGCGCTGTAATATTTGCGGCGGCGCACCGTGTGGGTAGATGTGTACGACAGTGCAGACGGAGGGTCGTGGAAATGCCCTTTGCGCCTGTGTAGAAAATCGGGTTCAAAATGCAGCTGTGTCGCCTTTGGCGGGCGACAGCTTGATTTATCGTCACAGGTAATGCGAGGAACTCTACCCAATTAGTGCTCGAGTGATATAAAGCCGATAAGCTTTTGTAAAAAAAAAAGATATATATATATATATATATTTGGTTTCTTGATAACAATTTATTGATACAGAAGGTGTGGCAGTCTTTGAGTTGTGGGTTTCACGCCTCACCGTTCACCAGACGTTGGATACAAACACTTTCCAAGTCTGCTTTCATCCTCCAACATACTTTCTTATCTGACTCACATCAGTTCAGGGAAGGCTTCGTTTTAAGTCAAGCCGGGTCATGTCGAGTTATTAAATTGATTAAATAATGATCAATGTTGCTGTACTTGCCGTGACACGAGGTGTGGCAGGGTTGACGTAAGGCCAGTTCAGTATGAATATTAAATATTATATATCGTACTTTATTTATTTTTTCCCCCATCTACGCATATTTAACAGGTCCTGAAAGAAGAGAATGGGAAATATTCGGAGACCAAGGAGACCCTGAGGAAAACCGTTCAAGAGTTACGGGACACGGTGAGGGAGGTTTATTTCTTTTTTGAATTCCAAACCTCACTGACAAAACAACATCCCGTCGTGCATGTAGGCACAAATACTGAATGTTTGGGAGAGCTTTTCCATCAAAAAGTCTTTATCCCTGTAATTACACGAGGCTGCTCATTCCCACAGCGCCACACAAACACACACACAGTCAGCAAAGAATGAGCGCTGAAGCAATTCAAAAGCTTATGACTAAAACTTAATTCAAAATAAATCTGGTAAGGGGGACATCGACAAACCAATACTTTCATATAAAAACATACATATATGAACACATCTCTGGAAAACCATTGATCTCTGGAGCCCCCGCGAATCCATCTCAAACCACCATCAAGAACATCCGACAGATTTTTAACCCATCCAATTCATTGATGTTGTTTTATCGTTGTAGAAAAATACATGAGTATACTTATAAAAAAAACGACAAAAGAACAAAACAGATCCTTATTGTGACCGTCAGATCCAGGAGATGATGCATGAAAACGAGAACGTCCCAGTCACGGAGCGTCTGGACCAGCAGGAGTTCAACCTGGATGTGGAGGAGCAGAGGCGGCTGGAGGCCGCGGTGGAGCGGGAGGTCACCATGGTAATGCGCACGCACGCACCCACGCACTGCACTAATACGAATCTGATTGATCTTCAAATGCTCTTTGAGGTCGCGTGGGTTTGCGATCCTTAATGCAGCCACTTTTTTAGGTGAGGAAAGAAATGGAGTGGGAGAGTTTAGCCAAATGTTACCTACGTGATGTCCTGAAGAGGGAGTGCTGGGATTCGCTGAAGGTCAAGGGCAGAGCCATCAAGGTGAGGTCAGGCACGCTCATTTCTCAATCGAACGGGTGTGACATTGACGCTCGGCATGTTTTGCGATCTATATCTGCATTGGTAGGGTTTTCACTCTGAACGCGAGGTGAAGAACTACCCGCTGCCAGAGCGAACAGGGGAAGAGCTGGAGGAAATCCACAGGGTTCAGAAGACGAGGAGGATCGAGACGGCCGCTGCACCCTGCGACGTAAGCGGCCCCCGAGCCTCCGTTGGGTGGTTTGGATTTTGGAGTTTGAACGCTGCCAAGAGAGGTGCACGTGTTGACGAGTTATGAGGCGCTCTTCTCGTGTTCTAATGTGAACCAGATATGGCAGTGTGCAGAGTGTCCCGGCCATGACATTTCGGCTGCAGAAAACGCCGCTCCATCAGCGCGCTTGGCTCCGTGCTCTCTGAAGATGCACGTCGAGGCAAAACCGCCGGCAAAAATGTGTTGATGCTCTGAATCCCTGTCCTTTGTGTGACCTTTCGCCGTGGTGACACATTTAAATGGTTGAACAGCCGCCAGGCCAAGCAGGGGTTGAAACCTCTCTGGATTTATGGCCGTGCGGTGTCTCTGTAATTCGCCTCCCTGCAATATTGTCAATATAGCCACTTATCCCATCCTCAACGTCAACATTTGCCTCGGCCTCAAAGTATCTGTTTGTGTAACTTTTTTTCTTTGTCAAGCGGCGCGGCGTCAGGAGAGGTTCCGACGCGGCCGGCGCAAAGGACGAGGAGCCGGGGGAGGAAGAGCGCCGGGCGGAGGGGGCCGCTGTGACGGGGAGTTTCTCCGCGCAGTTGGGATACTCCAATCCTCACGTCTACGATCAGTTCAGCCTGCACACGGCTGAACAGAGGATCAACCAGATTATTCTGCTGCAAGTGGGAACCTGTTGTGAAGCATATTTGACACACGCATGCAATAATACAGCTTTTCTGTTGGACAGCACTTTCCCATCACCGTGCACAAACGCACACAAAAGTGAAGTCAAGTTGTGATTTCTGAGAAATGTACACTTAGTCGTTATGCTTTTTTATTTTTGTAATAAGATTAGATGAGAGGAGTAATATATATATATATATATATATTTTATATTTATTTTAATTTTTTTATTTCACTCAACCCCAAATTGCAGGATGTGATTTATGGCATCAAGACCTCTTTCAACGCCGAGTTTGAGGCGGTGCACGGGCAGAAGGTGCAGGAGCTCAACCGCGTGAGGGACAGGAACCGGCTCCTCGGGGAGCTCATGCTGGAGCTGGAGGTGCAGGAGGAGCTGTGGGAGCCCGGCCTGACCGTCGGCGAGTGGCCCGAGAGGCTGCTCAGCGTGGACCACTCCGAGGTTGACCGGCCTGCCTCACCCCGTAACACCCAAACCACAGTGGACACGGCTCACTCAAAAGTTCGGCAAACAAAGTCTTCCAAAGTTTACCGCAGAGATATGCGCCTTTTGTCCCGCTCTTAGATACGATCCGAAAGGTTCCTCACCGCGGAACAGCAAAAGGAGGAGGAGAGGAGGAAGCAGGAAGAGCAAAGACGCTTGGCTGCCAAGGTATCAACAATAATAAACGGGTTGTTTTTTTGTTTTTTTTACTGCTCTTGTTTGTTGTTTTACAACGATTCTTGTCCACCACGACTATATCTGAGATGATTCTCATTTAGCGGTCCCATCGATGTCTTTTTTTCTGTCTTTCGCAGGGTGACGAGTGCAGAGAAAGGGCCCTCGGTGACATGATGGATGGAATGCTGGAAGTGAAAAAAGACAACATCTTGCATATGGTGTGTTAAAATAGTGTTATTATTGTTTGTTGTTCAACCATGAATACCGTTTTGAGGTCATCCAAGATCTTTAATTGCATCCAAAATGATATAAAACTACCTACTGAGGAAACAATCACTGCACTCCTGGTTCCAACCAGAAGATTTTACATTTAACCGTATTATATGTATGTGTTATATAATGTAAATTAGTCTACGTTTTTAAATGTTGTGGAAGAGGCGCAAAACCCTGGCTTCCTGCAGTCCTTCTTTTTTTGTGATGCAAAAATCCCACTCCGCAAAAGAATTTGCAAATTAATACTCACAGCCTAGAAACGAAATCAAGCACTTACACCCTTTTTTGTGTCAGTTGAATTAGACGAACCAGCGTGAAGGGGCACATGGTTTCTTTTGAATGTACTCTGCAGGAAATACCTCCGCCTGAGTTTGTTTTGGCCAAACCTGAAACTCACTGGAGTGAAGAGGAGAAAAAAGTCTACAAGCAGCACGGAAAGAAAACCAAAGCCCTGAGTGAGGAGAAGGAGAGATACAAAAAGGTCTGACCGTTGACGCATTCACACTCGTCGTTTTATTTCAGAGCTGTGGCCCACAGAAGTCACGTGATGTGTCATCTGTAATTGCAGTTACTGGAGACTGAAATGAAAAAACTACAGGCCTCCACCAAAGAAGCGACCGAACGGTTTGATGAAGCTTTGATCAAGCTGTTTGAGAAGAAAGTAACGTGTGAAATGGCTATTTATCAGGTGAGCGCGCCCCCCCCCCCGGCGCACACACACACACAAACACAGTTTCACACATAGGCGCGCGCACAATGTGCATGTGACAAATATCAGTCATCATCTCTGTTGCTTCCCTTTTCCTTTTTCAAATATTCCCCGCTCGGGGCCCTCTCCTCTCATCACGGTTTCCTCTTTGAGATAACAGTGAGATTTCATACTTTCTGTATGTGGGTTTGAAAAAAAAAAAAACCCTCTTTAATGTCTTCTCTTTTATGTTTCGTACAGGAAGAGCTCAAGATCACCTATCTTGTTTATTCAGTAACCGTAGAAGAGGACACGAGGAGTCGGGAGCTGGAGCTCAAGCTCAAACTTGAAAAAACCATGGCGCTCAAGGTCAGAGAGCTTTTCTAATGTCGGAGGAATTTATGACCGCCAGCTTTGGACGCCGTTACGTGTGAGATAGCTGAGTGAAGCCTCGTGTTGTCGCTCTTCCAATTTTGGAGTGTAGCATCTTCCATCGCTCGGGCATGCTGTGCAAGATCTCACCTGCCCTCATTCGGAGCCAGTCAGTGATTTCCCCCCACAAGGCTGCGCTCGTCTAATAATCTCCTTTCTGACAGGATGACACCGGGGAAGAGGTGAGGCGAGGGGCAGAAGAGGTAGAATCCTTTCACGAGACCTATGACACCACCGTAGCTGAGGACAGAGTAAGCCAATGGCGGAAAGACAATATGGCTGTAAATGCCTGCATGTTTAATATGGCTTCATGTAATCCACGTCTCCGTAGGTTCTCGACAAAGAATTCCGGAAGGAGTTCTTTGACGTACCCGCGCCGGTTGTCGATCACTTGTATAAGTTATTCAAGCGTAGACCCAGGTTTGTAAAAAAAAAAAAAAATGAAATCAAAAAAATGACACATACTGAAGTTGTGCCCAGTCCGCTCCAGTTATAGGAAGCCGGCATTCTAGAGCCGGCGCTGTCGTCAAAGTCCTTCTCCCTTCAGGGTTCAAAAGTTGAGGACGCACAACGACGACAGCCCCGGCCCGCTCCAAGAGCCGCGGCTGTGCGGCTCGCTGGCTCCCGACGCACTGGGCAAAATGCGACAGGCCATGGAGGAGCTGGATGCGCCGGAAAATGCACCAGAGGGCCTGAACCCGTCCGTGTGGGAGAGATTCTGCCTCGCCCGCAGAGCAAAAGTGGAGAGTGAGCAAAAGGTAGTTGAGAATCTGCAAATATAGTGGAATCTTGCTGGAACACAATTAGCGTGCAGAATAATGACTTGTCTGTGTGACATGTCACATAAATCTTTCCATTTCTTGAAATAGCTTTATGATTTTTCTACGTTTATCACAGGTTAAATTAAAAGCTTCGACTCTAGCCGAGATGCAGGCGTTCCTGCAGAAGAGGAAAGAGGAGAATAGAGCCGCTCAAGAGGAGATTCAAAATCTCTCGGACGATCTTGAGAGGTACGAATGTATTATAATAGTAACATCATTCGCATTTGTCCGGCAAGGTAGAATTAGTCTTACTTTTGTTAAAAATGTATCTATATTTATACTCCAAAAAGGACGCCGAGGTATAAAGGTGTGAGGAAATGCAGATAGCGTTAATGTTTGGTATGGCTCTTTGAAATAATGATCCCCGGTGTTTTTTTTTTTTTTTTAACAAAGTCTGCATAAGGAGAAGAACCGTTTCCTGACAGACATCATGGTGCAGGTTCTCCTCAAACAGGGTCAGGTTTCAACCTCAGACCCGACCGCCGACTACGCCGATGCTGTTCTCCTCCACAGGGGTGTGGTGGAGGACCTGAACAGAACCATCAGGGTAAATACTTCAGTGCTGAATTATATTTGAAATATATCTATATAGATATATATTTAGCCAAATTCAAGTGGTGGCCGAACACACTACATCGGAAGTGTCTGCTGATGATATTTGGGATTTGATCAGATGCTTGCCGAGCAGAAGATAGCCTCCATGGTGGAGTGCAAAGACTTCCGCAGGGGCACCATCCGGCTGGAGTGGGAGCACAAGATGATGAGGATGCAGATCGAGGACCTCCACAGCAAGGCGAGGGACATCCAGATGTTGCGCGTCTCTGAGGAGCAACAGGACGTGAGTGGAAGGGGAAACCTAAAACCGTCCTACTACTTAATTCCGTACCCGATCTGTGATCTGACACAGGATACAAGATGGAAAAACCAAACACTTTCCGAGCGTGAACACCAGTGAGCGGTAGATGGAATTTACACTGCTTTAGTTTTCAACTCTACATTTAGGGTGTAACGAAAGCCTGGTTGCATTTCTGGCCAAATCTTAGTGGGTGATAAAAAGTCAAGATATTTTGGTTTTGGCAGCATGTAATGTTTTGCAAGCAGCAAATTGTTACCATCCACCAGAGCAGATGCACAATCTTTTGTTATCAGGCACACGCCCTGCTCACACGGCCTCAGCACTTTTTTTTTTTTTCCATTTCTATCATTTAACATTTCAAAACCCAATAGGTAGAAATAGTATTAATTGGAACAGTTTGCAACATTTCTTAATGCATTGAAAACACAATTTATAATTATGGGATGGTTTTTAAGTTCCAGGAACACAGAAGCGCCACTTCTTTAATTGCGAATGTAAATTCCGAAGAGCGGGGAGGCCGTTTAATCGAATACGCACCAGAAAAGTAGTCAAATAAAAATGTTTTTTATCTCTTTGAAAGAAATGTTAAAAAAAAAAAACACGTTTAAATCAGATGAGTCATCCGTCATATTTTCAACAAGTTGATCGCACACAAAACATTTTTCCGGGCCTTCGTGCCCGTTTCCTCTGGCAAAAGGTTCAGGTAATGTCTGCTGCACAGTGGCATGCGGCTTCCGGTCATTGTTTAGGCCCCTGGAACAAGGAAGAAGAAAAGCTTTGAATAGAAACAAATCTATCCTGAACGAACCTGAACATATTGAGTCAGGCATTTCTGCTCATTGTAGGACCGTGTCCCACAAAAGAGCTGGAGTCGCCTGATAGAAAACCCTGTGGGGACACTTATGGTTGCTGTAACATCTTTAGTTATTTTGTTATCATCACATTTTTGGTTTCATAAAGGTAATTTTTTTTCTCTCTCTTTTATCTCAGTATCTCAACAAGAAAGTTCGAGACAGCCGTGTGTCCAAGCAAGTTTCCCTCCTGGAGAAAACTATAGCTTTCCAGGAAGAGGTAACAGAAAGTTACAGCAGGAAAGTCACGAATCAGCCATTTTTTTTTATTTATTGTCTCCCCACTTTGTATGTTTATCGATAACTCTGTTTTCAGACTCATCTTCGCAGCGTGCAGAAGCGCCTTAAAAAGATTGACCAGCTGAAGAGGCAGGCGGCGATGAAAGCCGAGCAGAGCGCGCTTTCAGAAGAGCAGCTCCCAGACATGCGGGTGACCGTGGCGGAGAGGAGACGCGTCTGTGAGGCCACGGGTAAGAAAGCCGATTTCACTTTGCAAAAATTCCTATTTAGACCCTTCCCTGACTTGACGGGGCGGCTTGTCTGGTGTTAAAGCTGCGGAGGACAATCGGGCAGCTACAACGGAGGAGCGCCACAGGGAAATCGTCCGTAAGAAGAACTTGGAGGACTCGGCCAGGGCGCAGGCGCAGGATCTGGTGTTCCTCTGGGCAGAGCTGGAGCGTCTGAGGAGGAGGAACTTCCCTTCGCTCGATCAACTGAAACACAACTGAGTCTTCCCTCTACGACTCACAACGGGGTTTTTAATTCACTCCTCTCTTAGCAAGTAACGTAAACACGTCGTGTACAACTCAAACAAGCTGGGAATACAACTGGAGCAGCCACAAGTAAAACAATGAAATATACAAAACATATTTGAAATGTGTTTTTTTTTTTTTCCTTCTTCTAATGATATATATTTTATGTGAGCTTCTGAACATATTCATTTTCATTTGAAGTCCCCCTCGGTGCGGTCGAAGTGCAGTAGTGCGGCGTCCAGACCGAAGAGGTCGATGAGGTCAGACAGGCCGGCCTTCTGTCCGTCCATCAGCACGTCTGACTGGAGCTCGCACAGCGCAGCCTGCGCACAACTCCGCCACTTGTCAATCAAGGTTTGGAGCTGTGTTAGATCATTCTGAGGAGGGAAGCATATCAAATCGAAATGAAGGCCACACAGTTTGTAGGAAAGGCCAACTAGAAATGTAAAAGTAGCAGATACCTTGCTTCGGTACATTTGAACCATCTTGAGTCGTCGCAGCGTCTCCGTCTTGTCTCTGACCTCCCTCTTGAGTTGGTTTCGCGGTTGCGCCGCGCCTTGCGCAGGAAGACGTGTCGGTTCGGGACTGGGTCCAGAAAACCTTTCACTCCCCGTTCTCGCGTCGTTTCTGTTTAGCGGGGCGAGCGCAGGATTATTCGCGGTCTCCCGGGCATCTGCCGAAACTTGTCGGCCACCATCCTCGGCGTCATCAACACATAGTCGTTTGGCCACAGAGAAGGGCGAGGTGAAGGAGCGCCTGGATCTCTTCAGCCTCTCCTTCAGCGAGGAACTCAGCCTTTGATGGGGCTGCGGTGACGACGAAAACAAGGTTTAGGCAGAGGTGAAAATGAGAGAAGCGGCAACAACAATGAGGTTGTCCATGAAGCAAAAAAGTTGTTTATTGCCAACCGACAATAAACACCAACAGAAGAAGAAGGGTTTTTTTCCCCCTTATTGTACAGATTTCTACAGCTCTCAGATTCATTAATTGGAACAAATTATTCGCGGTCTCCCGGGCATCTGCCGAAACTTGTCGGCCACCATCCTCGGCGTCATCAACGCATAGTCGTTTGGCCACAGAGAAGGGCGAGGTGAAGGAGCGCCTGGATCTCTTCAGCCGCTCCTTCAGCGAGGAACTCAGCCTTTGATGGGGCTGCGGTGACGACGAAAACAAGGTTTAGGCAGAGGTGAAAATGAGAGAAGCGGCAACAACAATGAGGTTGTCCATGAAGCAAAAAAGTTGTTTATTGCCAACCGACAATAAACACCAACAGAAGAAGAAGGGTTTTTTTCCCCCTTATTGTACAGATTTCTACAGCTCTCAGATTCATTAATTGGAACAACTATAAGCCATTTCAAACACAACACCGGCTGCAATTCAGTGCATATTTTTTTTTTACAGACATTACAAGCAATGAACGAGTGCAAACAATAAGGTCTACAATAACTTGAACCAGGTCCACATTTATGTCAGTGCTTCCCAGCTGAGTTTAACAATGTAAATGTATTGATTACATACATTTACTAGGTCAGAGGGCCTAAGCCTCACGAATTACTAATACTAGTAATATTGAATCTTTCTGAAAGTCAGAGGCCTCATACAACAAACTGTGTAAAGAATGACTTCATTTTTTTATTGAATGCAAGACTTTTTAACGTAGCCCAGCCGGAGTCACCCTGAGAGGATTAAAACTAACCTTTTCCTGTTTCCTGTGTTCCGCGGGGCTTGATTGCACTGAATCCCCAGGTGAGGAACACACCGGCTTTCCTCTCTCCGCTTTAGGAGTGACCTCCATCCGTCAAACACTCATGGAAGCGACGCCATCCGCACGGTAACGTTACTAAGTTAACTTTGAAAGGAGTGTTATCGTCACCTTAACACAACCGGATTTACAGCGGGTGATAATCTTAGCTTATTTTTGCGTAACGTGTAAAAGCTGAAAACGCAGCGAGAAGTTCTCTTGTTTTTCCTTGTTTTTACCTCCAAAGCCAGCGATTGGACAGAACTCAATGACGCGTTGCCCCAATTGAATTGTGGGAGCTGTAGTTGTTGACGCTAGATACGTGAAAGGACAAAACCACCACTTTCAAATGAAATGTTCTCATGTTTTTCCTCACATTTAAAGCGCAAACCACCTCCACCAGAAATAATTTTACACCACAAATACAAATGATGTGCTTTATCCAGTGTGACAGTATGAAATATAGTTTTATATATATGAGAGTAAATCAATTCAATTTAGGTTTTTATATACAATAAAAGAAAGATGTTTCCCTAATGTGATTCAGCTGCGCAAAGTGTAAAAGTGAATGTTTGTGGGCTTAAGGACAGCTCAGGTGTAGACCGTGGCCTGATGTCCTTTGAGTCATGTTGTGATTCAGCTTTAGTCATCGCTTGATTCATCTCTATTAAAGGATTTATTTATAAGTCCCACGGGGAGATATATTCATTGTTAGTTAAAGGCTTTTGCTGATATCTACTTTTTAACTGTTAACTTTTGTAGCCACGAGGAACATGGCGTGCTTCAAAACTTGATCCTGCCTAGACTTGAATGTCAGTATTTGGCAATGTGATATTAAAACACCCGAGGCAATTGGGATTTTTTTTTTTTTTTTTGAATTTTATATGGATGATTCCTGCAGAGGCTTAGAGTTGAGGATGATTACTGTCTGAGTCAGGAGACTGTTTTAAACTTCTGAATAGAGGTTTCGAATTGCTGTGCTTGCTCTTTAGCAGTATACACAGAGAGACTGCAGCCACGGTTTGCGTTTGTAGAATCTGGAGTGGCTGTGTGAGACCGAGTGTGGTTGCCAGCTTACACCGAATGCAGGTGTGAGTGGTGGGCACCTTTTTCCAACTCAGCTCATGCTTGTGTGGGATAGTAATTCCGCTCAAAATGCTCAATATGTCTCCATAGTAAGATACGTTTCACCCTTTAATGTTACATGGTTAGTTATAGGTCATGAGGAAAAGACACTGATTTTATTGAACATTTAGTGGAGGTTATTTGGTGAAGGAGATGTGATTGACTGAAGCGGTGTCACGTTATTTTTATGAGTGAGAAGGTTTTGTGCTTTAGGTTAATAGGCGTTTCCAAATGATACATGTTGTTGTTGGTGGTGGTGATTTCCCTTTTATCCGGTGCCAGTGTCTCATCTGCTAATGTGCCTTTATCTTTGAGAATTCCTAGATTATTATTTTTTCCTGTGGTGCCAAGTTAAATGTGCACATTTTATGACATGCTCGAGGCTTTCTGGGACCCTGAGCCAACATGGGCAATACCAGAACCTTAAGTCTGAAGCAAATGTTTATTATTTACATCTGTGCCGTTCCTAATAATATTTCAAAAATGCACTCTGAGAAATGTTTTACTTTAGCTGTTGCTCAAGATAAGAAGGTGCTTTCAAAATGGAACATTAACTTGGAGCCCACTGACTAATGTTCCGGTTGGAGGACATTTGTGAATATCCCCCTGAAAGAGAGATGTTTTCTCACGGGGCCAATACATTATTATGTTGGGTAAAAAAAAATATACAATTTAAAGTAAGAAATAATCAGGTTGGCATTCAATATGGTCTGACAATAAAATCTCTAATTAGTCAAATTAACAAATGTATTAATTTACGTACATTTACATTAAGTACATGAGAAAACGAAAGTATAGCTTTTCCATTTAGTTTTTTTTACAATACAACATTATTCTAAAAAATTCTGCCCTTTTATTATTTGCCTTCCAAAAAATTCCATCACACTAAAGCCAAGTCTTCAGGTAAAGCCAGCAAGCTCTTAATCTGCCCCTCCTCATTCCTGGAATTTATTTTCCACTGTTCTTTCTGATAAGACATTTTAACCAGAGAAGTTCAGCAGCTTAATTTAGAACGGAGCAAGGCATCCACGAACAGACTCAAGAGTGTAGCCACTCTGCTGGGTTTTTTCCAGATTCCCAACATAAACTTCATAAACTGATGTATTCCATCTGCTCTTATGAACGGAATGACGTTCACGATGCGGGAGAAAAAACGGCTGTCCCATCATCTCATGATCTTGCTTGCCACCTAATTTGGACACTATGGACACTGCTTCGGGAGAAATAATGAGCCCTTATCTGAAAAGCTGTTAATGTGTTTGGTCCAGTAAGGCTGCCCGAGCCAGTTTGCTCCTGTTTCTTTCACCCGTTTGGAATTTGTTTTTTTTAAACCAGGCCTCCTTTCCGTTGGACTTGGCCTTATTCACTTTTGCACATAGATGTGTGGGGAGCAGCTCCTCCTCTCTTACACTATCCTTGGGGCCATTTGTTTTCCATCACTTGTGCAGATTGGAGTCATGCTCGCTGTGAGTCATGCAGGGTGGGTGGATGTCTGCGCAGGGTGTGGTGGGTGAGGGATCCTTCTGCTGCTTGTGGCCACCAGTGGAGGAATAAAACATCTAATTTGGCTCCAAATTGGATAAATGAAAATGGATGGAGAAGGACCACAAGTTATGATCATGTAGTTAAAAAAAGCTCTTAAATTCTCTCACATGAGAGCGTGTTCATGGCGGACTATGACTCTGCCTGAGGAGTGCAACTCCTAATCTCAGCAGTAAAAGCCCAAACTGAACCTTCAGCAGCTGCACAGAGTTGCTGAACAGTGATTTTGTGCCGATTACAGTGAAAGTTATTTTGACTGGAGTGTACTCCGACTTGCACGCTCACTTTTTTCTCTTTAAAAGTATTGAAAACACGATTTAAAAAGGGAAATACTCTTTAGTTATGTAATAAGCAAGTGGCTGAAACCATGTAGACCAAATGTTCCGATTCTAATACCAATGTGCGCACCAGATGTGTTCCAGCTGTAGAGGCGAGAAGGATTTACTGCAGACCCAGAAATGCTTTCACCTCCTACCACCCAAAAAAAGAAAGAAAAAAAAATAGAACAAAAGAAGAAAAAAACAACAACTCCCAGGAGACTCATTTTACACCTCCTATCCAAACCTGGCCAGTTGTTTTTTTTTGTGGTGGTGAAACAGCAGCAGCAGTGGGAGGGGGAGGAGGCAGATCATCACTTCAACACAGTCGAATATCTGTGTCTGAAAAGATAATTGCCCACCTCGGGCGCAGTTTTTTTCTTTTTCCTTTTAATATTGAAATCCCGGTTTTCGTGCCGTCTGCTGTGCCACCGTGCCAAACTCCGTGCGCCGATGGGCGCGGCTGCAGGACCGGGGTCTGAAAATCTCAGTTTTGACTTGTCTGGAGCAGCAGAGGCAACAATAGGACCGAGGACTTTAAGAACATCCCACCAACACTGCGCGTCAACTCCAACCCGTTTAACTCTTTATTCCTCCTGCTCAGAACGCGATCGGACGCTGCCGTGCTCAGAGGAATCAGTGGTTTCAGTGCGTGCTGTTGGAGCTGGCTGAAGGTATGGATTCATCCTCTGGATTAACCTGGAGACTTTATTTGCTCGTTTCATAGTTTTTTTCCCCCCCCCAACTTGCTTATTCTGGATGTTGTGCCTGTTTTCTTCCCACACGACTCTGGCATCCCCGCACTAACTAATGCTCTCTTGGAGTTTGGTGATGGGCTCTCGGGCTGTGTTTATTCTTATTTTTTTGCGCTGCACATTTATCTTATAGGCTGGAATTGCGCAAAGTCCTCTTTATTGTCGCCTATAAACATCTAGGCCACAAGCAGGTCGGCTTCTCTTTAAAATCTCAGCAGGGGGTTTTTGGGATCACTTTTCTTCCGCTGGTATCTATAGTCTGTGGGATAGTTTTACAGGTATTTTTTTTTTTGCCGTGCTATTTGCATCCCTCTAAATATACAACGGGAGCTGTCCTCGCCTTCCAGTGGCATAGGTCTTTTAGGCTATACTTGCTGTTGAGATCAGTTACAGGACACAGAGAGGCGCTTAAATAAAAATTGAATGATTTAGAGAGATGTACGAATGTGGAGATTCCCAATCACCCATGTCATGGTCCCTAAGACTATCTAGCGTTTTGGGGGAGGGATAATAAGCAAGTTGGTGGTAAATATGAAGAGGCATTCAACAAAAACAAAAAGCTTTCGTGATTATTGCAGATTATTGTGAGGGAAAATGCCATTGGAAGTATATTGGATATGAAGCACATGCACTTAAACGTCCACGGCAGGGTGTGGTGAGAGGAAAGTCTTTAGGAACAGTGATCCGCTGAACTCTTTTGTTCCTTTGTTCCTTTGGTTTTTCAAAGCCTATTGAAAAAAAATACAGATGATGCTTTATATCGACAGGGGAACTATCTGTGGTATTGACTATTCCCATGAGATTTGAATGCGTCGATGGAATGTTTTTGTAGGAAATATTCTACACCCGAGCCTGAATGCGATTCATCCAGATTTTCCGTCTTTATCGAGACCATCAGCGACATTAGATTGTGGTATTTTAAAAGTCACGAGGCGAATGTGATGTCCTTTTTGTATCCTTCAGTGTTCCAAAGCTTCAAATTGATAGCGCAAACATCCGACCAATGTGGTCTGGTCTTTATCCCAGATAATTCTTGGCATCCCTTTTTTGTTTCTCCCCTTGCCCCAGAAATGTTTGCTAAAAAATGCCATTTTAATCCCAGTTGCCAGTCAAAGGGTAAACAGACTTTGAACAGCAGCTGTACATGGATGACCGTGGTCCAACATTTTATCATCTCACCAGATAAGATGGGATGGACGAGTTAACAAGGCAGATGGACTTCTCAGAAGACTTGTCAGGCGAAAGGGGTGAGCTTTCTGTGATATTTTATAACCTTTTCAAACTACCGGGAGACTAAGCCAGCACGTTCGAGGACTGGTTCAAATGTGTGTTTCATTTAGTGAAATGTCAGCAGCCACACAAACACAATGGATATGGAGTGATTTAACGGCTCACAAAGCAAAATCTCACAAGAATCCCCCCCCCCCATCTTATTTGTGGCAAGAGATCCAAAACTAGGATTTCTTCACAACATAATGGCACACTGATGAAGAGAAAATCTGTGTTTAAAGACTTTTCGCCCTGGGTTCCTCCGCATCCTTTCCTTGGGTGACGCTTCTTATCTGTCTTTCTTGGGGGGGGGGGCTTCCTATCACTAACATACGGCATGTCTTCACTGGTCTCAGGTTCCATTTCTGAGGCTGCAAGTCATCCTCCGGGATTTTCTCCGGTGGTCATAGTTATATTTATATGTAAGGACAGCTCATCCTGGCCCGACGGGCCGGATGGAGGATGGAGAGGTGAAGGAATGCCTGGTAATGTGTTTGACGGTAACCGAGTGAAACATACAATCATCTGTCCCGTTCTCTTGTTTTAGACCAAAAGAAAAGTAGTTTAATTTTTGTAGCACCGCTGGGACCCATGGCTTTCAATGTGCTTAACAGAACAGACAGAAGAAAGAGATAGAGAGAGAGAGAGAGAAAAAACGAGCAGCAGACACAAAAATCTGCTTTGGACACAACAAACAAAGTTAGATGGTCGTTAAAAAAGAGCAAACACACGGAGACTTTATAAAGCCTTGCACAATGTTCTGCATTGATTTGACTTCTGTGTATTTCTGGAGTCACGGAGTAACGGCATAAAAAGCAGGATCACTGATCACTGTTAGTGTTTGGCCTTGGCCATGAAGCAGACAGAAGCCCCTAAAAGGAAGGAGGAGGACAGGAGCGAGGAGGCAGAATGAAATTGAGATGGAATTTATTTATTATCTATTAACTGAATCCAGCAAAAGTCAAGAAGAACAGGAATCTTTTTTTTCTTTTTTTTTTTGTAGAGGGAGAGTGTTCAAATATGTCTCAATTATCTACCTTTGTCATTCATGATCTGATATAACCCGTTAAGTCATTCATTTATCACATGAGTTAGTTTGTTTACAACATTGAACCAGTGGCATGCATTCCGCATCTCCAAAATGCTTTATATGGGTCTATCATGTGATGCAAAGAAACATTTGGAGGGTGAACTTCACTCTCACTACGTGATTTGCGCTATTTCTCTGTATCAAACTAGCCCACCGTGGTAAATTCCAAGGAAATTGATATTAGAAATATTAGTGCTACGAACAAAATCTTGACGCTAAGATCCACTCCCTGGAAAATGTCCAGAGCATTCACCGAGATGATTAATTTAAGGTTTTATACGCAACTTTTATTGGCAGTAGATATCGCCGTAGCATCACCTTGGAACTAAAAGAACTAAAACAAAGTTTAAAGTCAGCTATATGGCAAGATGTTTCCGATAAATATGTGTGATGCAAAAAAAAAAAAAGACGAAAATGGCCAATAATGCACAGTCAGATGCACAAATGAATGAGGTTACAATGCACAGAACCAACCAACAACAACAACACACACAATGCAGATAGCTGCAGTTTAGGCCGTCACATTGGACCTGTTGCATCTCATCTGCAGGCCAGTGCTCCTGTCAGCGTCGGGGGGCACCGTCTGGGGGGGGGGGCTCAGAGGCTTCAGTTGTCTGCTCACTGTTGAGATGGAAGCTGGCAGGTGGAGCCGCATTCTTACCCAGCCGATGTATTCACAATATCTTTACATAGAAAAACGTTGCTGGTTGGCTGCTACAAAACCATCCCCATGACAACTGAGAGAAACCTCTCTGCTGATTTAAAAAAAAAAAAAAAAAAAAAAAAAAAAAAAAAAAAAAAAGCTCTGGGATTTTCAACAGAGTGGGTCCTCTGGCATGAAGTTAGTGTCAAAATGAAAACAATTCAAAAACGGTTAAATCAAACCTTTTAAAAAGTTATTTACCTTTTTTTGGTCATAAGCCAATGAAAATGATATTAACTTTATTTATATAGACTTTATATAGCTGTGAATCATGTCCGGTTAATGAGATGTTAATAGTCAATTGATTAGAGAATGTTAACATTTGTAATCAATAAAGTGGAAAAGGTAACACTTCAACACAGTAGAATGTATTTGTATGTAGTTTGTCATTTAAAAATCCATTTCTTCTCACAGCTACATTATAATACGTCCTAAACATTTATTCAAAGTTGCGTACTGCTTTGAAAGACTCCATTGCTTTATTTTGATTATTTTGGGGGGGTTTCCCTGTGTAATAAACCATCAACTAAACTTAGGGCTTTATAGTTTGCAAAATGATGATTGTGATATAAATCCAAGTCTACACTTATGAATGTTGTTATTACAGGGCCTCCCATGGTGAGTTAATGAGCCACACGGCCAACGCTACTGTCGCGTTGTAGGAGGATAAATGTGGTGGTGTTCTACAGTAAAAGACTTGGCCCCGATTGCCTATATGAAGCATTATTAACACTGTCTTTCAAAGTCACGTCGTTCAGCTCTGGGATGTGTAAAGATCCACACCATGCCAGTCACTCAACACTCGAGGCTGCGTCTGCCAACCGGGATTACCACGTGGACATTTAAATGATATACGCAGATAAAGCATACTGCACAGTGTATATCTATATATCTATATATAAAGTAATAAATATTCTTTCTTTTTCTCAGTTGTGACAGAGACTATAACCACCACGACTAGACTGACGTCCCTCCCTCCAAGTGAGTCTCTCCCTCTCTCTCTCTCTCTCTCTCTCTCTCTCTCTCTCTCTGTCTCCCGGGCCCGCTCGCTTTAATCACTGTCAGTGAACGAAAAGCCTAATACAATAATTACAGCCGAGGGTTTCTAGGAGGAAGAACCCGATGACTAACGGCATCTCCCTGTTTTGCTGTGTGTCTTCTCGTTGCTAGAGGGAACCAGCGGATCAAATCACAGGACTATGTCCAGCGGTGCTGGAGGGTTGGGCTTGGAGAAGAATGTCTTAACCCAGAACAGCAGTGGAACTTATTTCTCCTCGTGTAAGAGCACCCTCTCCACCCATCTGACCAAGGGTCAAAATGAGGAAGTTGCGTAAACCGTCTTTGGATGAGTTTGAGGATGCAACCACATGAAACAAGAAACCAAAAGTACCTTAGATTTTTGTGTCGCTTGCAGCTTTTGAGAACGACTTTATTGTTACTGCAGTAAAAGCAGCTTTTATCAAATTTTTCTTGAGGCATCAAATTGAAAAGTACTCAAAACTTAAAAAAAAAATGGAACTGTGCATTGTGTGGAATTGTGTTATACTGTTGGTACCGAGGCAAGTGGTGTTTTAGTGGTGTAGCTGGTCGCAGTGGAGCCAGTTAAGTAGCTGTTAAAACTTCCAAGAGGTTGACCGAGACGGTACATTTTCTTAGTTCGCATATATAAATATACATTTCAAGTTCTTTACAAGTATTTCCGTTTATGGACATCGCATTGCTGCTTTTCTCGCATAGCCACAGCTACTAAATGACACGAAAAACTTCAAAAGCAGGATGCTGTGTTAGAAAAAAAAATTGTATTGGGGCTGTATGTCAAAAAATGACACCGATTCATCATGTGACCCTTTAAAGGGAGAGTGCTCGAGTACAAAGATTCTTTTAATTGCTGCTTTCAGGTGTTGTTGTTGTTTTTGTGTCGTAGCGATGATACAGTTCCAGGAAAATGTAATGACCTTGTGCGCACCATCTTTTCAGCCTCTGTAGGTGTGAACACCAGCAGCTACGGCTCGTCCTCGGGGGTCTACCTCGGAGGGGACTCCTCAGGGGGAGCCGATGGATACTTGGATGGAGAGGGGTACGGGAGCGGAGGAGGAGGTGGACGAGCAGGAGGAGGAGGAGGAGGAGGAGGAGCAGGGAGCGTGGGCAGCGGCAGTTATGTGGTGAGCTCTGTGTCAAAGGTCAGGTCCAGCTCCTCGGGCGGGGCCAGGAGAGTGCAGACTGCTGGCTCATCAGGAGGCCTGTCGCCAGTCTACAGGGAGAGGAAGACCATATCCAGCCGCTCGGCAGGTTATGACGGTGAGTCCCTGTTAATAATATCGCGGGCGCCGCGTGGCTGGCATCGGGGGCGTCTCGTACAGAAACCGTAGACGCGAAGCAGGAAGCTGCCGGGCGCAGGGGTGCACTTTATAGTTCTGACTAACTATTGTGTTTTTTTTTTTCTTCTTTTTAGGAAGTTCTAGTGCCAATTCCTCCCCGGAATTCACACGCAAAGACTATGGAATCTACTGTGAGTGAGAGTGACAGCTGTGTGAGATTACAGATTGGATTTAATCAGTTAATGTTTTTCCAGCTTTATCATCAACATGTGCCTGTATGCGTTTAAGATTTTTTTTTCCCCGTTTAGATTTTTTTTCTTTTCTTTTCAGGCTCCGGCAACGCGAGAGGGAGGAGCGAGAGCAGAGGTATTGGGTTTCCTCCCTGCCACCCTTCTCCTCGTTATTCCTGCGCCACGTGACTCTGGATTGTCCTGGGTTACACTTTTGTGAAGTCCGGATTTCTTTTTTCCCCATTGTGTGATGTGATTTTCTTTTTTTTTTTTTATCCAGAGAGCGAGATCAGAGCCAGGTTACAGAGCGCCTCTCCCACGGCCTGCAGATGTAAGACCGCTTTCCTCAGCTCACTGTCCGTTGTGCGATTCCTTAGAAAGCAACAAAGCATCTTCTTTTTTTTTTTTTGAGGGTCATCACTCAAAGCAACACGTGGGACAGTGAAACGAGTTTTTCTGCAGCGTCCCTTTGGAGCAATATCTCTCTTTTTTTGGAACACAACACAAGACATTCCTCCTCTTCCACTCCTTCACTTGCATGTTAATGTTGACGTGACATTTCAATTACTAACACATGTGCAGCTCTCCAGACGGAGGGAAAAAAAGGCAGATTTGAACAGTAATAGCCACGGGGTTTGAAAAAAACGCGAAGGGGCAGATCTGTGGTGCCAACAATGGCACACATGAGTCACTGTTTACACCGTGCCCAGTTTGGATCCAAACTGTGAGCGTAAAACTTTCAAAGAAGCAGATTGCTCCCCCTGGTGGCGTCACTTTGTAACTACCGTTGGGACGTCCACATTTTTTTTCAACACAGTTGAAAGTCCTCCTCGTCACTTTACCACGGTGGAAGAAGAATTGAAAGTATTTTAAGTGAAGTAAAAAATCAGAAGTGGGATGTAATGAACTACGTTGTTTCAATTACTGTTGATGAATTTGCCCTCCTCTTTTTTTGACCTCATTTCAGAGCCAAATATTCAACTTTTTACTCCACTACGTTTATTTGGCGGGTGGTTACAGTTCAGCTAACAGTGGTCTAAAAATGAAGTCAGACTGATCTCAACTGATCCAGCCTCGTCATTGAACTAAAATAAATTGTGTTTTTTTTCTCAGGGACCGAGCTGGACGACGTGAAGAAGCTGCTGAAGGGACGTTCGAGCAGCGTCAGCCCCACCCGCTCCTCCAGCGCCTCCATCACCGTGCCCGTCCCCAAAAAGGGCAGCGCCGACGCCAAGACCGTCTCTGTGGCCACACAGTCGGGTATTGAGTCACACGCGCCCTCCCCCCTGTACAGACACACTGTCTACCTCCCAGGGATTTATGGTCCAACGTGGCCTCGATGTGTGTGTGACATATAAACCCCTTCGTGACCTTTAGCTAATGTCAAACAAGAGTTAGTAGTAGTACAGTAATCCCACGATCACGAAGTGCTCTCTTTATCTGGTCAAAAAACGTATGACTTCTTGAAAAACAAGAGGAAAAAATGTGTTCTAATGCTCTTAAGTATAAAACAATATATAATAATATCCTATAATATGCTTAAGCATAAAACATTCACTCTTTTGTCAATTGAGATAAATTGAGCCAGTAATACATTTCTCCTGACTTGACATCCTTTTACAACTGAAGAAAACCTTCCTAAATTACTTACTGTATTTCAGCGGTCTCCTAGGGTTTTTTTTCTCCGAAAAATGATGTTATCAGACTCGGATGGTATAATACAAGAGCCACAGACGTGTCGGACACTTTCTTGATTTTTGTCTCCTTGTTTTTTTTTCCCCCTCTCTCCTGCAGTTTCATCAGCATTTGGCTCCGGTGTGAGATCAGGTGGATTCAACACCATCGATGCAACAGGCATCTATGATAACGGTCTGGCGCCTGGGCAGTTTGATACTGGTGTAAAATCCAGCCAGTACGATGTCACTCTGATCTCGGGCCAATACGACACTGGTGTAAAATCCAGCCAATACGTCACTGGTGTGAAATCAGGGCAGTATGACACGGGTGTGCGGTCGGGACAATACGACATGGGTCTGAAATCAGGGCAGTATGATACAGGCGTAAAGATGGCCCAGTATGACACCAGTATGAGATCAGGTCAGTACAACACGGGTTCGAGAACGGGCCAGTACGACACTCTGGACGCCGTGCTTCCATCTTTCTCCTGGTCCACCTCCACGCTGCCCTCCACCACGGCCGTCGCTGGCAACGCCAGCAGCTACCAGTACCAGAGCGGCACCAACAACATGACCGGAGGAGTGGCGCCGTTCACCCCCGTCTCACCCTCGTCCCTGTCAGGTGAGACCAGCGTCCCTGGATGTGGTCTCGAGTCGGGTCATTTGTTTGCACACATTGAGCTCTGCTTAAGTACGCCCATAAACACAGTCGCAAGTGAGCCAACAAACACGCGCAGCATATTTCCTTTCTTATTTCATATTGTCAGATAACACAATCCATTTTCTGTCCGTTTTCAATGTATTGTGACGTAAATAGATGTAAGGAATACTAATGTATTCACTTTGAGTGGTTGCATCTGTGCCATGCTCAAATATAACGTAGCTAAATAGATGGATAGTTCACTTTACTCATCCCCACAGGGAAATTAAGGTGTTATAGCAGCCTGGTTAAAAAACTCTTACAAAAGAGTAAAATGACATGCACTACACCAAACAACAACATAGTGCAGCGTTACATTACGTAAAAGGCAGATAAATGTGTAGCAGCGTTGCTCCTTTTATGGTTTTATTCATGACATTTTTTGGCTACATCCATGTCAAATTGGGAGATTTTTTGCAATATTCATCACCTTTTTCCCCCCAAATGTGCTTCTGTGTTTACAGTTTACGGCTTTCAGAATAACCTGGCGCCCACCTCCGCCCCTGTGCTCACCACCAGTGGAGCCAACATAAGTGCCAGCCTGGGAGGTACGGGAGCCTTTCGACACTATCCCGTGATCTGCACATATAGAAAGTGGAACCTTGCCTTTGTGATTGTTAACCTGCTTGTGTGTGTGTGTGTGTGACAGGTTATGGCGTTCAGAAGAACGTATCGAGCGGAGTCGTCAGCTCGGGAGTCTCTACAAGTAAAGTCCACAGCTGAAATCCTGCTTTTGCACCCGTCAAAATCCTTCTCAAATTCCCAAAAATGTCTAATGACTGCCCCACCCTTTTGTTGTTGTTGTTGTTGTTACTGTTGTACTCAGCCACTAGATCCCAGACTGACGATGCATTCAAGAATAAGTACGTGATCTCTGAGAAGGAGAACTTCACAGCCAAGAGGGACGCAGAGATGCTCATCTTGGCTAAAGACAGCGGGAAGCAGTTCACCAGCAGCAGCAGCGTTCACATAGGAGGAGGTGAGTCAGATATACTGGCTGCCCCCCACGGTAGAAATGAAAAGATTATGAAAATGAGTTTGGGTTTTCAAATATGACATGACCCAAAAATGCGTGGGTTATTTTGATCATTTCATTTGCATTTATTGTGTGTCACTTTGTTGCTGTTTTTCTCCTTTGGCTCCTTAAACACAATAATTGCTGAGGAAAAGGGTGTTCTGAATTGCTTTTTACACAGGGTCGCTGTCAGGCGACTCAATCAAGAAAGAGAAGCTGATTTCCAGCTACAGTGAGACGGCTCCGCTGAAGACGGGCACAGGCAACTCTTACTGTGAGCGGCCACTGAAATCGCCTCATGACAAATAAGAATGACGTTGCCTCTACAGGGAAAGTAGTGATGTGTATCTGCTCCTTCATCAGATGGATCATCTGGGGTTGTCATGAAAGACAAGGCCACCTATGCAGGTAGGCGTATGTGCCGATAATGGTATATCACCACATTTTGTCTTTTGAACACGAGGATTCAATTCTTCACTCTGTCCTCAGAGATCCACAAGGACGACGGCGTCTTCGGAGGCGGAGGATTTTGCTGCTGCTCCGACTCCTGTTGCTCCTGGTGGAAATGGCTGCTGGGCCTCCTCCTCCTCTCCCTCCTCCTGCTGGGCCTTCTGTTCGGCCTCATCGCACTTGGTGAGCTCATGAGAATCCCCTCTGACCGGGGAGGTGCTGGCAGGGCCCGTTTGCTGAACCTATCCAATGTGTATTTCAGCTTTTTACAAGCTAAGAGCTGTGAGAGAGTGAGAGTCCTCCCCCTCCCCGGAGATTTGATCTCTGGGTACTGTCCCGCTGGTGCCACGAAAGTTGGTCTGGCATTCATTGTCGCTGGAGCAGCTCCAGAAATAGTTGCTTGATGACATCGGGGGCTTCATTTTGTTTTCCTGCAGGCCACCTCTAAATTGAGGTTAATAGGAACTTGCAAGTGAACATGTGCACTTCAAACCTGTGGAGAACTTAAGTGACTTGAAGCTGCAGATTATTTACAGAAAATGCAGTATATTTACTGTATTCCCGCTTGGTTTGGTATTATTGTTACTTTTGTCCATGAACTCAAATGAATGAACTCACCAGAAGTGCTTGAAGTGAGACATTTTACTGGCAAATGAGAATTAAAATGGTCAAATAAGACTGGGGGAAACACTTTACTAGTTTGTTGAATCACAGATTGAGTTTCCCCCCCCCATCACTTCCCCGAATGTGTTCTATTTGTGTGTACAGTGTGTCCTAACCAATGCTGCTCTCCCTTTCTCAGCGGAGGACGTGAGGAAGCTGAAGAATCGCGTGTCCACCCTGGAGGCCGAGTCCTCCGTCGCCTCTGCCCGCACCAGCCGGTTCTCGGGTTCGTCCACGGCCCTCCACGTCGGAGGTGGAGGAACGTCTCACACTGACAACACGCTGCTCCTGGACACTGGAGGCGGAGGCTCGAGCTCCAACACGCGCATCGGAATCGCTGCAGGTGGTGCCGGCGGCACAGGTGGTGCCGGCGGCACAGGTGGCAATGACATCGGCACTGCAGGGAGCTTTGGCGCCACCGGGGCCGGTAGTGCCGGTGGGGCAGGTAGCGCCAGCGGTACAAGTGTTTCCAGTAGAACCAGTGTTTCCAGAGAAACCGTGGTTTCCAGTGGTACCAGTGTTGCGGGTGGTGCAGCTGGTGAAGCAGGCACCAGCTTCAATGGCGGCGCTGGTACCAGTTTCACTGGCACTGGCTTTGGGACCGGCGTGAGCGGAGGACACCTGGACGCTGCTGCTCTTCAGGTGATGATCCAGCGCATGCTCAGATCCGAAATGCAGTCGCAGACATTCAGAGGTACTTACACTTACACAAATGCACACAAACATGCACGTACGCACACACACACACACGTTCAAACTTCATTCATGTTCTCTGATCTTTTGCTTTCTGCCTTCAGCTTTGCTAGTGTCCTCGGTGCAGGGAGAGAGAGGGCTTCCCGGACCTAAAGGTGAAATTGAAAAATGTTTTATTTCATCATATGTAAAAATATTGCCTCCTTTCAGTTTATCCACATTAGTATTTTATTAATACTAATTTGTGTGAACATTTTATTTGTGTGCATTCAATGTGTTTAAGTGTATCTTTCACTTGTTGCAGGTGATAATGGTTACCCTGGAACGCCAGGTGAGGAATGATAAATAACGTTTCCCTCAAGTCACCAGTAGGCATACTGTAAGGTATCATGATGTAAATATACTGACTGCGACCTTTAACCCCAGGCCCTCCAGGTGCAATTGGACACGCAGGCCCCGAGGGTCCCAAAGGACAGAAAGGAAGCCAAGGTACAGAGCTCACCTCCGGTCAATCTACATTGCACACTAATACATTTACATTGTAAGTGAGAATCTGTATGTGATGACCAGGTGAACATGGGCTGGAGGGGCCACCGGGTCTCAGGGGCCGTGAGGGCCAGTCTGGCCCCAGAGGAGAGCCAGGACCTTCAGGCTTTGGGATGAAAGGTGAAAGAGGTACGGCTCGACAAAGTTTTCTACTAAATACAATGAAATGTCCTGGACTCAAAAACAAGAGTCGCTACGGGATCTGATGTGTCCGCTAAATGCAGGTTCTCCTGGAGATCATGGGTCTGTCGGACCTGCCGGCCCTGCTGGACCAAAAGGTATTCTCAATATACGTATTTCACCCATTTGTTTGCATGTTTACTGAAATAAAAATATAATTTTATTATATTGTATTGTCTCAAATTGGGGCCTATGTGGTACAAGCACCATAAGGTGGCAGCACAGAGTCATTTTAAAATGCTCCCTCATTCACCGAAATAAGTTTCATCAGATAAAGACATAGACACTCACAATCTTGATTAATTATGTTTTAAAAAAACTCAATTTGACTGAAAATTATACCTGTGTGTCCAAGATGCATATGATGAGGATAATGGCTTTTATTTATCATTATAAATATTTTTAATCCTGGTTTTACTATACTGCCTTTTAATGAATTCTTAATTCCACTTTTCCACTTTGTATGTGCATGTGATTATTTAGGTCCCTAGTGTCTGCTACAATGTTCTTGTTCTACAGTGATGTTAATTTCCATCCTATAAAAGATCCTTTATCTTTGCTTCAGGCACAACTGGAGTTGCTGGGCCACCAGGTCAGTTTCTCCCTCTCATCATTATAGGAACCATGACAGGGAGCCAAATAGTACCAAGCAAGCTTTGATCTGACCTTTGACATTTTATATGCAATGTTTTGTCTGTAGGTTCTGTCGGTCCTCAGGGTTTGCACGGCGAAGCAGGGCCACCTGGGTCTAAAGGTAGGTTACGTGGACACTGTTTTCTTGTTTAGTAAGCGCTGGTTTACTTAACTGTTACTCAGTGTCTCTCTTTTCACTCTTCAGGTGACAGAGGGCTTGCTGGGTTTCAAGGACTTAAAGGTGTGTTCTAGCACCCACAGATTTTTGTATGACTCGTCTTCTTTGCTCAGTTTTTCTCACCATATTTGTATTAATTATTTTAGGTGAAACTGGCGACAAAGGTAGCAGAGGTATGCAAGGTCAGTGGATCGGTCTTTGTGAAATAATTTTTATTTGTAGAGACACATTGGTATGATACATACAGTCATACAGTCAACTAAAATGAATTATCTAAATGAGTCTTCTCTCCTTCAGGTGATCCTGGTTTACCAGGTCTGTCCGGGCCAGCTGGAGAGAAAGGATCCAAAGGGTCAATGGGTGAGTCACAAGACCTCTAACCTCAAATAATTTACTGACTATATTACTATAATATACTACTAACTAACTGCACTACAAAACCAATTAAAGATTGAAAAGTTGCAATAACAGGATTTTCCACAAGGGGGCAGAAAATATTCTGTATACAATAATTATATGTAACCATGTGTTTGTTTTTTCTACATTTGTCCTCAGGCTTGTCTGGACAAGATGGTGCAAAAGGATCAAGAGGTAAACCACTGATACACTTACTTTAATGCCGGGAAGTTAACAAAAAAAAGGAGGTTTAAGACCCTTTTCTATGTACAATTTTAACAAAAATGTCCAAATAATCATCGATATTGATATTTTCAAATGATTACATTTTTGCTCATCAGGTGACCAAGGACCTTCTGGGCCCCCTGGCATCCGAGGTCCTGCTGGGCCTCCCGGAGATGCCGGACTTCCAGGTAGAGTGAACTTTGTGTCGCATTTATCGAACGTGATCTTTCCCTGTATAAACATTGTCATCAGTGTATATTATGATGAAATATGTGCATAACACCCCCCCCAATCCCTGCAGGAGGACCCGGGCTTCAAGGACCACCAGGTATGACTCCTCTATTAAAACAGCATTGCACTACAGATGGTGTGGTTTTTCTAATAAATCCTGCATCAAAAACTTGCTTTTTATGCCTTGCTGTTCATGCTTTCCACACTTCATCTGCTCTTTCATCTTCCATCCAGGAATACCAGGAAATCCAGGACAACCCGGGGGCAAAGGTACAGCTGCTTCCACTTTTAGTTCCAGCCTCGAGGGCTTTCCACAACTCTCTAAATCCCAGTTTCCCAGCATTAATTATTCAAGAAAATGCTGTATCTTACATAGCATGTGCCTCTCGTTTTTAGGTGAAGCCGGTCAACCAGGAAGAATTATCAACGCAGGTAACAGAACAAATTTAGAATTCATCAGTGACCCCTGATTGATTGGACCAAAGTTTGAGCATATCTGACCGGCACTTTTTTTTTTCCAGCTGGTTCCACTTCAGTTGGCATCCCGGGACCACCTGGGCCTGCTGGTCCCCCCGGCACTGCAGGGCCTCCTGGATTATCAGGTCTGACCCACAAAATAGCAGCACAAATAGCAGCCAGATAATGTCCTTCTGCATATCCTGCATCTTCCCCCAGTGTTTATTCTTTCATTATTGAATTATTTGTCGTGTTTATTTCTCTCCCCAGGTCCCATTGGCCCTGCTGGTCTGCCTGGCATCTCTGGTAGGTCATTAAAAGCTTATTTTCCAAAAGGAAACGGATATTTAGCCTCAGAGTCTAACAGATACTTCACTTTCTTGTCCTCCATCACAGGTCCTAAGGGAGACAGGGGATATAAGGGAGACCAGGGAGAACCTGGAGTAACAGTGAGAACGACTGAATCTATAAGTTCAACCAGAGCAGAGAGTGAGTATCAGTATAAGTATCTGTATCTATCACCATTTACCAGGACATATGTTCTGGAAAAAATTTGAAAATCTATTCAGAAAATTTCAGTGGCATCAAAGTTGGCATTTCCACAGACCAGAGTACTATTAATACTGAAATTGGGCGCTTTTTGTTTCTGCTTTAGCTCAGTATGGTGCGAGTGGATCCTCAAGAACCTCTGGTCAGCCTGGCCCACCAGGTCCACCTGGACCTCCCGGTCGTCCAGGTAAAGAAGAAACGTATCTGACATCTGTTGCAGAATTATCAAAGATATTTGTAGGATTTGCGTGACATAACTCCTGCTGCTGCTGTGGCCCCTTAATGTAATGTTCCTCAAGGTCTGTCACTGACTGTTTTGCAATTTGTTTCTTTAGGAGATTCAAGACAAGGACCCCCAGGACCACCCGGGCCTCCAGGACAGACAGGCAATTATTTCAATTCATCAAATATGCTGTTCCTGTTTATTGTTACTAATAAGAATATGGGGGATTGGGTGGCCCCTTTGGAGAAAACAGCACACCAACCCTTAACCCCAGATCAACTAAAATAACACATCTCACTATCGGATAATGCTGGGAGAATTTAATTCCCTTAAATGTACAACAAAAGCAACCTCAGGGGCAACAAAAACTACCGCAATCCTCACACCAGTGCCCCCTCATTTCTGGTGGGAGTCACAGCAGTTTTACATTTTCCACCAGGTTCTCCTCATTGTTCATCTTGGGTGTCAGTAGGCTGAAGCGACAGCAGAGACATATATATATATATATATATATATATATATATATATATAGAGATCAACAAGGGGGTAACATGTAGAGAGAGAGAGAGAGAGAGAGATCAAAAAGGGGGTAACATGTGGGCCTAAAGTAGGACACCAAGAAAGAATGTAGCTGATAATCAGTATTGTGCTATCTAAGGTAGCAAATTCATTCTAAGTTGGTGATTGGAGGTTAAGAGTTCGATCCAAGTCCAATAAGGAATTCATTTCCTTGAAAAATTAAATGTGTGATTATCAGGGTATTTTGTGGATTCATCAATGCCAGGATAAGAACTGTTACCCTTTTTGCTTTTTTTTTTAGGATATGGAAGACCAGGACCTAAAGGAGACAAAGGAGACTCAGGCTTTACAAGTAGCTCTGGTATGATCCCAAATCTAAACTTGCAGCAGAAACCGAGGACCTTTACCAAACACAGTGACGGCGCTGATTCAACACTGCTCTTCTTACAGGAACATATTACACTGGACCACCAGGACCACCTGGGCCACAGGGACCTAAAGGATCAACAGGTGATGAGATTTTGTGGCGCAGTCTGACCTTTTTTTTTGCTTCATTAAAAACAACCTACACTTCCTTAGTTGTATGATAACTTCATCATGATCCTGTTTCATTTTTTTAGGTTCTCCTGGACTTAGGGGTTACCAAGGTGATTATTTACATTATTTTATATATAAGTGTTCTGTGACATGTTACAGTGTAAACAGCTGTGAACGGGTCTTTCTAACATCAATAACTGTGGCTGGTCATTTGTTTATCAGGTGAACAAGGACTGCAAGGTGTTCCCGGTTCTCCAGGAAGACCAGGGAGCTCTGAGAGAGGTTGGTCCTCTTTTTTTTTTTTACAACTAAGAAAAATCGTAAAGAATTACTTTTATATTAAAAGGAGCCAAACTTGTGATGTCATCCTCAGCTGAGGATGCGTGTGGAGCAGGATTAAAGCACGTTGTGGAAGTGCTGTAAAGTGTTTTTATTTTTTCCTCACAGTGTCGACTTATGGTGGAGGAAGTGCGATTGCTGGACCCCCAGGTCCACCAGGACCCCCTGGACGTCCAGGACCACAAGGAATTAAAGGTAAACTAAACGTCACAGTGAGTGAAATCTGTGAATGCCGCCAGTGTTTTATTATCTGTCAGGATAAATGCAGTATCATCCTGACGAGGCTTTTGTTTCCCATTTCCCAGGGGACACTGGAGCTCCGGGTTATTCAAGAGGTAGAGAAAGCCACATTTTTTTGTCTTGTCAAAGCTTGAATTGGTTTTAATGTTTAGCACTATACATCGTCTTTACTATGTTTTTTTCCCCTCAGGCGCCATTTCAGTCACTTCAGGCCCCCCTGGTCCCCCAGGTCCTCCTGGTCCTCAAGGCCAGACAGGCTCCTTCTCCTCGTCTATCGAGATGCGCCAATACATTACTGACTATCTCAGTAAGAGTTCTTCTGTCACAGGTTCTGTTGGTCACAGGCGATGAGAAGGAACAGCACAGAGCATTAACAATGTTTTTCTTTATTTCCATGTAGGTAGAAGCAGACAGTCTGGCATCCCTGGACCTCCAGGTCCACCTGGGCCTCCAGGAATCCCTGCGACCTTCTCTGGCTCCATAGAGGACATCTCTGTTCGTATCATCGCATACCTGCAAAGTAAGCATGTACACCACCCCAGAATGTTTATTATGAACTGCTAATGTGAAGAGTACAGCTTTATTGGGCTGGGACAACGTTTGACTTGTATGTGCAATTTCAGGGTCAGGCTCAAGCCTCAACATTGGCATTCAGGGTCCTCCAGGTCCTGCGGGTCCTCCGGGCCCAGGCTCTGGTTTCCAGTCAGTCAATGATCTCATCATTATGCTTCAGAGTAAGTGAAATCCACGTGTCTTAGACATTCAACAATCATCATTATCTAATTTCACTCAAATTTTCAATGAGACTTTCAGTCTGAACCATTTCTCTGGTGTGATCTGTGTAGGGGACGATGTGAGGAGATATTTGTCCGGACCACAAGGCCCACAAGGACCGCCAGGACCACCAGGGGCCTCAGGAGGTCTTTCAAGCAGTTACAGTGTAGAGGAGGTAGCCACGTACATCTTCAACATCATGACCGGTAAGCACAGCTTTCACTAAGACATCAAAAACTCTGGAAACTAGTGCCTGGGCCTAATCAACCAATCAAATGGGATGTTCTTGTTCATTTACAGACAGAGGGATTGCTAGAGGGCCACCTGGGCCACCTGGTCCTCCCGGGCCCACTAGTGGAGGAGTCAATGGCTTCAGTACCGTTACGATTGACTATTCTGCGCTGATGAAAAGTAAGTAAATGTTTTACTGGGTTTGAAAACTTCTCCTTTTCATGTACTTCTAGTTAATCTTCATTGCATCCATATCGACCTCTCCAGATTCAGACTTCCGCACGTGGATCAACTCTGCCGTACAGCACGGTTCTCCTGGTCCTCCAGGTGTCCCGGGGCAGCCTGGCCCTCAAGGGCCCCAGGGGCCACCAGGAGTCTCCACTGCCACTGTGTTGGGGGCAGGAAGCCGTGGCTACAGCACAGAGGACATTCGGCGTTTCCTGGAGGGTGAGTCTGACAGACAGCTTGAAAGTGGCATTAATTATAATAGGTGTAAAAAAAAAGAAGATATACATATACATATATATATATATATATAGTCATATCTCAGTATAGCTGAGACCCTGAGAGAGTACACATACTGAAAACAGGATTAGACATTCATACTTACAGCCAAACAAACATTTATCATAAACATAAACCAAAGACAGTGCTTTTGCTCTAAGTCGTAAATAATACAAAACAAATCACTCAGACTTGTGTTATGCTGTGCAACAGAACCCTTGAAACTCATAAATCTTTGCAAACGTCTCCTTATATACAATTGATTACATCACTATGCCGTATACACCAAACATTAAAATCAACTGTTTCTTAAAATGTACAAGATATTGTCCCTGTGGCTGATGACATGGTTAAAACATATTATTAGCATTAATTACAGAATAGGATTTCAAAAAAAGATGTATTTCTGGCTCTTTTAATTTAACTGGCTTTGTGTCTATTCCTGATCCAAGTATATGTAGTAGTATAGGCAGCTTACTCTTCTACAGTTTATGAACCACCCCTGTGAACATAGTAGGTAAAGTTTCCTCATCTGGCGCCGCACTTCTACAAATATCTCTTTATTCTCTCTCAGGCTCTGAGTTCAGAGGTCTCCCTGGCCCTCCTGGTCCCCCAGGTCCACAGGGCCCCCCAGGCAGTCGCTCCAGCTCGGTGTCCCACAGTGTGAACTTCCCTCGTGAGAGCATCCGCGCCGAGGTTCAGGAGTATCTGACCAGTAAGCTCCTGACCCCCTTTAACCTTCAGAACACCTCCCCTCTATTGTGTTGTTGAATTGATTTCCATTCCCGGTGCCTACATCTGTGAAGCTGATGAGTGTATCGCACGAAAACTTGTATGTTTCAGGTGACAACGTTCGTCGTTTCATCACGGGTCAGCCGGGGCCTCAGGGCCCGAGGGGTGAGAAGGGTGAACGCGGAGAGCCGGGTTACGCCCAGGGCTACGTGCAGAGCCAGAGCTACTCTCAGGGTGACCCCCGCCATGCCGCCGAGCACAGAGAGCTCATCAGCAAGATCAGTGAGACACTGGACTACTCCAATGTGGCTCTGAAAGTTACAGACTACATCAAAAGTGAGCAGGACACAGCTGCCAAATGTTAATTTTTTTTCTGCATCTTCTAATGTTTTAGAGAGTCTGATGCTATGGATTCCTATGCTGTGGGCCACAAACTTGTGAACCATTTCTAGAGCCTGTTTTTGAGTATTCTGGATCAGCTCTTTGTAGTTTACAGAGTCGGACAGAGAATCTAATCCATTGAGTTTTTCATTATAGTATGTACACTTGTTTTTCTTTTTTCTGACCAACATTGATGAAATTCCTGTTTTCTACCCAAAGCTCAAGGCCTGTTGCAGGGTTATCTGGTTGAGGGCCCTTCGAGGACCAATGTGCGAGCCATTCAGGGTCCTCCCGGTCCACCTGGCCCCGCAGGACCACCTGGTTACAGCCGCGTCATCGGGGCCTATGGCAATGTCACCGCTGACCTCATGGACTTCTTCAGAAGTGAGGATACAGAGTTATGATTTTCCACATACAGCAATCTTATACAAGTGACCTCGGAAAATGTTACTCACTTTGTGCTTTCTGATTTTGCGCAGCCTATGGGACCATCGCCGGTCCTCCAGGAAGCGCTGGACCAAAGGGAGAAAGGGGCTACCCAGGACCCAGAGGAGAGAAGGGTACATTTGAACTGCGCCGATTTTCCACAGTAACTGATGACATGTAGTCCGAGTGTGACTCTGACATTGTTTCTTTTGTGGGTCTGTCTCCAGGTGATCCTGGACACCCAGGTTTACCGGGATTACCAGGCACGTACACTGTCCAGATTCCGCACAGAGTGCAGAAGCGGGATACAGGTAAAATCCTTCAAACGTTGTCTCAAACCACGTAAACACAAGTGTTATCACTCCTGTAACTCATCACCACTCTGTTTTGTCGTTTTTTTTCCCCCCCCTCTACAGGCGGTGAAGGGGTTGGTCGTCGTCAGCTCCATCGTCGTCAGGCCAGCGGTGGATAAAAGGGCCGACATACACCTGGATCAAGTCAGTTTTCATTTCCATTTTACTTATCTTTTTTTTTAAGCTGTTTTAGTGTTTAACTGTAGCAATGCAAGTAGTCGAAAAAGTGCTTATCATTGCCATCCGTAGAAAAGTCATTAGGCGATTTGAGGAAAACCAAAGTGGAGGGATAATTTGTCTGTGTAAGAGTTCAGTCGAGGTAGGGGTCAGGGTTTTTAAGCTGCCGGTCAGTGTTTAGGTCAGACAGGCGTTTTTTGTTTTTTTTGCCTCCAACACGTGGGTGTATAAAGTTTACTTTGCTTAGTTAGAGGCTTGCATTCAAAAATGTTTTTCTGGGAGCAGCTTTGTGTAGGAGAGTATATGTTTTTAAGTAACAAGAAGCAATTGCTGATATTTGTGTGCATGCCTGACTTCAGCATCTGGTGTATTTTTTATTATACTGCAATTTTTCTGTTTTGAGGATTATATTGTACTGAGGACTATATTCTTCAAGTGTAACATGTTGTATCAAGGTAAACCAAAGCAATAATTTCGTATTATCAACCAACCTCCAGCCTAAAGGACCCCTGGAAGTTATTCACTTACCACGTAGAAAATGTAAAACAATAAATATTTTTTAAATATATTAAGCAATGCATCATTATCAGGTGACATAGTCCAAGTATGAGTGAAGGTCATTTGTGCAGTGCAGGTGGGGTTGGTATGAGTTGATGTACTTGAAGGGTTTGCTTTAAAAAAAAAAAAAGAAAAAAGAAAAAAGAAATGAATTGCATTGTGGACATGGTTGAAAGGCAGGGATTTGTAATCTCTTAGAAATGACTGATTTTTGTACAAGACCTTTGAGTGTGGAAAGATTAAATTATAAAATGTAACAATATTATATTTTACATTATTCAGCCTTTTCATTGACATTTGATCAATATATTTGAAAGACTTACGAATAAATCTATTTTTGTGGACTTGTGAGTCTGGATATTTCTATGATTAAATTGGTTTGAAATGACAAATAAACAGTCCATATTTTATTTACAACAAAAAAAAAATGTCTGAGGACATTTTAAATACATTTTGATCTGACATCAGAACTGTATATGCTAGGAATAAGCATAGTGGTAGAATGACAACATAACAATTCATTAAAATGCTGTAACCTAACAAAATAAAAAAACGATCTGAAATCTACCGGGTGTCTGGTGTAGTTCACAAGACACAATAACCCAGATATAAATCCAGCATTCGTGACATAACTAGTTCCACGTTGATGTCGGCATACAGGGGTTACAACATGCGTTAACGAGGCGCAGTGGCAAAATAAATGGAAGATTTTTGAAATAGAATCTTTTTGTGAACCATCAACACTTTTGCTCGTATAATGCAGCCAAGGACGTCTTCTCACACATTGAAATGCATACAGTCACAGATACAGCGTTTAAACGTCCATACAACAATGGTCTGATTACAGCATCACCAGGGATATGTGTAAAATACTCAGGGCATATTTGAAAAACGAGGGTAAAATGACACATATATATATATATATATATATATGTAAAAAGAAAGCAGGCGATTTTAAAAGGCTTGGGTGAGACAAAGGTGACACGCTGACACTTCTCTACTGCATATTGTTTTGTTTTTTTTTGCTCTCAGTGCAAATCAACAGCTTTACATTCCTGCATCATCTATTTAAGTTCATACCTCACAACACTGCCCAAAGTAACTCCCAACGGGTAGAGTCGCTTATTTTGAACATATAAAAGAATTTGATCTGATTAAACTTCAAACGTGGGTACAAACATCCAACCTTTCCCCTCATATACACAACACAGTACATTCCTTTTCAATTGTAACTCCCAGGTTTATGACCTCAACATGGCTCTATACTCCTCTCTCATGGCGACAGATACCGGCACGTCCCTGTGAACGAGCCCTACCTTCCACACAGCAAAGCCAAGATCCAGCTAAAGTGGAATGATTTTTTTTTTGTAATTTTTGGGTGTAAATAATAACCTTTTTTTTTCTTCTAAGTGCAACACATTCAGGGGGCAGCGATTTACTGCGAGCTGTGGACAACGCAACAGAGGAGTGCCCGAAATGGAAAATGGGGAAAAAGAACATATGAGGCACTAGAGCGCATTCATACTGTTGCAGGCTGTGCTTCCAGTAATCTGATAAACACCAAACACGCCTCAGCTACCAACCACAGGCGTTTTTTTTTTCTTCTTCTTAAATATTCTACATGCTCAAAAAAGTGCATATCACCCGTCGGAGGACAATTTCTCGACGAGCTGAGAAAACGGATTAAGTGCATGTGTAGGCACATCATGCTGGATTGTGGTGGAATCTATGGAGTGAGGACAATTTTCTATCTAATCAAATGTTTTCAAACGAGCGGTCAGAGGGAAACGACGACGCTCCACCACGCGGCGTCTGGGAGCAGGCCGGTTTGACAGGGTCTGTTTTGTTGTGTGGGGCTATAAACCGGCATTGTGCAGGTTGGGGATGGGGTAAAATTTGGACACTCGACTCTGGGTGGTGGGGTTAAGGCATTCGGATTCACCGCTCATCTTGAAAAAGACCTCCTGCTCCTGGAGCTTCCGCGTGAACTCCTCCTCTAACGCCTGCAGGGGGCGGCAGATACAAGCAACAACGGCATCCAAATGTTACGGGGAAAACAAATTATAAAAAGCAGGGAGGGTCGTGTAAGAGAAAATCACTCGAGGTCATTTACCTTCTTCCTGGGTCTGAGCTTCTCTCTCCACTCCCTTATCTCCTGGCTGTGCTCCTCGTCCAGCTCCTTCAGCTTTTGGGTCTCGTGTTCAATCAGAAGGTGGCATTTCTCATTCTGAAAGGAAATGTGAGTCAACACTGGAATAACTTGCTGCATTGTCCAATAGCAAATACTGTTCACCACTGGTCATTTATATGCAATGGAATATACTTCCTGCTTTTATTTGTTTAGTTTTCTTAAAATCAACATTACTTAACTTAACTTAGATGGTTCTGCTTATATTGTTTTTCCTTGTGATCCATCTATACCAGACCCGTCCACGTAAACTGGACGGGTCAGAAATGTGTGGTTGCTGCGTGTGTGTGTGTTGAAGCTCCACCTGTAGCTGCTGCAGCTCCCTGATGTTGGAGTCACACTGCAGCTGTAGATCTCTCATCTGGTTCTCGTGTTTCTGGTGCTGATGGAACCGCTCGTTCTTCTGCCTCTTGTCTTCCTGAGAAGCAAACTGGACCCCACAGAAAACACAAGGTACAACAGCGCTCCCAACGAAAGCGGGATCCTATGTGTGACCGTATGTATGTACGTAGTGCAAAGAAAGGGTGACGTAGTAGCGCGCCGGCACCTGTTTTATCCGCTCCCTCTCCTGCTCCGGGGTGACGGATGCGGTGGCGGTGATGCGGAGGCTCTTCTTGAACATGGCCATGCGGGTCTTGGCCTCGCTGCGCTGGATCTTGGGCAGACGAACCCTCTCCTGATTCTGCTTGTTCTTCATCTCCTCCACCAGCCGCTGATTGTAGCGCTGCATCTGCTCCATCTCCTACAGGAGCAGACGTGCGTTAGGAGGACACCAAGCGTTTCTCCGTGCACACTTCTCTCTGAGCGCTCACCTTCTCGTGCCTCTTCAGCAGCTGGTGTCTCTGCAGGAAGTACTGGTCCTTGAGCTGCTGCTTCAGCTGCTGGTGCTTCTCCTGCAGGTGGCGCTCCTCCAGCTCCCACATGGCTGCCTCCCGAGCTGCAGGACACGCGGGTGAGTTATCGGACACGTACGCACGGGTGAACATATGACGTATAGAACGCTGAAAACAACCGACGCGCTGCAACATGCCCACCTCCAACGGTGCATCTGTATTCTGGTTTTTCTGTATGTCCACATTGTGCGTTGACACACAAAAGCACGTCGCTGACTCGCACCCCATTTACTCGGTGAGTGTAGTCATAGTGTAAACAAAACCACCGTGTTTTGGCCTTTTAATGCTTCTCCTGTTTTTGGGTGTCTGCTTGAGAGACTTGCACAAGATGTCTTGTTGTTTGGGAGGAAATCCACATCATGTGTTTTTTATTTATTTATTTTTTGAATGAAGAAACTTGTGTGAGCTTGAATGGATAACATAAGTCTGCTGATTTGGTGCCTTCAGCTGAGGAAATCAGAGCCATCAAACCAAAATTAGGTTATTAGTTAACGCCGATGTATTTGTGCCGGTATGCTGCACTAGTGCTGTCGCTGGGCAGTTCAGTGAGAGCTTCCTACCTCTCATCAGCTGCTGCTTGTGGTTGAGGCAGTCCCTCTCGATAGTGGCGATCTCCACTTTATGCTGCTGGATGATTTTCTTCAGAGCTCCGTCCAGGTCCTGCTGCTGCTTCTGTAGGAACTCCTGCTCCTGAGGAGCCGGAGAGGAACGAGAGAGCGGTGAGAAACAGCCAGGCGGAGCCGCGGGCAGCACACAGGGACAGAAAAGAGCAGAGAGACTCAAATGTCACGCTGTCTGATGTTAGGCTATATATCAACAAGTCATTCGAGTCACTTCAAGTGGCGCACAACACGGAGCACTACGATGCCACACCGTCCACTGCAATCAGCGGCAAAAAATAACACTCAGAGGTCATGGATGTAAACGATCCACAATGGAGGTGAAGAGAGTAGACAGAAGTTAACAGCTCAGCTGAGATTCAGAGCCACAGAGTTTCACGGGAGACAACATCTACATCGACGTTCACATCGCTCAGAAAAACCCAACCTCCATCACGCCTCAAACATTGCATAACGATCGATTCTATTTTCTATCACGAATTTGAAAAGATGTGATGTAACGATCGGGTCTTTGGTTTTACAATAAGTAGCTGCTGGCAAATTGTAGGTTAGGTGCTGCCATTATTAAACTATGATGAGGCATAACGGTTCATTTATGCAATTGCAATGAAAGGATGTTAATAGTAGTAAACCTGTGTAATGTTTAGTGCTAAACTGAATTTGAAATATTCTGGGGAAAACATGACACGGAACCAATTATGCAAAAATTCCAGTGACGTTTACGTCGATCTTGTCTTGGCAGACTCAATCGAGTCTGATGCAACTGTGTGGAGAAACCACATACAGTAGGAAGGAAGGACCACTGCACAAACACAGTGATGACAACAACACGCAAAAGAACCCCAAACACTGCCCATGCTTACACGTGTCACTCCTTCAGTTAAAAACAACCATCACAGACTATCCTGTCACTCAAACTGTGCACACATCTAAGTATGGGCTAGAGACGAGACGGGAGGGGAGGGGAGGGGGGGGGGGGCGGGACTTACGTCCTGCATCTGAGCGTTGAAGAGTGCGCATGAGGACAACTGAAAAGACTGTATCATAACCTGGGCCACTGCCTGCGGAGGAGAGCACAAAGCGCACTCGCCCTGATCAGGATCTCTCGTACACACACACACACACACACACACGCACACACGCACCGATTCTTCCTAAGTTATGCAAGGGATGGCCTCTTTCCATTTTTGGGAATATTTGGAGAGATTAAGGCGCACGGCAGGGTTCTGCATGACTGTTAGGAGCAGGTCAGTTCATTGGTTATTCATAACTCCGGCATTTGGGTTTTAAGCTCGAGGAGTGTTATCGAGTTACCTGTTAAACAGGGAAACGAGGGCCTTTTCGTCGTACATCGGATTGGTAAAAGACAAAGATAAAGAATGGGTGCAGATAGAAAGAACTGAAGAGAAGACGGAGAGAGTAAATGTAACCCCTTGCTCTTTCTCAGAGAGACGGGAGGGCAGGTTAGTGGTGGTTTACCTCTGCAGTCTTGAGGAGCGATAGGTCCTCCTTTAAGCGTTTCAAGAGCTCTTTTCTGAAGTGCTTGGGAGACTGTCCGACTTCCTGTTTGACCTACAGTGTGCGTGCAGAAACTGGTGGGTGATGTGCGCATACTCGGAGAAGACATGCACGGCGCATTAACAGAGCGGAGAGATACGGCGTCCTGCCACCGACCCATCTAAAGTCAGCATGCTGAAAAATCCCCCGTCTGTTTGATTTGTCGGTCGTTTGATCGGTGGGCTTTTTTTTGTTTTCTTCAGATCACATCAGAGCCGTCACTTTGAACCAGTTAGTCGTGTCAAGAGGAAGTCAAAGGAAAGATTTGACTGCAATGTGGCAGAAGATGTTAGTCTCAGGAACAGCTCCCATGTATTACTTTGCATTCGATTAAGTCCCGCAGCCCTCTGGATTTTTTTTTTATTATTATTATTTTTTTAAATCAGAGTATCTGAGTTGGAATCATAAAGCTCCAAATATTTAATAGTCCTGACATGTTGACTGCTTCCAGGCTCTCAATTTATAGCTCAATGTAGATTTATATCGAACTTACATGCTTTAAGACTCGAAGTTTAAGTCTTTCGACTTGTTCAAGGCTAAAGCTGCATATGCCAATTATCTTCATAATGAATCTGCTCATTATGATCTCCAGAATGATTTGGCCAAAAAGGGAGAGCGACAAAAGTCATTTGGCAATTTCTGAGCCTGAGATGCTATCTCAGGCTCAGAAATTGCTTGTTTGATCAACATTCCAAAATCCAAAGATAAGGCAAATACAACAAAGGCAACTTTGGAATTTGAGTAGCTGAAACAATGTGACATTTTCCCTAATTGATATTTTAATTATTTTAATATTCCATATCAGGTACTCTGATGAGAGGCTTTAATTATTTTTCCAAAAAAGCCCCGACACCACTTGGAAAAATCGTACAAATTGGCCACTGCATGACCAAAACCAACCTCACACACTCATACAAGAGACACGGTTAGTTAAACACACAGTAACACAACATTTTGGATAACAATAACAACTATTCAAATGCACTTCAACTTTTCGACACTTGGCAAAAGCGCATATTTTTTGCAGCTCAACAACAGCAAAGCTCAGAGCTGAAGCGACCACTTTAATCCAACCTGCAATAACATCACATTTTTCAGTGTGCCGACAAAATATATTTGAAGTGGCCCAGAAAAGCAAATTGCGGGCTGCACAGCCGGCGCCGAGTTACCACAAAGCACAGTGGGCATCAAGCGGCACGACTGCAATAAAGAGCCACGTAATGCCAAACGCACAAACTGCGAGCACACCCAAAACGTCTAACCAGGCGGCAAAAGGAGCAGAAAAAGTTTTTTTTTTTAATGTATGTATTTTATGTATGTCAATATAAGCCTAACCACCATGATAAGGTTTTAAACTTATCCTGAGGCTGAGTCTATTATATATATATATATATATATATATTTTTTTTTAAATACATTTTTTATCAACGAGTTCTCTAAAAATAACAAATAGACTTTGTAGCACAGAAGCGTCCGCAAGCCTCCCGGCAGATGAATAATGCACACAACAACAAGGAGCAGAAGAAGAAGAAGATGAAGAAGACGAAGAAGAAGAGGAAGAGCACAGTTTGTCTGTCGCCATCATTTGCACAGGCAGAGCTGGAGCAGAACAAGGAAAGCAAATCCCGCAGGAGGAAGAGGAAACAGTCAAATAAGCCACCGGGGAAGATTTTAAACGCATGCACTATGGAAGAGCCGGTATCTATGACATGCAAATGCTCACAACCCGCCGCGCTGGCCAGGCGCCTCCGTGCACAAAACACCCGGGCCCCGTCCATACCTCTTTCTTGCGGTTCTTCAGCATGTTTTGGAACTTGGACAGCTCCTTGTCCTGATCCCCTTTGATGCGCTTGGCCTCGTCCCGGAGGCGGCTGGTGTGATCCTGTTCCAGCCGCTCGATGGTCTGCTTCTGCTTCTTCTCAAGGTTTTCCACTTCTTGGTCGTACTGGCGCTTCTTACCCTGCGTGGAGAGAATCGACAGGCGCCGGGGCTCAGCTTTGAATTTTTTTTCTAACTTTAACATCACAAGATCGGTACAGATTAACAACACGAGCCGTTTGTCCCTGTTTTGATGTGGGATTTTGATTGTATTTGCTCTGAAAGAGAGGTCAACATAGCACGTGTGTATACAAGTGTATTAAAAACTGTATAGCAGACTTGAATCTTAAAATATTGTGAACCACTATCGCCCCGAGACTGATATGACATTAATAAGTACACTTCTCTTAAAGGATAGTTCAGAGGAAGAGGACTTCCTGGGGGTAACACTAAACCACCACAAAGAAATAGGGGGGGGGGCGGTTTGCTTGTGCACTGTAGCCGCACCAGGTAAAAGAAGGAGGTGAGAAAACACACACACCTATGAGCAGGAGGAAGGGGGGAGAAACCAAAAGCAGGATTGGAGAAAAAAACGAAAAGGAGAGAGGGGGCGGCGTAAAACAAGTGTGATAAATTCAGTTTCTGGAAATATTAGAAATTATTCTAAAGCTTAAAGATAAGAGAAGTCCCTTTTTTTTTGTCTGGATATGTGCTTGACTTTTATTTATTTATTATCTCCTCGACTTAAAAGCCGATTTATGGAGCCGTCGGGGATGAAGAGCGTTTAATTCTCCCCTGAAATGAGCCGGATGCAGCGCGGAACCACCTCGTTCGGGAGGAACCCAGAAAGATAAGTCTCTCTCTTTATCTCCCCTAAAACTTCTAGTTTCTCTCATTTGCTCTGCCCTCATATTCCACTAAAAATATTCCAACACTTCCCTCTTTGGTGAACAACACCTACCACCATCTTAACGCCCCCCTGCTAGGCCTTTGATAAAAAGACTGGAATGCATTTTGGGACTTTGATGATAACCCTATTTATATGTTGAATATTTAGTTTGAATTAAGTATTATTTTTTTTTTTTTTCTGCCAAATGACTGTGAGACTGTTGAATATTTACCTTGCTTTGTTGAGTTGTGTTGGACCATAGTGCTACGCCCTCACTGAGATAATACTGTGCTTCACCCGCTGAGCAGATGAGCTCAGACGTTTAAGCCTCACGTTCACGTTCGGAGATAAAGCGGCTCGTAAGTATATAAAACGCCAAACAAAAAAAAAAAAACCCATCACCCCACTCCGGCGCACAAAGTGACTCACGGTGGTTTCCTGTTCAAAGCGTCGGAAGATCTGCTCCCTCTGCTGCTGCAGCTTGTTGCTCAGCTGCTGCTGCGCCCTCTGCTCCTCCTTTTGCAGGAGGCGCAGCTCTCTCAGCTCCTGCCGCCTGAGGAAACCGCACAAACACTTGTCATCGTTTATCTCAAACTCAATGAGTTTATCATTGATGAAGTTGTATTTTTATACGGGGGGGGGTTTCTTCTTCTAAAGATTTAGTACAACATTTTGGTGCCACTCAAATTCATGATTACGATCTGCTCTGCCATACGACTCTGCATTCGCGGTGTTCAGGTCATGAACTCCACTTTTGGAACCCGCATGCCTCGTGTCTCTAAACGGCAACGTGTGAGGTGACAGTTAACACAACGCGGGATACAACACGGCAGATAGTCCATCTGGGGATGGTAAAAAGGCCGTGGGAGTTGTGACACAGCAGAGAAATGATTTCAGGCGGCTGTGTTAAATGGGTCGTGTCCCATATTTTCGATCCCACGCTGGGACGGGCAGGTCGGACACAGGCGTACCTCAGGAACCTCATCTCCTCGCTCTTGGCGTCGTTATCCGTCACGATCTTCGACGTGGTCACGCTGACCTCCACGCCGTCCACCATGAACTTACGCGTCTTCTTCAGAGTCTTCTTCTGGCGCCTCAACTCCTGCAAATGGGAACAAGGGGACGTTTCGGACGCATACATATTGACGATACTGAAAGATCTGAGATCTCAATGTGGCACGGGTTAGTTTACCTGCATGGAAATGGAGCCCCCGTCTTTGCTCTTGGACAGGAAGCTGGAGATGGACAGGTTGAGGTCCAGGCTGCTGCTGTCAGCGGCCGAGCTGCTTCCAGAGTCCGAATCCTTCTCCGGGTCCGGCTTGATCACAGCGGGACTCCCTTGCTCCGTTTTGGTTTCAGATTCGGTTTCACTCTCGGGGACGGACACGGCATCCTGGGAGGCGCTCTCATCGGCACGGGGAGCTTCTTCCTGGTCCACCTTTCCAGAGGTGTCTTTAGATGGCGCCGCTTGTTCTGAATCTTCAGGGGAGCCTTTGACTCCATCGCCGGCTTGGTTGGTGGATTCAGCCGGTGCCTCTTTCTCCGGTTCCACCTTTTCTTTGGTCTGATTCTCTTGCTCTGCCTCCTCCGGCTTCTCCTCAGGCTCACCTTCTTTGGTCTCCTCCAGCAACGTGTCCGTGGGACATTCCTCCACACTTGACTTTGTGTCCGTCTCTCCATCTATGTTTGCTTCCTTCACGTGGGATTCTATATTTTCTACTTTTCCATCTGTGTCCTTAGCTGCGTCTTCTGTTCTGTCCTCTGTCACCTTCTCCTGAGGAATCTCCTCCTCTGCTTCTATGAGTTCTTCTAGCTCTCCTGATACAGGTTCTGGTTTCTCTGGTGTATCGTCAGGTTGCTCTGGCTGTTTACCGGATTCTTCCGTCTCTTTTTCTTCCTCTTCTCCATCTTTTGGCTTCATTTCTTCTCCCTTTTCTGCAATAGGTTCGTCCTCCGTTTTCTTTTCTGGTGTCTCCGGCTGTTCCTCCTCCGCTTTGAGATCATCTGTGACAAGTTCTTTTGCATCTACGGGCTCTTCAGGTGGTGGTACCGCTGGCTCTGTAGCAATCTCCTCCCCGAGTCCATCTCCTGGTTTATCCTCTGCAGGATCTTGTGCGACAAAATCCTCGGTGGGCTCTGCGGTTCCAGAGGCCAGGTCTTCATTACTGGCGTCAGACACCTCGTTGAGTTTCTCCTCCTCGGTCTTGTCGACCTCACTCGTTCCAAGTCCTTCATCAGAGAGCTTATCGCTGGTCTTGTCCCCGGCCGGCTCCGCCTCCGTCTTTTCGGTGACAGATTCCAGTGCGGAGGGAGTTTGTGGGGCTTTGTCGTCCTCGGAGCTGGCCACACTGACATCTGATGGCGCTCGCTTGTGTCCAGGAACAGCCTGAGTCAACGTTCAGAGGAAAAAATGAGAAGGTCACAGCACGGTTTTTAACAAAAAAAACACAACAACAACCGTTGTTCGAGCTCATACATTTAGAAAAGCATTAGATTCTCTAGTATTAGGCTTCGACACTAGGGCTGAGCGATCTGGCCAAATATACTACCCCAATTATTTTTTCCACATTGATCTACATAAATATTTATCACAAAATATAATGTGTTAATACTGCCAGTTTGAAGACTATTAAATAATGCCTGATGCCCCCCAAAAAGAGAGGGTTCATTCATTTGCAATATGACTAATAAAAAAATAAAATAAAATCGCAATCCTGCTTTGAGATGGATTTCTCATCCAGCCACACTCGGCTCTATATAAACTGATGGAAGAACATACCAGAGGTGTGTCAGGCTCTTCCTCCTCCTCCTCCTCCTTGCTGTCCTCGATCTCCTCTGTGACTTCAGCTTTGGCCTCGGCTATGAGCTCCCTGAGAGGTTTGCTATCGGTCACGCTGGTGACAAAGGCATGCTGCGGAGGTGGACGGGGAATGAATTATAAGCAATAACCTCATAACAGAAATTTGACACTGAAAAGACCCGAGGCGTTTCGGGACACTACAGTACACAAGGACGGACAGACAACCGGAGACCATGGCATTTGAGACACAGTGATTCTTAAATAAGTGTGTGTGAATTCTTTGAGTTATATTACAGGCTTGCGTACTAACTGATAACAATACAATACAGTGTAAACGGAGTAAGGCTCCTCACCTGTAGGAGCTGCACTGGGCTCCACCTATTGTCCACATTCTTATCGAGGGCTTTGCGCAGAAAGTCGTTGAATTCTGGGGACCTTTGGAGAAACAACATAAAGAGGAATCAGTGCTGTTGGCCCCGGAACGGAGTTGTGTCCCCGGGGGGCCCATGCTCCGTAGCGTCCGTTTATCGCGATTCCTCCCTGTGGCCAGCGGGGCATAAACAATTCACCGCACATTTATCACATTAAGTCAAGCTTTCCTTATCTCCGGCGCCACCACTCCATTTATCACGGACTCACCAGTGAGAGGGATACATGAGTGTGGGTGGCTCGGATTTGGCTATTTTCAGCAGCACCCTCATAGGATTCATCTCGTGGTTCGGAGGCTCAATCTGTGCCAGCTCTATCAGGGTTACCCCGAGGGACCAGACATCGGCCTTGAAGTCGTACGGGCGGTCTTTGGATGTTTCACACATCACTACCTCTGGGGCCATCCTGCAAGTGAGAAGTCAGTGGGTACATCATTGTCATTGTAAAATAATTTGAGGGAGCAATATTATTTAATGGCCTTACAATTCCGAAAGGTTAATTCACTTAATTGTTTTTTAATCTTTGAAAAGTACACTTAATTGCTATGTATGTGGTGACGTTCTGGAATTTGCGGGACAGGAAGCCTCCTAAGTATTTAACGCTGAGGTCATCCAATGTTGAAAAGTACTCGTCTAAAAGGCTCAATGGGGCTTTTGTGACACAGCATAGAAAAACTGTGGGACACACTTAAGGCAATTATCTGCTGGACACGAGTTTGTATCCAGGCTGCGTGACTCACCAATACGGAGTGCCGATGAAAGAATTTCTTTTCTGTATTGTCTTGGTATTTTTAGCCGACACCCCGAAGTCAGCTGAAAGTAGAAACGCATTTGGATTATTCCGACTTAACTTTGCAATGACACAATTTACCAAAAGAAATATAATATACAGTGGATACAATCAGCACATTCCGACTAAAACAAACCAGCTTTCACATGTGAACCCCTAAATGGGCAGAAGTCCCTTCTGTTATCTATATTTGATCAAACTATTTCAGCCACCTCTCTTTTTCTGGCATCACTGAGACTATGTACACATAAGAGGCTGAAAAAGAGATCTATTATTATGTCCCCGGTGACTGCATGATAATTATTGTTTGCCCAGCTCTGACACGACTCTCTGCCTACAGAACATGAATCATCGGGAGAACGATCGGCCCTGGATGCTACAGCAGCAACATCAACACTTCTTGAGTATTATGTAAGTAATTCGCCAACTCCAGAAACTAAGTAGTGTATACAAAAGAAAAAAAATATACACCTTTCTGATTTAGGCCTACAGAGGAACATGACTTGACTTTTTTTAAGCACGATGCTTTGTGAATGACTCATTGCAGCTTAATTGAACGCAAACACAATGCTGTGCACTTGTCGCCAGCGCCCCAAAAGTCGTAGTATCTGTAATAATATCAGAGATAAGATGCGTATATACCCAGTTTCACTTCTCCATCCAGGGAGAGGAGAATATTCCCAGCTTTCAAGTCTCTGTGGATGACCTTGTTCTCGTGGAGGTAACACAAGGCGTCCAGGGTCTGCTTACACACCACACGGATCTGGGGCTCCGTCAGGGGCCTCTCCAGCTCTGTGGGTAAGCATGTACACACAGCCTTTAGGAGTCACATTTGTTTTTCCAGCCCATAGACTTGTTATTGTAGTTTTTGTGTGGCACTGTAACACAGGCTGGGCCATTTGGATCTATTAACACAAACATGATGGCCAGGTGGCCTCCAATAGCAACAGGAGGACAAAACTCCACCCTCAGACCTGCCAGCATGGATGACTGGACAAACCCTGGCAGAGGAAATTGGTTTGTGGTGAGTCACTCTTTGTTCTTGTACTATACGTATAGGAACAAGTGGAGGTGTTTCTCTGAGCTTTAAAATAAAAGACAAAGAGCCGAGAATTAGAAGAGGACCAACCACTCCTTGAAATCTGAGCTACAATAATTACATAGCTGGGATGGCCTCCTCAGCTGAGGCGGAGGGAAAGAATCCCACAGAGGTTTGGGGCTGGAATAAAAAGAGTTGGCACCCAGGGACGGAGCAGGGAAAACGCTCCGGAACATTAGGAGTGTTTTTCCTGTTCCCTTCATGGAGCTAGGGACTTACCCAGCATGATGGCATCCACTGCGCCACCCGCACAGAACTCAATCAGAATCTGCAAATATTAAAACAAACCAAAGTGGAAAAATTCAGTCATGTGTGCCCATGAAGCCCTTCGCTTAAAACGAAGAACGATTATTGATGGTATGTAAATAACACAACAGACAGACATCAGCATCCCTGTTCTGTGTAATTGATTAAGATGCAGAGCCATTCCTAGAAACCAATAAATCAGACACTGAAATATCTATAATACGTATTCGACATAGGCGCATCTTGTTTTTCTTTTTCGTTCCATGTGAAAAAACACTTTTCTATACCTTATTCTTCTAACATTATAGCAGAATAAGGAGGTCAATACAATTTACAGCAGGGTATAGATCGCGCGCCATGCATGTGCGCTATGGATTTACAACTCACAAAGCAGATTAGGGGTTTACTACACACAGCCACAGTGCATTAGATGAGCATAATGATGATCCCTAATATTATTATTGAGGTGTAAACCTGTCCAGCTTCCGAACCTCAGTTGTAAAAGCTGATGTAATGTAGCCAACCGCCGATTCATCTTCATTGACGTTTGGCAGGACATTTACTTGGCAGCGCATGGTTTCGGATGATAGAAGAAAAAAAATCAATCAAAGCCACAACTGTGCACCTCCTTCTATTCAGGGACTCAAACAAAGACGATAAACGATGTGGTCATTCTCGTTCTGCAATTTAATTTTGAGCCGTGTGAATCATTCTTGTCATTTCTGTACATGTGACAGATTATTGACTTAAATCAAGCATATACAAACAAATCCTCTCTTATTTGCAAACTGTTTCCTTTGTTTTCTTATTTTTTTTTCCAGGAAAATGAAGAAATACATTATTATTACTTCAACTCAAAGGTTAACGCATGCAAACCAGAGGCAGTTACGCATTCATCAGGCTGCTTTGAAGAATAGAATGGCACAGGGACAACCTGCATGCAGCTCTGAATTATTCACAGCCACTTTCTCCAGCCACAAAAACCACTCCATTATCTTCTCGTACATGTGGACAGTCCACAGGGGACAGTCACATGACACCACCTTGCAGGACCTAACTGCTCTGGGGCCTCTTACATCCCAGAGCGAGCTCTTCTGACCGTGTATTTAAAAAAAAAGCATCCAGTGACTTAACTCTCTGCTCGTAGTGAAACAGCTTTATAGATTTACTCATTTGCCTGGGCAAAGAAACTCAAATAGCTGTTTACAGTTTAAGGGCAAGAATAAGGTCAAAAATTGGATTTAATTCAGCCGGAAATTCTAGATTCGTAATATTATCAGAAATGTCCTTAATCTGCAATGCAGACATATTCTGCTTCCCGCAATCCATTATTTAAAATGAGATCATGTGTGATATGTATTTTTTTCAGGGAATCATGCACTAGAGCATGCAACCCTCCCCTGAAATTAACCTCTAACCTTGTCACAGCTGGTTTTAAACGTTTAACTGTAGGCAACAAGAAAAAAAAGGGCCCTGATCGAATGATATGAGGGCTCTTAAAGCGACAGCATGACAAATGGCTATGAATGTGCGTTTGTCTGTGCATGACTAGTTCACTGCCTCTGTGTCTCCTTGGATTCATATCAACAGCGACACAGACATGGGAAAGAAAAACTTTTCTCTCAGTCGGGCACTTGCTGGCTTACCCAAAGTTTGTCTTCGAAATAGAAGGCGTCCAGCAGTTTGACGATGTGATGGTGGTCGCAAGAGGCCAGAATTTCAATCTCCACCATGTAGTCCTCCAACTCATCCTCCGTTCTTGTGTCGATAACCTTGGCGGCAGCGAGGGTCCCATTCTGTTTGTTTTGAGCCTGAAAGCAACATTCACAGCGACACAAAAAAAAAGGAAATTACAGAGTGCTGTGTAATCCTACGACAGAAAAGGCATGAAAAGAAATAAGAAAAATGTGTGATGGAGAGATCGAGTGTGTCGGTCAGTACATTTGTGATACGGCTGCCATGACAGGGTAACTACTGTGGGAGAACATTCTGTCAACATTGACAATTTCATTTGAGACTAAAATCATTTTGGATCAAATGCAGTGAAAAGTGGCAGTTTCCTAGGAGATCACATTTCCATAAATACATTTTACAGACACTTTATGACAGCATGTGATTTCAATGTGAAAGTGAAAATTACTGAGGAGAGGACCACAGCACCCATCTGAAGTTTAAGTATTTACAATACACCCCATCATCATCATCATCATCATCATCATCATGTAACCGAAACTCATATTGTGAAAACTGCTCACTTCCTCCTCTTCCTTTCTGTCCTCCCCCTTTTTTTTCCGTTTCTCTGACAACGACACACCTGCTGAGTCGCTGAGCCTAATGTTTTTATATGCTAAAGATTAGGGAAAACTGCACATGTGTGACGATGTGTAAGCGTCAAAATCTTTATTTCCTGATCAGGGTCCGCTCAAATAAATACCAAATAAATACCAATGTGTGAAAACACCGTTTTTACGTTTATGGATACAGACACAATCTGAGGGAGTTAAGGAAAAAGAACTGGGAGGGCGTGTTGGGAGCGCCCGCTGCAGAGTGTGTCAGAGCCTATATTTACACACTTCTGACCTGACACTCTCTGGCTCTTTCCCTTTGTAGTCGCTGACGCCTGCCTGGCACCGTCCATCGCTGATCAACATGCAGATTTCAGCGTTCGATTCACCGCGGATAGCGCAGCGATAATTCCCCTGCCTGAGGTCACTGAACATTTTAAACTCCACTTAATTCTGTACATTAGTAGGTTTGAAGAAATGCGAGTTTGGGATTGTCCAATAACATTATAAAAACATGTTTTCGTCGGAAATAACCGTGCAAGCCATGCGTGGCGTTAAATTATAAATATTCCATTCAAATATTTCCGCAAAGCCAAAAAATCGAAATGTTTCTTGTTAAATGGTAATCATGATACATCTCACACAACCACTTGGCAGGAAGACACAAGTTTAGTCTCTCTTATTATTACATGGTTGTATCAGTGTAAATATGTTGACAGGCAGGCTGTGTATTAACAATTATGTCACGAGTTTGTGTTTTGCGAATGACACCCCTCCGTCATCATTAAAAGTGTGTGTTCTTGTGTGTGCTATTTTTCACACTCTTCAACTTCACACTTTACAGGAAATTGCTGTCACCCCGCCCAAGAGAGGAAACCATCGGAGGCCTGCGAAATATCTGATGAAATACAATCGCTCACTGTTGACAGTGATGTGACCTGATGAACGCATCTCCTCTCTCTGCAACCAGCTATTAGTGGGAGCAAGGACTCAGTGGTTTGTGAGATGTATATTTGTCTACAAATTCCAGAGTCCTTTGTGCTTTCATACAACTTTGCCCATGAGACTTGGAAACGTGCAGAGAGACAAAGTTGTTCAATAGATTTCAATGCAAAACCTGCACAGGAACACAATGATTAGAGGAAATAACTCCTCTCCGCCTTTATGAATCATTCAACGAACCATAGACCTGGTGTGAGAAAGAACATGGCTCACTCGCAAAAAGGCCAATTCTTCATGTGTGGTGGTGAGAGATTTGTTTTTAGGTGCAATATAATCTCCGGGATTTTTTTTTATTTTTTTTAACTGCTTGTGTGCCTTCTAATTTCTCAGAGCAACCTTAGATATTAAAGTTGAACATAAGTAAAGGTCATGTTTATTCTGTGAAGGTGGGCCACACCTTTATCACCTGTTTTACCGAATGCCAAGTGTAAAAACTCAATGACATGTCAAAGTCATATTTATAACTTGGCGCTTGACTTCGGTGCGGGCGGCCACGGTGTACTCGCGCTCCGTGTTTCGTTCGTCTCGTTCGTCTTTTGTCACTACTTGTGCACTTTTCTCCCACTCTCTCTTTTCACAATGCGGATTACCTACGACATGAGCTCCCTACTCAGGATAAGGGATCTACCACAACCGGACTTTTCGCCGACTTTTTTGACTCCACTCGAGGAAATCAAGGACTGCGTATCCCCCGGGGTGAGCACGGGATCTACGCCGACATGCAAGCGGCCTTTCCGGCGGCGCTACAGAGGATGCCGGGCCGGTGCCCACTGTGCCCCCCCCCCCCCCACTTGGCCCCCCCCCCCCCCCCGAGCACCAGCGGTGTGTTGTTGTTGTTTCTTAACCTCGACACACATAGTTGTAGTTGATCTAAGCAGACAGGTAAACACCACAGAGCCTCTCATGGCCTGGAGGAGGACTGGTGCTCCTCCTCATCCTCATCCCCGTCCGCATCAACGTGAAACACAATGGACGCTTGTGTCTTGGAAGAAAAAGGCGGATTGTTATGAATTACCTTAAACACTTTCCCAAACGCTCCATCTCCCAGCTCCCCGATAATCTCCCATATTTCTTCGGGATTAACGTCCCTGTGCACGTGCTCGTACTGCTTCTTCTTCCTGTCGGGCCCGAACTTGAATATCTTCCGAAAATTGAAGAAGGACATGTTTGTCGGCGGTGGACTCCCCGAGTCCGGGCGGAGGGGTCCTCGGCTATTTCCGCCGCCACCGGTGTGTAGCGGTTGTGTGGCTCAGTTGTGTGTCGACCAACGGCGGCGATCATGTGTGAAACCGAGGCGGACACGTTGTTGTCGGAGGCATCGGGCTGTGATAATGACAATTATAACTTCCCCCTGTGATCCTCACGATCACCTCACAGCGAGGCGCGGCATCGACACTTTCGCACGCGCGACGCGGGAAAAAAAACGGACGAAACCGCGTCACACAAAACACGACACCGTCACCGCACACTGCGACCGAAGGGAAACAACACAACGGACACACAACCGAAGGAGCTCACGTCTCTGGTCACACACAGAAGTTAGCGGAGCAGTGTCAAGAAAACTCAGGTAACACATTGCAAGAGACCCACAGACCTTCAAAATAAAAGTGTTTATAATGATAGTAACGATAATAAATGTTATAAAATAATAATAACCACTCCTGTGGCAGTATTCACCCAAAAACACGTTTCACTGCAACAAAGAGATCATCAATGTCATCCCAGTAGTGTCTGGCACTATTTTGTGTTGATGTATTTCCTGCTTTATACAGGATGGGTGTCTGAACACACGCTATGTAACGGCATATTTCCACTGAATGAACGTGACACGCTCTTCATGTAGATGAAGGACCGAGAGAGTGTTTCCGCTGTGAGGCCTGTGAGTGGTTAGCTTGACTCAGCTGGTTAACGGTCTGTGTTTCCTGGATTGTCTTCAGCAGGACGTGCTCTGACGTCACGAGCAGCCAAAACGGAAGAAGTTGTTCACATATTAGCTTCATTTATATAAATTATTTATTTAATAGTCACGCTATAATAGTGCAGCACTCACACACATGGCATTTACTCTATTCAATACGTTTAGCTTGAAATGCTTCGAGTACATCCTCCCTTATTATATGTACGAGTAAGCGTAAGCATGGATATCATTGAGGGAGTATAGTATTTCTTAACAACAAACAGGTATGTAAGTAGTCTTATCAATACCCCAATTTAAAAAAAGTAAAAATGGTCTATGCCATGATAATAATACTTACTCCATCATAACTCACTCATGATATAACTCTGTTAGGATATATTCCTTGTTATTAGCGCCACCGTGTGGGAAGGTGAAGTAAATGCTTAGGGCCCTCCTCTTCCACCAGGAGGGAGCAAAGTCCTTATTCACGCCACACTCCTCATGAGTTTAAGTGCTGTCGGAAATCCGACTGTTCCTGTGCAATTACCGTCACAGTGAATTGATATGGTATGTTTTTGACTGTTGTACAAAATGTATGCTTTTGTGTTGCTGTCATGCATTTTCTTTTGGCGTTTCTTAATTCATTGTCATGCAGTACAAATTCTCTTTAGCGGTTCTTTTTCTCCTTCTTTCATTGAGAGTTTATTATAACAAACATGCAGTTTATAAAACGTAACCTTATCTTCTTCTTTTGCTGTGCAGCCTTATGTTAAACAAAATCTACTCACGAAAAAGAAAACGGGTTTGTTTTAGTTTGGCCTGGAGCGGAAAGTAGGAGGATCCCATTTCCAAACACTTTTTATGTGATGGAAAATCTGCTCTCATCGTACAGAGAGTCCAAAGTGTGCTTCAGGACGCTCTGAGGTTTTCAGATGATTACTTTTGTGGGATTGCACGCACGCACACAAACGTACGTGCGCACGCACACACACATGAATCCCGTGCAGCGGTGTCCAGCTGTGGCAGGACCGCCCCCTTCCACCCTTCCCCTTCCTATCTGGGACTGTCCGGGAAGGAGGAGACCGACACAACGCACAGTTTTTATTGTGTTGTCATGTTTCTCGCGGAGTTCAGAAGCTCCCAGTCCGCCTGACACCATCGTTTCATGGGTCGTACACCCAGAGCCCCCTTCTCCTCCCTCACTCCGTCTGCTCCGTCCAACTTCGCCTCCCTCCTCGGTGTTTTACCTCTGCTCTATGGTTCCCTGATCAGCAACATCGCGTTTAATGGGTGAACACCTACTGTTGTCCTCGCCGTAGAGTTTTCGTGGTGCAAATCCCGTTTGGATCAAGATGCAGCTCCGCACCGTCCTGGATGTGAATGTGGTGGATGTGCAGAAAAGAAGGAATCCGTCCAAACACTATGTAAGTTGGCTCTTTTTCCCCCGGTGTGTGTGTGTCTCTCTCTCTCTCTCTCTCTTGTTGTGCAAGTTCGCTGGACTTTTGTTTTGTACAAATGTGGGATCCACACACGCAACTGGTGCAACTGAGTGGCCAGGCTGAAGGTTGTAACGCAACTTTGGTCCGGATTTAAATAGCTGAACAACAGCTGCATGGATCGGCCATGAAATTGATGGTGCCCAGAGGATGAACTAACATGATGAAGAATGTGGTTCATTGAAGTGGCCGTCTGATGATAGGATGGATAACATTTGCCCTATCACTATACATCAGCAGGGTTAAAGTTTCATATGTACAATTTTATGGTTTGTGTTGGTTGTGTGAGAGCATTTCCAACGTCCCATTTTGGATGTTGTGTTACTTAGCAAACATCAGCATGCTTATATTTTAAACTCATAGGGGCAATATAGTAAACACACAGGTAAACATTACACTTTCCAAACAACAGCATGTTAGCATTGTCATATAGTCATCATGTAATTATAGTGGGAAAAAAACATTTTTTTTTCAGCTCATAAAGCTGAAAACTTTAAAGTCAAATCCCATTTGTTCATCCCTCTTTGCATTTGTTTAATTAAGAAAAGTAAGAAAATGTTCTTTGGGGAAATATCTGAAATGTCCCCTTTGGTCTCAGCTGCTTGTCGTGTCTTGTCCTTGTCTTTGTTTGATTGACAGCAGCTGGCAGGCTGGGTCCTGTCAGTAAAAAAAATGTTAAAGCTAAAAAGAAAAGAGCAGGGGTATTAAATTGAGGGCTCTGTATCGTGCATCCAAATGGACCAAAGTGATGATTGCAGGTACATTAAAATGTTACTGAGGGAAAACCCACGACATGTGTTGACATAGAGCAGATGTGTTGTTGTCCCAGGAAGAAAAAAAAAGAAGATTTCAACTGCTTCACCCTGTGGTCAGACAGTATTGCAGATCAGCACCATCCCTATGGGCATAACACCAAGCTGACACCAGTTATGCAAATAGATGATACACCATACATACTATCCCACAAACTATGGTGTAAGAATCACAGGAAACAATCATACACACATTCGTACACTGTCACCATATTTCATCTTCGTCGCCACTTTGCAGAAACATAGGCTTTACTTGGTTCAGTCACGCCCTGGGCCATTGTGTTTCTGACTGACACACTGTACACACACTGATATAACATGAAATGAGAGAAATGTGTTGTGATCAGTGCTGTAAAACAGTTCATCCACTCTCATTAAGAAAGGAAACGGTCCTATTTTACCACCTGTAAATTACAGTGTGGTTTCGCCTTGTTTACCACGTAACACATGTATAAGTTGGAAGGAATCTGTGTAGCGGCTCTTTAAAATAGCATGGGTCATACTTATCTAATTTGCTGCAGGGAATGTACCACCCTCGCGTCTTTACACTCGTTTAAGAACCAGGCCAGACACATCGCCCGTGTACACATCATCAGTGGGAACAACAGTAACAGACCGGGAGATATTGTTTGAACAAAGTTGTATGGACAGACAGGAAGAAGCCTCAGCACTGCAATTTATGATGATAAGTTCATGTACTGTTATCTATTGTTTCATAAAATAAAACATATTTCAGAGTGGAGCTGTCAGTCAAACCTGATTGGTCCACACCCACATTGTCCTGAGAGGAAGTTAAATCTGACAACACCCCTGTGTGTGTGTGTGTGTGTGTGTGGGGTGGGGGGGATGGACTATACAGAGGCTTGGCATTTTCACTGTGTAGGACTTGGTGGCATCTAATTGCGAAGTGGAATTTTTCGGATGAAAACCACTCGCCTCGCCCTCCCCTTCCAAGTGTGTAGGAGAAGCGGCCTTCTGGTAACATGCGAACGGCAAAAAGGCCAGAGCCATAAGTCAAGGGAACAATGAAGTCATTGATCAGCATGTTGGCCATTCTATTGTGGAAATCTTGGCACGTTAACATCAGCATTTAGCAGAAATCATCACTGGGCCAGCGTGTACAGCCTGGTAGAGCTGAAAGCATGGCTGCAGTCCCGTCCTGGCATTTTCCATTGACCTGAGTAATCGGCTCAGAGGAGCCGGGGACGTGTCTCAACAGCGCTGCGAAAATCAATCAGTCCATCGGGTACAATCGGATTAATTAACCTGAGAGTTGGAATCAATTACATCATCCATCTCCTGCCGAGGGAGGCTCCCAGAGGCCACCGAAACGCAGGGCACAGGCTTTTCCCCCTGGGACGGAGGCCGGAGGTGACGGTTGACTGGGAAGTCCCCACAGGGGAAGAAGAAGAGGCACACACACACACACACACACAAAAAAAAAAAAAAATTCAATCTCATTATCGATGAGCTAAGCAACTGAAAATGCTTATCCGGTCGGGGAGAGGAAAGAAGCAGCCCTTTGTCTTTTGTCCCCTTCTGTTAAAGTGTGACTTCCTCCCTGGGACTCATGGCACAAGAGCCAAAGAGTGCCCGGCGACTAATCCTCGTGTGCATCCACCCTCGGGGCGAGATCTTTTTCTAAAGAAGGGGAATTCAGTTGTAGGTCTTCCTTTTGCTCAGCTTACCCGGAATCGACACGCCTGTCAAGTACTACACTATTTATTGTAAATAAATGCCTGTCGGCAGTATTCATGTTAATGCCATGCAGATGGGCCTCACGCCGTTTCATAATATGCATTTCAACTGTGCTGTTTACTTGTTTTGAATCCGTCGTGAAGAGTGTAATTATTTTGCGTTTAATTGCAATCGGCCCCCCCCTCCCCCATGGTTTCAGTAATGTCGGTCCTAGCACTCACAATTAATTTATGTTATTTATTTAACCACAAACGACACTGAAGTATGAATATCTCTTATTCACTCATAAGCACCTTTTTTTTCTCCTTTTCAAGTTTTCTCCTGATGCCTTGGTTATATTAACCTACCCAATCTTGAACCTGTTTTTTGGGGGGTTCCTTCGGGCTGCATGCTGACCTCACGCTCCCTTTAAGCCGCGTTCGTTGTTGCCCAAATTCAGTGTGTTTGGTCGTGCTGTCTGTATCTAATTAGCGCGCTGCCGTGGAACTCGTTCTGCCTCGTTGCACAAGTCTCTCCGCGACGGGTTGCTCGCAGAAGGAGCGCTGCATTTTTTCAACACCGGCAACTGATGTCACTGCAGATTGCCACCATATGTGTGAATACTGCTCTTGTAAACACTCTGTGCCACGCACGGCGAGATTGGAAACGCGGGAGCTGCAGCCATCTGTTTCCCAACCTTGGGGCGTGCACGATTGTTTGCGGGGCCCTTTATTGTTGAGGCAAATAGAGGATTTATTTTGGGAAAACCTATGGCAACAGAATTTTGAACTGACTGATGTCTGCCAGCGACATAAGATATTCCCCAATTCAGCTCCCGTACGGGTAAACACCTCCTTCCTGTCACTACTCCTGCTGATAGATAGAAGGGCTGAGAGTTGTTGACAAAATGGGAGCATCGTTTGTTTTGTCAGGACCCAGGTGGACATAAGGTTTTAAATGCATCATGTGTAAGGACAGCCTTGCAGCTTGTTGTTAATAAAACCTGGAAAATGAAAAGTAAAATGATTTTTATTAGCTATTTTTACCACTCCCATCTCACCAGCTGCACTCAAAACACATGTGAACACATGAATAGTTTTAATAAATGACTTAAAAAAAATAAATCCATTGGACTTCCCATTGACCCCTGATGGCTTTCCAATGTGTGACTGGGACTTAATGAGTTTATTTGACCCCCGGCGACCCCTTAAAGTTAAGTCAGGAGGGAATGCACTTTTGTGTCATTAGGGCAGCTGAAGCGGTGCCGTGTTATCTCTGACAAAGTGACATGGTTCCTAATGATCCCCTCTTGTTTGTGCTTCTCTCTCTAGGTGTACCTCATCAACGTCACTTACTCCGACTCCACCTCCCACGTCATCTACAGGAGATACAGCAAATTCTTTGACCTGCAGGTAGGTTACACAACTCACCTCGTGCATGAAGTCGCTCCGAAAAGTAGCAGTTCTTTAAATGGTGTGTTAACAACGGCCTTAACATGCCCCTCGTCATATTAAACCTCGCCGAGGTCAGTGTGACCTTTTGTTCGCCTGCTGAAAAGGCAGCTCAGTGAAAGGTCTCATTTAAGACTCCTGGAACTTGTTTGGAAATGGGGGGAAACGGGGGAAATCCAGTCAGCAGATGCAGGAAAGAAACAGGAGCACAGTCAGAATGCACAATACGGCATTACGTCGGGTGAAGATATGCCTTGGGATTATTTGAAGGAATCCAGTAGCCCTCTGTGGAATCTCTTTTTACTCCCTTTCTGACTCCACTTTACCATATAACCGCACACACGTTATTTGTCATAAAGATAACAACTTCTGAAGAGCACCGCTTATCGAGCGTTTTTTTTTTTGGTCCTGTCTGCGGCCTCGTCTCTGATAAGTCTTTGTGCCAGACTGCACTTTAGAGTGCGGTGGCTCTGGTGGGCCGGCCCTGTTGAAGCCAGAGGAGGAAACCCTTTGTTCTCTGCTCTCTCTTGCTAATAGCCAGGAAAAGTCGGCCTTGGTCTATGGGATGGAAACAGAGCTCCTCTCCTGTCTCTGTAAACATTAGTGTTGTCCATGGGTCCCTGCTGCCGGGGTGTGTTGGTCTGGCCACGCTGATCCACGAAGAGCAACACTCTGCAGCTGTCTATACAGAAATGGGTGGGGATTGTGTGTTTTATTTTTTCCTTATATGAACGTACCCGTATAGGTGGAGGATGGTTTGTCTGGTGTGGAGCACACGGACGATCTACAGTATATTATTACTGGCATTATTGGATCAAACAGGGCTTGCAAAAAAACAAAACCACCCACAAATATTAAAAACAGGTGCTTTGAAATATATATTTTTGGTGGAAATCAAGTCGGTTTTATGTCGAGACAAAAAAACTGAAAAAAACAAACAACATTTCTTCTTCCTCGGCCTAACAAATGTGACCATGATCTCATCTGATAAGCATTCATTCAGAACGAGAAGCCGAGAAAAAAGGTCACAAAACAAGAAACGCCTTTCATGCCCTGGCCAAACATATTCATAATCCGTCCAACATCAGACCACACTGTGCAGCTGATCGCACAAAATTCCCGGGCGACAACAGGCAGCTTTGCGGTTTTTGTCGTCTAAACGTGCCGTTGTCGTTGCCAAGCGGATGTTCGCAGGAGTGCACTCATTGCCTGTGTTTCAAACCTCCACTGTGCACTTAACATAACTCCTTAGAGCTCCACTGGGACGCAATTATCATACATTTTCAAGATCCCTTCTTTCCCCTTTAGATCCGTTTCCCTCTCTCACCGTCTTTCCTGCTGACTTGAGGTGAAGTGTGCTTTTCCACGCTGTATACTGCTGAGCACGACTTCTACCGAGCGCCGTTTCTGGCGTCTGACCCGGACATGTCTGACGTAAGCAGATTTGGTCTGCGTCTCAAAAAAAAAAAGTTCACCGTCAGACAGTCACCCCCCTCCCTCCCTCCCTCCCTCCCTCTGCGCCCTTTAACCACAGTGGCCAGAGCACATGGACCATAGCATTCCACATGGGGATTGGGGAGTGTGTGTGTGTGTGTGTGTGTGCAAGCTGGCCTGGTTTCCCTTTTTGGAGAGAAACCTCTCCAGAAGTCTTGTCGTTGTCATTATTTTTGGATTGGGGAATCGGAGCAAAGACAGCTCTACCCTGTTCCACATTATAATTTGTCGGGCCTACATTCCTGATATAAAATGGGACTTTAACAAGGTTATTTTTCTCAAAACATGCTGCTGTGCGCTACTTTGCCCAGCATATTAAGGGAGACGAATGAATGCCTGCGAATGGACTGCGGCTCAATATTACTTTTAAGGGCTTCTCCGTCGATTTAGCAATGCACTCCTGCAGTGTTAGTTTAGAGTGTATCCAAAAAAAAATATATATATTGATTAATCTAAATGCATTATAAAGTGGGTTAAATGTCTTGTTTTGCCCATGTCAAAAGTCCAAAGCCCCAAATTATTATCATACAGAACCTTCAAACTGCAAAGTTTCGGTATTGTCGCTTAAAATATGACTAATTGATTGTCAGAACAGTAGCGGAAAAATCAACTAATCGTTGCAGCGCTACATGAAGCGAATGTAGTTCTACTATTTACTTTTTTTTCCTCCCCGATGCCAAAACCAGATGTCTATGTCAGGCAGGCAGAGGCACAAAGTGTGCATTTCATGACTGCGTTTTCTGAAGAAAAAAAAAACGATGACAATGCAGCATTTAAAACAGCGCGCACAACAAACTGTGAAGCTCTCCGAGTAAATCCGAGATGCTTTCGGACCGAGGGCAATGTTTCACCATAATCTCTCGGCGGTAAACAACTGTCGAGTAGATGTCAAAACACAACCCAGAGATGGCGTCGGATTGTTTTCCCACCCGGACATTCCTCCCAAACTCCCCCGGTCTGAGATTCCTCCCCGAGCGGTTTCTTTGTCTTTTGCACTGTGCAGTGTCTCTTCCTCCCTCCTCGCTCCTCCCCCCTGCCACTGCAATTAAGTTTAAATGCCCCAGATTATTGTCGTCGCAGTCCACAGAAGCTGGTTTGGGGTTTCTCCTGTCGCCGTCACTCATCTGCACAATGCCCCAATGCCAAAATAAAGATGTGCAAGGGGTGATTTAGTGCGCTCTGCTCCTCGGGCACTGACTCACGCCACCGGTTATGAAGCCTGGGCAGAAAGAGACGAGAGGGAAGCGGGATGGCTTCGCGGCACCTGTTTCCACATGGACACGTCCTGCGTTCCCCCAGATGCGGCAGCCACTCTGAAATATCAGAAGGGAGCCGAGCACACACGGCGTCTCTGAACTTGAAGGTCTACCAAATGTGAGAAATTGTTTTCCCCTCAGAGTTTGCAGGGCCGTTGCCATAGAGACGGCTTTCACACCTGTACCGCGGAGTCGGGAGTGTCCCGGGGGCGGGGGGTTTGTGGTCGCTGGACGGGAAGGTGTTGAATGTGAATCATCTCAGAGGGAGCAGCCCCGTGTGACTGGGAGGCTGATAACACGATTTGTGTGCCAGACAAACAACAAAGATCCCAAGCGCTTTGTTGTAAAAAAATAAAAAAAAAGAAGAGAGAGTTTTGGGGAATTTACAGTCCTCGCCTTAAACCTATATTGTTGTATTTCTATTTGAGGAAAACGGTTTCATGTCTTCCCTTTCTTCAGATTGAGCAGCATTAGCCAGACCACAGACCTGACCGGGATGTTTGTGTTCAGGTGTGGTTAACCACCGCTCTTTACTCGTACTCTGCCTTTTTTTATTTATTTGATTGTTTTATTCCTTCACAACACAACAAAGACAGCTGTGCCCCCCTCCCTCCCCCTCTAAAAAAAGAAAGAAAGAATCATCTCTCATTTGCCATCTATTTCTTCGGAGGAGGAGGAGGGGCGGGGGGGGGGGTGGGAAGGGGGGGGGGGGGGGGGGGGGGGGGGGGGGGGTGGAAATGCCATGCCCTCGGGCGAATTTAGAGGTTTTTGCAAAGGCAGCAAATGAGTGCAGGGGGAAGAAGAAAAAAAAGAAGGAAAGAACCACAAGAAGAGAAACCCAACCACCTCTTACTGGAGAGTTTCTACAAACAACTCCTACAGGCCCAGACAGACTGGATCCAACTTTACCCTCCCAGCCCGATTCTGTTTGTCCACCTGGTTCTTTCTGGCTCGGTCTAGACTGGAGACTCCGGTTTCCTGGCCTCCTCCTCCCGGTTCAGTGGTGCTCGAACTCCACGCTGCACGCAGCACATCTGGAAGCGGGCTGGGCTCGCATCTGGATCCCCAGCGCGCCGTTACTGTCGGATGCCCGACGCTGTATGTAAAACTATGGCCGGGCCGTGATTTATTCGCAGAGGAAGCCAAAAACGCCTTGTCCGTGATCCAATCCAGACACATACTTAACACATTTGCGTCGCGTTTTATCAGCTCGCGGCGTAGCGACCTCGTACATCATAAACATCAGGGTGGGTTTCCTCGGCAGATCCGCACGCACGCGCACACACACGCACGCACGCACGCACACGTGAGGAGTTGAGACATGCTGAAACAGTTACACACCAGAAAGAAATAATATGGAGTTGCCCGCTGTCATCATCAAAGGCTTGACGGAGCATGCCTTCTTTCCATTGGCCTTGCATTTCTACTGTATCTCTGATATAAGATCGCCTCTGTAAATGGACACGCGTATCAATTGTTAACATCAAAGCGTTAATTATCTCTTCTAATGCCTTTTTAAGCACCTCAAGTGGGGCTTTTTTTCTTTTCTTCTTCTCTGGATAAGTGCGTGTGATGTAACCTTGTCCGCTGCCTCAGAGATCAGAGTGAGACTGTTTGAAGCGGTTTCACGACACAGTAGCTCTTCAGATGCGCTGTAATTACACCCTGTGTTGAGCTCACGTACTGTAACAAGGGGGTCAACAGTTCCTGGAGAGTCTACAACCTCTTTCTTGTCTCTATTCTCATCGGAGATTGTGGTATAGATACAAAAATAATGCCGTTAGAAGATAATGATTGTTTGCCGCTCATATTGACGTGCACGATTGTGTGGCCTGTTTTTGACTTGTTTTGCCTTTGCCGCTTTTGCAGATGCGGATCCTCGACAAGTTCCCCATTGAAGGAGGACAGAAGGACCCCAAAAAGAGGATTATTCCCTTTTTGCCAGGTGATAAACACAATGCAACACAGCATCCACATCCATCTGACTGTACAATCAAATCTGTTTAAAAAAAAAAAGAAAGGCCTTTTTATGCACAACCAATTTTTGGTAGTTGGGACATTCATCAGGCGAAAAAAGCAAAAAAAAAAGACACACACGCACACACACACATTGCACGCAAATGAAAAACTGGAAAAGGGAGAATAAAAGGAAAAACTAAATCGAGGTGAAAATATTTTTTTTTCCGTTAGAGTTTTTTGGAGATGTTCCCTGTTTACATGTGACTGTGTCCTGTTTCCTATCAGGTAAAGTCTTGTTTCGCCGAAGTCACATCAGAGACGTGGCTGTCAAAAGACTCAAGCATCTGGATAATTACTGCAAAGTAAGGCTGCGTCCCATTATGTCCTCCGAAGTGTTGTTTTTCTCACAAATTTGCATACATATCATGAGCACTCGTATCGCCGTCGATTTGGTCTTCTCGCACAGTAAACGTCGGCGACTTATTTGTGCGCTTTGTGCGTCTGCTCCCCGAACATTGGCCGCAGTATTTTTTTGCGGCGAGCCTCAACACTTATCTCCTCGGCCAGGCTCAACAGGAAAGCGAGGGCTCTATCTGCGCTGGTCATTTCCTGTCACCCGTGTAAATAGGCTGCTTATGAAGGAAGCGGGGGAAACGGGGGCACGGAGGGGTAATGCAGAATCCAAAGAATAAGACGGAATCGGCCGACCTGAGGTCTTGCAGCTCCCTGGCCCTCTTACACTCAGTGGATCAGAGCAGGGAATGTGGGGCAGGTGCGTTGGCAATTTGGTGTGGCAGCAGTTGTCATTTAAAACCTAACTTCGGTAGTTTTCTCCTCAGTATTTTGTCTTTAAATATGTAACTCATTTAATCTGTGCCGAGAAGGCAGGTCGTGAGGTTCCCTTTGTTTTTAACCCTCGCTCAGAGCTCGGGGGCCCGTCTTCCTTCCCCTCCACATCTCCCCCCTGCTCCTCTCATGTCACTGACTGTAGAATGACAAAGTGCAATGAACTGGAAACACTCATCGCTACTCTCTCACCAAACAATGCAACACACACACACACACACACACACACACACACACAGTATCTCTCTCATGCCCTCCCTTCTCTCCCACAGGCTCTGATGAAGCTCCCCAGCAACATTTCCCAAAGCGATGAGGTCCTGAAGTTCTTCGAAACCAACTCAGAGGACCTCAACCCTCCCACTGAGTGAGTGACTATCATTGTGTACTTTGTGAATTGTAGACACAGCATTAACCCCATTGCTGTTTTGTGAACTGTGAGATACGTTACGTGGCCCTCTGGTGGGTTGTAAACTACAGCGGCAGCAGTGGGTGTGTGGGTGTGTGTGTGTGTGTTTGTGTGGTGCAGCAGTTTGGGACAGATTCCTCCCCCCCCCTCGCTGACCCATCTTGATCCAGAGGCTTCGTTGTGTCTCACAGATGATTGATTGTGACTGGTGCTTTTATTAATAATGATTTCTGGGAGGCGACACCTGATCCCAGAACAAATGCGTGAGGATCAGCCGTGTCGTGACAGCAGATGAGCCTCTCCGGCTGGTCGTTTGTCATATTCAGTTCAAAGTCAGAGTGGGAGCAATTACGCACTGGTTTCTAAAGGTTCCATTTTTTTTCTTCTTTCAAAAAGAATCTCTTCTTTCCTTTCAGTTCATGTTGACTTGAAATGTGTCAGATGGTAGTTTTTGCAATAAGACATACATTCAAACTCCTGAAATATTTTTCATGCACACGCTCAAATAGAAATAAAAACGCGGTGGAGAAACCTCTTGAGTGGTCTCATCCACCAGGACCACCATCTCAGACCACCAGGACCCCCCCCCCCCCCCCCCCCCCCCCCCCCCCCCCCCCCCCCCCACCCCTCACACTAATCCCACTTCAAAGTGAGATCCTCCTGCAGGCTCACAGACACTCCAGCTCGGCTTAAATTGAGATGTCGAGGTCTCAAAGCCATGCCACCCAAGCGCTCAGTTCACTACTGAGAGATCTGGATCACTTCAACCAGGACTTTTATGGTGTTATTCTGCGTCACGAGCCCGTGCCGACACACAGAGGGGACGATCCTGTGAAATTACACCGTGTGAGGTGGTGTGCGTGTTCAAAATAGACCTGGATAATAAGTGTTTACAGCTTTGAGGTTCTACTTCCGCTGAACTATTTTGTCATCATTTCCAGCTAAATTATTTCCAAAAACAAGAGCAAAAAGAGAAAGAAAAAATGTGGTCTTTAGTATAAAATCAAGTCAATCCCACATGTCTCTATAAAATGCATTATTATAATGAGATTATTTCTCTCAGATTGAAGCGTAACTGATCAATTTTCCTGGCGTTTCTGTCAGTCGTCACTCATCCGCTACTGCCATCTAGTGGCCAAGAGATGTCACTGCAAAAAAAGAGAAAATAAATGGAGAGTGATGCTGCTCCATCAGCAGAGGGAGTCATGTTCCGGGCTGGAAAATATTTATTTATTTATCTGGCCTTTGCTAATGAAAAAATAAGATCATATTACTGAGGCAGAGTACAAATGTACAATTCACATGTCATGTTGCAGTGGGTGGGTTTAGTTCTTCTTTTGCTGTTAAACAGTTCAGTGAAAGGACGATTCGTTCAGTCATCCTACACCAACAGGTTTTGAGTAGGACGTGTTCCTTCGTGCTCACAAAGGGTGAGATGAGGGGAATCATATTAATTTGGTCACCATCTGCAAATTCCGGTCAGGGGGCCACTACATTTCCTCGTTCACCGAAAAGTGTCTTTTACTGGCCTGTCTGCAAAGTGACTTTGGTTTGCTCTTTATTTATGGAGTGCTAATAAATCCGCTCAACTTTATTAATCTCCATAGGGGAGTTTGTCCTCTGTCGTTATCATCTGCATTCTAAACATATTTTTACTGCAGGTTAAATCAAACCAGCCCATTTTTATTTATTCAGTTTTATATTTTAATGACATGTTGATGGGCCTCTTCTCGTATATTAAAGTACTTGATGCATTTGTACGTTATTTTGCTGATGGTCGGGTGTTGAGGACATTAGCTTTAATAGGCATACGCATTAAATCTAGACTTGAGAGTCCCAGCATGGAAAATATTGTGTACTAATCAAGCATGCTCAAAGGTCAACGATTAAAACCTTGACCCACAAAGTAAATGTAAGTCTCTAAACTTTGTTTTGTGCATGTGCATAAACTCAGTCCTGCCAAGGACATTGGGCCTTTAAAAAAAAACATTTTTGCATTCTTATCCAAATATTTGTCGTTGTTTACACAAATTGTTGTAAATTCCTTTTTTTTTGCCTAATAAATTCCACCTGCAGGTTCGAGGCATTTGCACATCTGGCGCTCCTAAAAAAACGGCAGTTTGTGGGCAGGTTTCATTCAATGCTTCCGAATTCAGAGAAGAGCTGACAAATTTTGCAGTGTCAGTGTAACATGCATTTCAGTTGGTAAGCGAAACTCGGGAAGCAAAGCTCCATTGGAAAAATTCAAAGCTTCAATGCAGTAATGACGTTCTTCCTTCATGCCGTGCGTTCTTGTATTCAAAGCTGAGGCTGCTGACGCTTTTTGATTGATTCAAACCACAAGATTGTGCTGTTGCTCCAAAATCTGTGCTCAAAACCCAGTTGTCCACATGTACATGCATGAGGCTACAAGTGCTTTGGGTTTGTCCACACATGCACACACTTTCTTTGAATTCTGAAAAGCTACCTGCAGGTTGCACTGTGCAGGTGTAAGCGCGTGATTAGTCCACAATTTGGCATTTTAAATGATATGCACTATAGCTGTTTCAGAGTATTTTCTTCACAAACTAAAGCTAAACTAAAGTTGCTAATCACTGTCTCGCCACGAGGGAAGTGAAACATGAGCAAACTAAGATTGTAACCCCATGACATCACGATGTGACTCTGACCAAAGATTACATTTTTTTAACAGTATTCATGAGTCTGCTCTGCGTGTGCGTGTGTGTGTGTGTTCTGTTGTGAAAAACAAAAATCAGCATCATTCCGTTTCTCGGGAATTTTCACACTGACACTCCCTCTGCCGTGCGTCTGTGTGCGAACCAGGCGTCTGCTCTATCGCAAAGATTTTCTGTTCTATGACGTCCACCCGCCGACCCCCCGGGGCTGCAGGTCACTCCCGCGGTGGGGGCGGGGGGGTTAATCTGAGGTCAGGCCGGAGCGTCTGCGTAATGTAATGTGTACAGACGGAGCAGGCGCGTCACTCCTCTGGCTTAGCTGGGAATTGTGAGCGAAGAACCGCCATCTCGCACATTCCTCCTCTCATAGGCCCACCTACAAAGAGGGCGCTTCTGTTACGTGTCAACAGATGGATATTCTCAACTGGCTCTCACGGGCTCGGACTTTAAATGAAAGTGTTCGGCCGGTGCAGTCTGTGTATGTGCGCGGGCTGGACGTGCAGCCCCTGGCATGCGTGTGCAATGTCACAGAGGCATAATTGTAGTTTTATTATCGTATATTTCGTGGGCAAATGTATGAAACATTTAACGGTAGCTTGTTCGTAGTCTTAGCTCCCCTCTCCCGATTGAAAGAGAAAGTGCACAGAGCCAGAATTGTCTGCTCTGTCTCCTCCTGGGAGGAATATAATTCCAGCTCTGCTGTGGGTCAGAAGCCAGCGGCGCAGGTCAAGCATCCACCTTATCCCCATCATTTCTCCCCAGCTCGGCCACAGCAGACGTTATATTACCTGAAGAAAAACGCTTCAACCTCGCCCACTTTTCCATCCTGTGTAAAAAAAAAAGAAAAAGAAGAAGAAATATTTAAAAATCAATCAACTGTTTCCACCGCGAACGATTTGTGTGATGTTTTGATTTTAATAACTTTCACGTTGCCTCTGTTGTGAGTTACAAGTTGTCCCTGTTTTTTTTCAAATAAACCGAAACCCTGTTTATATTGGCTGGGCATAAATGGTTGACATTTTTGCGTTTTCATCCCATCGTATCCTATAAAGAATTATGAAATTCATATTGCCAGCGGGTTTGAGATTGCTTTTTGTCGTCCGGCATGGGCGTAGTTTCAACATCCAGCATAAACATTGCTTTTAGCGTGTCACAATCCAATTTATCTGGGTATTCACGGCCTTAATTTGTTGTTTTATTTCCAAGCTAAGTTTGTATGTAATGATTTTAATGAAGCTGAACCGAGCCACGCCATGGTTTGACTTTGATTGGAATCGAAGTGATCTGTCTCTTATTTGCCCACACACCCAGACACGGTGAAGCCTCGTGCCAAAAATGACTTTATCTCGACTAACCGGGGGATACAGTTATTGGTAAAATGAGGGCAATCTTTTTACTGTGCTCACCAGTACCTTACTCTGATTGTATTGGTTTTTGATCGGTATTCTCCTCTAAAACCAAAAACAGAGAACAACTTCTGTGTACTCAACTCCATATATCGCGAAATATATTTTTTTAGACTTCTTTTCTCGTGAACTGGACTCAATGAAGGACAGAGGGGTTGATGAAAGAGCTTCGCTATGGCAAATGTTGGACAGGGGGTTTATCCAAACATATACTCATATCCATAGCTGGCCACTGCTTCAGTCCTGCTGCCTGGCCTCTCCAGAGAGCCAGGTGTCTGCTCCCATCCGCATCAAACCTCAGTTTATCCTCAAGTGTGCTCTCCCTGCAGCTCAGTTAACCAAACAAACACGGGCCAACCACCAATGCTTCTCAAAACTCTCCACCAAGCTACAAACTATAGACTATAGGTTTGATTTTTCCATTGCCTAACTCATTCCTATTAGCTGGATTGAGCCATCACGCCAAGTGTCATTGTTTATATACCTTTATTACACTCAATGAAGCATGAGGACGTGATATTGATCCCACATGTCATTTATTTATATGATTTTTTTTCTCTGCCCCTGAATTGGCCCAACAGTGCAAATTAGCTGTTGGGTTATAAATGAAATAAAATGGAATGTGAAGTATTTCGGGCACGCAGACACGTACAGTAAATGTGCACATAGGGAGCCTGGTGAGCGTCAAAGCGCAGTGCGGGCTCCGTTCATCCGTTCAGCTTTTTGTTAGAGTCGGAGCTTTGGAACTGAAAGACGCTCTCCCATCTGAACATGAATGGGACTTATGGGGGTATGATACTGTGGTCCGGCAAATAAACGCGGTTCTGTTACACAGAGGCAGCTGCGGCTCCCACTTGTTTGCACCCTGTCCACCGCGGCAGTGTATTTACAAAAAGGTCAGACGAGTTGCTGTCACTGTCCTTGACACACCTCCTGGGGTTCCCCCACACACCCGTACAGCATGTACACCCCCCCCACCCCCCCCCTCTTCCTGAAGTGGGTCAAGTTCTGTGTGCATTCTCGCCGAGGGTTTGGCCGGTGCCCATGTGCCAACTGTGTACTGGATAGTCCCAGAGGGTCAGCTGTGACCCACTGCTGGTCTGATCAAGTCCGTTTAATTCTCTGACCTTTTCTTACACTCACACTGACCATGCTTCTCTGGTGTTGCTTCTTTTTCAGAGACTGTGGCGGTCCTGGAAGGCGTAAATCCGGTAAGCATCTGCATTTCAATTTTTGTTTTTATCCATCTGTGATAGCCTATGCTACATCGATTTCAATATTGTTTTTATTTCGTTTTTGTCTTGATGATCTCTTACTCTAAAGACTTAAAGTCTTGGAAGAAAAAAAAACTCCTGCGGTGTGGAGTTGGAAGGAAGTGAGTTTACGAGAGCTGCCTAACCCCGCTCATCATCTGGGCTCGAGGCGAGCCGCCCGAGGCTGCGTCCTCCACCAGCACGTTATGCTGGTGGAGATATTTAATGCAACAGTTGGTGGTCGAGCTGCAGGGTGGGGTCTTTTTTTAGACAGTTGATAGAAAATCAATTGGACGACTATTTTGAAAATCTATTTAGCGGTTTTAGTGATTTATTTTCTTTGGTTATGAGACTATTGATGTTCTCTTCCTTAAATAATCATGGCAGCCGACAGTTCCGTATTGCGATATCATGGTGAGGAAAAGCGCTGGGTGGGTGAGGCCACCTGTTATTGCCTCCGTGTTCTGTATTTACACTGCCAGGCTTGGCTGTAGGATTTATATTATACGTGTGCGTGTGCGTGTGCATGTGCGTGTGTGTGACAGAGTGATTGATTGAGTGAGTGCCAGGAAGATAAAAAAGAACGGGGTGACTCAGTTGAGCATGGGGATACAGGCGTAGGTGGAGGCAGGAAGAGTATGAGATGGGTTCCGGGAGCAGCTGTGCAAGTGTTGTGTATTGTGAGCTTGTGTGTGCGTGTGTTTATTTGTGTGGGTGTATGTGGACGCGCACGCGCTCCCAGAATACCCACAACTAAATTGCATTGCATTAGTCCTGCAATCAGGTGCAACGTTGCTGTGGCCATCTTTCCTGTCCTGCAGTCTGCTGCTATGGTTACGTGTGACATACTGTATAGTGGGCAAGGAATGTGTGTTTTTTTTGGATCCACTCTGAGGTGAGAGTGGAAAAACGTCCTCTATCTATGTGTCGGTGTGTATGTGTGTGTGTGTGGAGTAACCTACATTCAGTCTGTGCCAGATATTAGTTTGCTCTGAGTAGTGTTCGTATTGGCGGCCTGGAAAGTTGGTCATATAACGGCTGTTGTTTGCATGCTCGGTTTCAGCCCTTTATTTGAAATATGCCGTCAGCTGCGCAGTTGTTAGGACGTATTTATGATCGCTGTAAATCACTCGGCGGAATCAAGTCGACCAGCGAAAACGATAACACCACACTTAACGGCCGGTGCTCGCGTTCATTTACTATTTGGCGTCATCGCGGAGCACACACTGTACAAGCCCTCCCGTACGGGACCTTTAATCCCTCACCGTAGGCCCCACGCTGGACATTAGCGGTCGGCGGCAGAGAGATTGATCTCTCTCTCTTTCCCTCTCTGTCTCTCTCTCTTTTAGAGCAGGACAGCAGATAAAGTGCAGCGAGTCTGTGGTGAATTTGTGCTGTAGCTGCATGGTTATGGTTTCCATAATTACACGGTGCAGGTTGCCCTTAAGATTCTACTGAGCCCCTGCTCCAAACAGGAGAATGTAGCCCTTGGCCACAAAACAGCGTGTGATTGGAGGAGCATCCGATGTGTGCACACTCGCACTCTCTGATCGCACAATGTTGGTTTCGTCATCCCCTCGGTCTTCGTCGTTTTTTTTCCCCACCATCATGGATTTATTCTCTTTCTTACTCCTCGCCATCTTTAGTGCACTGGAGTGATGATTTGTCGGATGTTGTGGGACTGGTGTTAGATGACTGAATCCTTTTGTTTTAAAAGGCAACAGATTTGTGTGTCTTTTCACATGTTGTCAGTGCGATTCTGACCCATATTTCATGTATAATCCGCAGCCGTCTTCCTCATTGACTCAGCATCGTAGCCAGGCTGTGTGGGGCTCAGGAAAACGACACACTCGGTTTGGTATATAAAATGGAGACGGCGGATTCCGAGCATGTCGGCATGAGTCAGTGTCAGTTATCTGTGACGGAGGCTGTCGTGTAGCCAAGCCCCGAAAGGAGTCATCCTCTGACAAGATACTATAGTGATGAAATCCCCTTTTTTTTTTTTTGTTCTGGCAACGCAGATTTTCGGATCAGCTGCTTTTAGGATGCTGCGCTTCGGGGTCTTCAGATCATCTTCAAAGCGCAAGCGATATTCAGTATTCAAAGGGGTTAGTGGGATGAGCAGAAGACAGTCGAGCAGGAGAGAGAGAGAGAGAGAGAGAGAGAGAAAGAAAGAGAGAGCATTTGGGGGGTGTAGTGCATGTGAAAAGCAGCTGGAGAGGAGGTTCACGTGGCAAGTCGAAAACCATTTCAGTGTCGCACACACACACACACGCACTGAGGGAGTGTGTTCATACGTGTGGACTCGCTGTCTTTAGTTCAGCTGCGGGTCTCTGGGGGTCTGTAGGGTGTGCACGTGGGCCTGACGTTGTGCTGGCGGGTGTGCACGTGTGTGCGTGCACGTCGGATGGATAAAGGGCTTCATCTGCTCCCGAGCCTGACGGTGGTTGTGTGTGCGGGTGTGTGGGTGTGTGGAGAGGTTCGTGCGTGTGCTTGCGTTGGGGCAGATGGATAAGATTTGAAACTGGCATTGGAAATCATTAGGGCAAATGAGTGCGTCCAAATCACTCTAACAACCGCTCACTGTTTCAGCAGCGTGTTTTCTCACTGAACCGCTATTGAATACCGGGCTTTAAACGACCCCCCCTCCCCCCCTTTCTATGCACAATGAGACTCACAGTACCTGAAAGATTCATTTTGTGGGTTCCACCAGGTTTAAATCAAAGGTTGCGTTTTTGCAGCTTTTTTTGCTGTTCTATTCATGGACCCAGGACTTCCTTTTGGGGCATCAGCATCCAGTGCAATGGGAACGTCGTGAGGTCCAAGTTACCCAGAGAAGTTTTTCTTACGGGCAGATTACATGATACAAAGTCTCGTGATTATGTATTGCCTTCCATCGGTTGACAATTGTTTGTAATATTTCATCAGAAGTGGATCCGCGCCAAATTCAGAAAGAATCACGCTTGAGAAGCAAACCTGAATGTAAGTTCAAATTTAATGAGGATGGAGACTCGGAATGTGTTTTAGTGAAAAACGGCGACCTAAGATATTGTTTCCCCCCCAAAAAACAGGGGATACACTACCGCAAACAACTGAACAATCTGCTATCCGTGTAACGCTGATTACCATTTGATTACCGTTTGCTTTTGTCTGGATTTGACGATTAAATGGAGATAACCGAGGCAGCTTTCTGAACTGGAAGTCCAACTGGACGTTTTTGCACTTGCATTTGTTTGTGGTCTGCTCCCCGGGGGCCACATACTGATTCGGTGACATGAGTACATCTGTACCACATTGAACGGCAGCCCTGTGTCCCTCTCTAATCCAACCTCACATCTGCTGCTGATGAGCCAAACAAAGGCGGTGCACTTTGCCAAATGTTGCTCCTCTCAACCCAGCTCTGCTCCCATAAACTCACCCAAGGGGGTTCGAAACCTGGCGCTCCGACACTGTGGCCGTGTGCCAGCTGTGATGTCCAGCAACAACAACAAAGCAGGCCCGATCCTGAAAAGTCTCACGAAGGAAAACAAAATCCTTGCTATAAATGGACGGAATCCCTAGTTTCCTCCTCTTGGTGAGAAGCCGTTGCAAAGTTCCCGATGGTCATCATCTTTGGACGTCTTCGGGACAAAAAAAACGTTGTTATAAGGCTCAGAAATACTGGCGCTTTCACACACTGGTCACAATACGAACACACATGCTCCCATCTGTCTTTGTCAGACGTACCTCTCACATTTTGAAGCCCTTATAATGTTTTCTGGGCTGATATACAAGATTTAAACCTTGATTTGAAACTGGGCACCCTGTTCTCTTCACAAATAGGACATTTAAAATGAGACCTTATCCTGTTTAAGTCTGTTCCAATCCTCCATTTCTTCTCACACACGTTCTTCTTTGTCCGGCTCTATCGTCCTGCTGTTGCAAAACATTTCATTTCCTGAATGAGGCTGAAATATTAGCTTTTGTTTTTCGGGGGCCCATTGGCTTTGCAGACGGTGTCTTTACTCACTCACCTCAGGTCTCAGATTTACCTCCCTCTTGCAGCGGTGGTTAACTTTGCATTTGCAGAAACCTCATTTGACACAGATTATGGTTTTACGAGATCATGACCTGCCCCTGGGGTTTATGTCCGCCTGTCTGTATTTGAAATTTGGTTTCTTGACAGGTCATTATTTTATTGCCAGTTCAAATTCGGCAGTGTTTAAGCCGAGGCGTAGAATAAATCCTCGGGGCCTCCTGTTTATTGTGCGTCTTATGCGGTTGGTTAGTAGAATAGAGTGAAATTTATTGATCATGAAAACATGAAGGGTATCTCATTCAAGTTGCACTCGGGAACTGCGTTCCACACTCATACCTGTAAATCTAGACAAACAAAGACCCTAGGTGAGTCCTAGGAACTTAATTTACACACACACACGCACGCACGCACACACACACACACACTCAGAGACCCATAGCTTAATCACCACTGCAGCTTTTAAAGGTTGTGATCTCCGGCGACTTTTACCATTCCTTAAATTGTACATAAAATGTAAACACCAGTAAAAATTACGGACATTCCCATATAAGGATTTACTAAACGTTCACATCCTCCAGTACAATACCAGCTAAGCGATGCGTCGTTTGCGTCAATCACGCGGAGTTCCACGTTATTAGGAATCAAAGTCAATTGCCCCGTGAGTTAAAGGCAGCCACTCAACCCCCACACTTCAAAGCGCAGTGTCAAAGGCAATGTCACCGCCTGCAGTAACTCAAGTCATTTGCTGTCACATTATACTTTGAAGAACAAGGAGGCAAAACCCAGCACTCAAGTACGTTCTTTCCAGAGTTTCTGCACCCAACTTTGCGGTTTGACCAAACATCTTGCACAAATAACGCGAAGCTTCGTAGACCACAACCCGACCGCAGTAATCCAGTGTCAGACCCTCTGCCAGCCCTTGCATTTGAGATGCTAATGGTGCTGAGTTTTTTTTTAACGTTTTTTTATGAGTTATTGACATTTAGAGTTTGGCGTTGAATGAAACGTATCCTGATTTATAGAAATGTTCATCTCTGGTCCCGGAGAATGTCGCCAGGTCAGCTCTTTGGAGGAATGGCAGTTCCAAGTAGTCTTCATCATTCCTTATCTAAGCCTCCCGACCTTCCATCTCGTCGACTGAAATGTTCTTATTTTCCGATCCTCAGGATTAAGAAACAGATTTCCTCTTTCCTGTGTGTCCACAGTTCAAAAAGGAGTTTTTTAAGGACTTGCTTGTTTATTTTTTTACCCTTCCGGTGACATTAATTTTGTGGAAATGTTTTTTATGTTATGTAATCTTTCTTCTCACTAACTATGGTGACGAGTGGTGTCTATAGTTAAAAAAAAATGAAAAAAAGCTAATGATGTGTGTCGAATCTGCTTTTTGCTTGTTTGAAGGATTTTACATGATCAGGAATTCAGCCAGAAAAAAGCTGCGAAACTCATGTCCGGGGAGCAAAATACCGTTTTTTTTGGACATTGAAAACATCCAATTCTCTCCGTTGCAGTTCGTTAAAGCCATCGAACTTGCGGTGGATGTGAGCAGTTTTTTGGGAAACTGTGGACAAACTCCGTCCCCCGCTGGTGCTTACATGGTTAACCGAGCGAAGTAGAGAAAGGAGGATTTCCATTGGCTGGGCTGCACGCTGCACTCAGAGCTCTAGTGTTTCATGGAGACAGAAGGCCATCCCTCGGAACGCTGCTCCTGCCCCTTCATCTGGTTCTATTTAAGGCCCCTGGTCCCGACTCTTATGATTGGTGTACGCAACCCCCCTACTCTTCCTCCAGCTCCGGCCCCAACTGAGGAGAAGGAGGCTTTTTAGCAGATGGTTTATTTTCCAAAGGGAAACCATTTCTTTCTCCTCCTCTAATGTCCTGTCCTCAGCTGGCTTCGGCTCCCTCTGCTCTCTCTCTCTCTCTCTTTGCTGCTCCTCTGTCCACTGTGTGAATGTGTCTACCTGCATCTGCTGACCCGCTCTGCAGCTTTTCGGTGGACATTCGGCATGAGGCCCCTCCTGTGACACAGAATGGATATTCTGCCGTTGACTGCTTGATTGTTCGCCTACCGGAGGGGGGGGACTATTTTTTTCCGAAGACTTTCCGTGTCTCCGTGGCCCTGGATGCTGGGCGGGAGGGGGATGCAGCTCTATGGCCAGACTCTCAGGAAGATGCACTGAACCCTGTGGACACTGTGACCGGCTGAGCTCCGCAGACAAAGTGGCCCATGGCACAACGAGCGCCCGGCAGTCGTTCCCGTGGGCCTATGGCCGGCAGCTGGCTGACGGCATGTTTTTTCCCATCCACCCCAGGTCTGGACGCCTCGGACCCCATGCTCCTGGAACAGTACGTGGTGGTGGCCAGTTACGAGAAGCAGGAGCCGGCAGAAATCAGCCTGCAAGCGGGGGAGGTGGTCGATGTCATTGAGAAGAGCGAAAGTGGTGAGTAGCCGACACACAGCGACGCACAACAAAGACTTGCCCAGCAGGCGGCCTGCACGCCGTTGTGTACGTCACACACGCGCACACACACACACACACACACACACTCGGGACTCCTTCCACACTTTCACAAATATTGTGCCCCTCTCCCCGGCTCTGCCCTCTCACCTCCTTTGTCCACTGTTACTGATCCCCATCTGGAGGCTCGCTCTGGCCTGCAGTCAGCCCTGTTTTTCTTCCCCACTGTTGCTTTAGGCCGGAGGCCAGAATGTTGCCTCGAGCAAGAGGAATGTCTCTCCAGACTCGTATTAATTATTCCACCTCATTTTAGTGGAAAGCCGGCAAGACATGCCAGATTCACCGACGGCAGCTGCAGAGCCCTTAGTCAGCTGTTTAACCTCGGAGGAGGGAAAGCGTGTTTTAAGGTATATGTGATGCCGTCTGACAATACTTTAAGGAGTCAGTAGCGTGCTGACATCAAGCATAACTTAGTGGTGCTTCAGGAGTAGGCTGTAACTCCTCCTGGGTGATGCTGTAGGTGGAAGAAAAAGTATCTCAATGATCTGAGAAAAACATATTTTAGGTTTGAAAGGAAAGTACAACAGCAGAAGGACCCCAGGAACGCTGCTGATACCGTTATGGCGTATCGCTTGTCAATATCATCATGAACACCAAACCATGAACACCTATTTTTCCAAGCCTTGGAAAAATAGACCAAAAAGCGTCAATTATCACAGCCCTGTGAAGCACCTGCCCGCATGACTTTTATTTTTAGAGGGAATTCATCATATCAAGCACGGGAGTGTGTGCAGGGGTACAGGCCCGGTAACAGGCTCTGACCTTCAGCTTCAACGGTGTGCTGAGACAGTTACACGCTAATGAGACTCACGTGTGCTTCGGCGGGACGAGCCATGGATGGAGGAGGAAACCGAGAACAGGAAGTTCAATCGGGCTTTAGTTTCATGACGCGTGTGCGAGTGGAACCGCGTGCCACATTGTCCTCTAGGAGGAGGGTCCGTAGCGTAGGATCACTTTGAAGTGTCTCCTGCCTGGCCTCTGGGTCCACGGATTTGTTTTCACTCCGGTAGGATTTCAACCCGACAGGGGGCCACAGGGAGGCGGATACTCCCGACACCTTTTTTTTGGACCGCGGCTCTTATACGAGAGCTTTCCTCCCTGAACTTCAACTGCATGGTGCTGTGCTTTTTGAGTAGAGGCCCCCTCACCACTGTGCGATGTTAGAATGGCCGGACCGCGCGTTGATGATCCGTGCAGCATGTGATTGACGATTTCCAGGCTCCTGTGCTTTCACCGTAGCCGTATTCCCATGTTATCATTATTTTTGTTTCATCCATTTCCCTGACGCCGGCCGCCTTTGGTTGCCAGTTTCGTTTCGGCTCGTTCATTCATCTCTGCTTAGGTTTGGGATGTGTCATGAATTTCGAGAAAAAGCCAAACAGTAGACTCGGGGATTCTTAAAACACACCCTGTGACGATTTGACAGTTTTATTATGCACCGATGGACACTTTCCCACAGATCTTACGTCAATACCCCCAGCCCCGCGTCTTGCTATGGACTTTCCAGCTGCACATTTAGCTTTTCTAACTGAAATCTTTACACCTCCTGCAATGAGCGCCGGCTAAAACTGCTCCATTTGGCTGGCTGACATCACTCCACGTCCCCTTTGCCAATACTAACAAGGCCAGGTGTGTGCTGAGAAGGTTTCAAAGCTCATTTGATTTAGCTTCCATTCCCGAGTACAAACTCTGTAATGGTTTCTGACAGATTGATCTATGCATTATGGGGCTAAGTGGTGAATTCGCTGAGTGAGGGGTACTAAAATGCGTCCATGAGTATTGTTATGATAAAAAGCGTTTTCATCCCCCTGCCCATGGTCGCACATTTTCCCTGAAAGCCATGCACGATAAAGCAGCGCAGTCCCCTGCAGAGTCTCTGCGTGCTTGGAGTGGAAACTACCTGTCATATGATTTAATCAACATTGCGACCGGTTTGAGATTTATTTGCATAAGGCGCTAGTATGACTTACCGGGACAGATCTAGAAATGGAAAGCCTCAGCTCTGTGTTATTAGTTGTGCTAGTCACCCATGGCCCTCTACAGAAGACCTGCTCTTGCACGGCTACTGTACCGGAGACTGTGTCCGGTGCCTGGTACAGTTATCAGGCTCTCCTTACCTTGCGTTGGATAATTGATAGATAGATTCACTGCCTTTGACAGAGCAGTGAATCTAGGTCAGACCTATAAGTGAGCTCAGCTTTCTGCACTTTTCCAGAGTGCTCCCCTGAGCCAAGGCAGTATTTTCCGTTGTAGCGGCTTGACGGTACAGTTTGGTTTTCTTTGTTTCCGTTAGTAGTCGATATTGATTGCCGGGTTTGGAGAGTTTGTAGTTGGTGTAATATTTGGGAAAACAGCAGCGTGGACCAGTGACTGCCTGGTGTTCCCTCGCAGCATCCAGTTTCCCTGGTTACAATTAGCCTGGAAAGTAAATCCAAGGCTTATTTTAAAAGGGCGCCACGGCAATAGAGTTTCAAACAGTGTCGTCCCGCAGTGTGCAGTAAACGGAATCTGTTTTCCAATTAATATTTCTGTCCTCTCTCGCTCTGTCGCCGTTTTATTTGTCTTTTTAACATGAGTTTGCCAGGGTGGGGGGACGCTGGCTCAGGAGGAGAGAGCCGAGCGGCGAGAAGCGCAGGGAGAAAATGGAAAAAGCCATTTCCTGCCAAAGTTACTGGTTCGGAGAGGTTGGTTCATTATAATGGCTTAATGGATCCTCCAGGATGCCTCCTCAGTTTACACTATATTGACGAGATGTCAGTCGAAGCTGCGCTAGCAGTCCTTGTTGGCCAGTCCGAATGCTCGGCACGCGGCGGTTTAACCTTTGACCTTTAATGGATTAAGAAGGGAAAAAATAATTTGCAGTCTTTCTTCCTGCAGCAGCTTCGCTTACACCTCAAGGGCAGCGTTTGGCACCAGGTGCCCACTGCTGTGTCAGAAATCTCTCTCTGTGGACCACTCTGGGTTTTGCTTGTCTCCATTCCACGTCTAGATGGGCTTGTATGACCCGCAGTGTGCCATGAACACCAGGAATGCCTGTCTGCTTTGGCCAGGCCAGCTCAGATCCATCATTCTCCCCCTGGCACCATCCACGCGCAGCTTCTACTGTATCTGCTCTGCTCCACCCAATTTTAATCCACCAAGAAAGAGTCTTAACGGTTACCTACCAGGACAGTAATGCTGTGTTTTTAAAACTGCCCGCATGATATTTCAAATCTGAGCCACGGAGAAGCTGGAAGGGAACAGGGGTTGTCCTGCCGGTGACGTTCCACCTCCTGGCAGATGAAACGGGTCCACAGCCCAGAGCATGGCATGTTGGCTGTGCAGCAGGTATGCTTTACCTTCACATGGGGAAAAATGTAGTGTTACCTAAAGAAATATATACAAGGCACTATTATCCAGCAGTAAAATCAATATCCAGATAACTTTAATATATTATTATTTGTACCTATTTTGATCATTTTAACGAGCAGCATGGCTTTTGGGAAGACCAGATTGAAATTTCTCAACAATTACTGAAGGATTGCCATGAAATGTGTTCCAGGCATTAATGCTCCCAGCAGGAGAAATAACTTTGCTGATCCCTGAGCTCAAACCACTGCTGGGCCTAATTGTTGCCTTGCACAGCTGCATGTACAAATATATGGCTTGTGCAAACAAAGTGTGCACATACAAAAGAAGAAGCACAACTTTGGCAAGGCAATAAGCAACAAGTATTTATTGTTTTGACCTGTGGTGGTGAAAATGTATTAAAATGACCACGGACTTTTCCCCTGTGCTTAAATGCTCGCACCAAAGGTGTGCTGAAGTTAAACTCAGCGGAATGAAAATGTGGCAGCGTGACGTATGCCAGCCGTTCCAATTTTTCTATCTCTGACACGCAGGAAGATTTAAGACAAGGTCAGCGTTCGCCATTCGGTTTCCCGATCTGGTATGTGCAGTCTCAGCAAGACATGTTTCCTGGTGTAAAAAAAAAAAAAAAAAAAAAAAAGGAGGAAAAACCCCATAATTCTCGTGAATGAACCGCCAAAGACATGATAGCGTAGACTTGCCAAGTGTTAAATGTCGGCCAGCAGACGGAGGACACATTATCCCCTCGCATTCGGCCCCGTCCTCCACATTCTTTCAGCTCATGATAGGAAGTACTAATGACCATCTTAAGAAATCAACCTCATCCGGCATTTTTAGAAGTGGAAACTCAGGCGGCCTTGCTCCTCTGACCTCTCCACATACTGGTGGCTTCTTGCGCTTTATTTTTCTTTGATTTGTTTTGCCGGAGACTGAGACAGGCCGAGTGTGATGGTATGAAGCAGCACAAACAGTGGAAATAATGGTGTACAGTGATCAGACTGTGGAGCCAAAAAAAAAGGTGCCTCTCTCTCTCTCTCTCTCTCTCTCTCGCTCAAGAATTGAGCATTGAGTCGAACCAGCAGTTGGAGGTGTGGGCTTTCAGACACTCAAGGACTAGTGTGTCTCCGAATCAGTGGAGCCCCTCTCAGACCATGAGGGGATCCTTTCAGAGGCAGCGAAGGAGTCAAGGTCGTTCCTTGGGTCAACATGAGCTCTTGAAAGTAGTTTTGTGCCCCCCCCCCTCTGTACCACCCAGGTAATTGAAACCCAGGGATTTGATTGAAATGCGTGTGCATCGGGACCTGGATAGATTTCCCATTGTGCTTTGATTCCCGAGCCTACAGTTCAAAAACACAGAAGCTTGAAGTGAAACGGGATTTTCTCCGAGCTCTGCTCAACAGTGGTGTCAGATGTCTGCGGTACTGCTGAGCCGCTGCATTCCTCATCAATTTCGGCTCGTGGAAAAAAAGTCTCGTGGTGGCTGCTGAATCGGTGGTTCTCACATTTACGCTACAATTCGTTCCGGAGTAGTACAGAGGTCCTCGAAGGCACCAAAACAGTGTTGGTCTTGAACTGAAGCCCAGTTTGGGGCTTGTGTGTTACTGATAAATATATAAGAATCAATGGGACATCCAGGATCAGATTACGTAGGGTATCAGACATGATTGACCGTCCGCACGCAGATTGTTTGTTTTATAGGTTACACAGTTTCCGTTGAACAGAAACCCAAAATGGCATAAAGCGAGTTTCTGGTTGCAGCTGAGAATCTGTTGTTGATTACGCTAAAAGTGAAGCATGGGCCTGAAAGCCGATGGAGAATCCAGATGGCAGATACTGCATGAGAGGCAAATGGAGCTTAGAAATGCTGATCGCTCCCATCACGTCTGTCCACTGTTTGTGCGATTGGAGGTTTAGTGAAGCTATTGGGAAACATTCCAAAACAAAGTCTTGATCGATCATCCATTTACCAGTCTTATCGTCTCTTTGCAGAAATATCTATCACAGTACGTTTCTTTTTTTCTCCCGTCTTGCCTTTTCCACAATGTTCAGCCACATCGATTTTTTGCTTTTAGAAATACATTACTCAAAGAATAGAATAGCAGATTTCATTACTTTTATCACGGCTAACTTTCTGGTTCTAAGTTAAGTTAAATTGCTGCCGGCTGATGCCTAGAATGAACAGATGACAGATTTCAGGGGCTTACGTCAACGTCAGCTTTAGCAGAAAAAAAGGCTAATAACTGTATTTCCCGTGTGAAACCTTTGCTTTAAATCTGAATGTTTAGGTTTCCTGCCATCTAAATAGGTGCTGACGTAATTATATATATATATATATAATCAAGCAGACATTTGAGTTGATTTGAGTTTTGCGCCTCACAGCAGGCTGCTGAGGCTGAGACTTAATTACTATTTGCCTCTCTGCTCTGCTGAAATCATCCAGTGTTTCATGACGTCCAGGTAGTGTGGTCAAGACAGACCGTTTGGTTCCTTTCCAAAGCATTTGAGGATTGTTTGTGGTTGGGATGTGATGGTGTGACGGTGTTAAAGAGTCCCCCCCCAAGAGGACCCAGGGTTTAGCTATCGTCCGACGCACAAAGCAGTGGGAGTCACAAAACGGAACTAGGCTAAAATGTTTTAAATGATTTTCGAATTACTTCCAGATGTTGCCGAAGTAGCTATAATCCTAATATTAATTATTTTTGAGTAAAGCGTGTTGCCCGACTGAATTTGGCAGTGTTGTCCTATTTGTGGTTTAAATCAGCAGCTTTCCAAGATGTTTTAACTTTTGTGAACAGCAGGGCAGGAAGACAGGTTGCGATGCAGACTGATGAGAAGCAATGACATATGATGCACAAAGCTCTGGTGAAGAAACAGATGTAGCTCTGTGATGTATGCCCGCGGCCTCTGCCGTGAGAACCCAGACAGTCGGAGGAAGGAGAATCAAACAAATGCACAGACACTGGCCCACTGGTACAGACACGCACATATTCCCAGACGAAAAAGGTGAACTTCCTCCACCTTGGTCCGTCCCACATCTGTGCAGATAATCCCTGTCCTCGGAAGACGAGAAAGAGAACCTGTCCTCCCCCTAATCGTATTTCCATTATGCATCTGAATCCACAATGTCATTGGCTCACCTCAACTCCTCCTGGGGGCTTTACTGTAACTTTTTCACCGTGACTATAAAGATGGTAATATCCAACAGCAGTGGGGTATCCACCAAGGTCACACGGTGGTAAAATGGAAACTAATAAAAGATGAGTAAAAACTCATTTCAGAAAACGCAGACGTACCGGAGTGACTTCATCGAAAGGCTAGGCCTCATGTTACCCCGCCAACTGGGCCGTCTTGGCAGCAGGAGAGCCACGGAACAGCTGCTTCTTTTGTAATGACCTCATTTGAAGGTCTGTGCCATCGTGACTAATGCACAAATGATAAGGCCGTAAAAGATACAAATTAATCCAAAAAAAACAAACATTCGCACTCCCCTCCCAGCCCTCATGGAGAAAAATGTTCCACTGCTTCAAGTGAGGTATGTGATAATAGGTTTCGTTGGTGGATGGCTTAATTGGCCAGTCCTGAACATAACAATTAGATTTAATAAGATTAACTCCACCCACATGCAATAGTTTGCGATTGTTGTGTTGCCCGTACACTTTGACTTTGGAGCTGGGTTTGTGCGACATTGATTTACTCTGCCAATGAATGCATGCAGTGGCTTTTTTTCTACCCGCACTAATTGCAACCTGTCTGATAGAATCGACCGGGGAATCAGCATTTGCGTAACGCGTGCACTGTGCGCATTATACATTTGTTGCATCTTCTGGGGTTCAGTGATCTCAGCCTAAGCACCTGCCATATGGGAGGGTGGCTGAAAAACACAGGCAGCGCATTCCCAGCCATCAATAACAGCGTGTATTTACTCAGGCCTTTTCATGGGACTTTGCGGGCGTATGTATTTTTAGACTCGCAGCCAAGTGCTCTCCATTTAATTACATCCCTCAACCTTATTCCCTGTGTTTGCTTACATTTCATGGGAGTGTCAATTTGCCTGAGGTGAAAATGGCATTTCTCACCCCTGCCAGCATGTGTGAAAATGGCAATTTGCAAACGTAACATTTTCTTTTTTTTTTTTGTTGTTATCGAGGTGACGCTGTTCTTTTGAACTCCCGCCCAGCTGACCTCTGGCTATAAAATGTAAATGAAATTTCAACAACGCTACGTCAAAATATCATGTTTGGAGTCCTATTTGGTCCGATTCACCAACACGGGCCTTTGTTGAAACCGCAGTTTGCTAGAAAAACAGAGCACATTTCATGGCTTGTTTCATCCCTGAGCTCCAGCCAGCGTGATGCTCAGAGCCAGACACTAACAGCATCCTCATCTGCCCCAACCCCAGCTCTATGCAAAATAACCCCACTGATGATTATTCTTTGGCTTAGCCAGTTCATCAATTAAATACATCGTTCTTCACATGAATCACAGGGATTGCACTTGTAAGTAAAAAAAAAGAAGAAAAACCCCTGGAATTGTTGTTATTTTTCTGTCAAGAACCCCCTTGGCCAGGGCACAATTTTACACAGTTACGTTAGTCATCGCATCGTGTGATTGATATATATTTTTTTCCTTATTTATTTTTTTTTAAACCACAATTACAGTGAAAGTGGTTAAACAGTTTTGGCAGAGTTGTGCACTCTTACTCTGGTTTGGTCTGTTTTGCTGGGAGATAAGATGCCATGTCTAACTGTGATTTGTGCAAAATTAAGGATTATAAAAACTTTATACTTCACGCCATACAGATTCATCATCTCACTGCCACTTGTGGGCAGCCACTCTAATTTATTACCATCATTCCCATAATAGTTTGCTTTAATGTTGCCTTAAGCCTCAACGTTTCAATAATTGAGCGATGCGTGTTTTTCATTTTATTAATTGTGTGAAAAATAAACGACCTCACAACAGAGCTCTAGGAAAATTTACACTCAAAGGTTGTGGGCCAGCTGTGAAAGTGTGCTGGAACACCACTTTCCTCTTTATGGCCTACGCAGACAGCTGTCAGCCATATTTTATCCCTGTTACCACAACAAATAGCGTATGCACGGCCACACGTGCGCCATATATAGGGCTGTTTTTGGGCCAGCTTTGTCGCTGACCTGGTCTCGTAAATGTGGGGTGACCTTTTTTTTTTCTCTGCAACGTTCAAATCTCCTCAGCGCGCATGTGTGCTTCACCTTTCGCCACGAGGCCACATACCACACGTCTCATCCAGCACGAGGGATCCCTATATCCGGCTCACTTTATTAGGATCAGATTTGAAAGCGAAAACATTACAGTGTATGCGTATCCTCTCCAGCTGAGGCGTTTATCATAAAGCGGTCGCCAATGGAATGCTCTCGTTTCCCAGAGGAGCCCATTCGAATCAGCTGCAACAGGAAATCAGCAAAGTCCCGCCGACTGATACTGAAGAGACACGAGGGTCAGAAACGGAACAAGACCTCGTCTTGGATCGAACTCCAGCCAGGAGCTGTTCCCTCTGATGAACATCAGTCCTCACTGTGATCAAAAACAACTTCCTGATGTTCGTATTCATATCAGCTCATCCCCAGGGATTTCAGAACTTTTTTCAGCTCAAGGCTCAATAATATAAACAAAGTGACTGAACAGGGGAACCAGCCTAGAATGTGTGTTGTTTTATTGATTTTTAATGAAATAACGTTGTAATTCTTTTCATTCAGCATTTAGGTTGTATCTACCGTATCTTGCTATGTGATGCATTGTATGATGTGCTTGTTCAGCCTTGGTATTTCTACACAGACCTGGTGATTCTCAGCCTCTCCATTTTTTCCTCAGGTTGGTGGTTTGTCAGTACTGCGGAGGAGCAGGGCTGGGTCCCGGCGACCTACCTGAACACCCACAGTGGGACACGGGACGACTTGGAGCTGGGCGCCACTAAAGCCGGTGAAGGTAAGTCCCTGCCAACTCTTCTCCCTCAGTCCTCTCTTTTACACCCACCCACACACGGACACACACAGACACACACATACATCAACCGACATCGCCCCCTCAATCCTCAGCCTTTGAGTTGTGACAAAACGGAACAAAGTCGCCCCTGCCCCGCCGCCGCCGGCGACCTGCGCTCACGTCTGACGCCAGACTGGCGTGAACGCCTCTCTCTGTCTGCCTGCCATCATAAGCATGCTCGAACAGAGCAGAGATTCAGGGCCACAGCGAGGAGGAGGAGGAGGAGGAGGACGACGAGGACCGGCCGGCACCAGACCACAGTCCCTGGAGTGATGTGCTGTACAGTAATGCACTGTGCAGTCCAGTTCCAGAGCAGTATGAAGTGATATGACCTCCGTGGAGTGAGCTCTTGAAAGAGCCATGTGTTCCCGTCAGCCATTAGGGATAAAGCGTGAGACTATATCATGAGTTGAGCTCTTTATATCAGGGTGTTTGGAATGATGCTTTTAATTCTGAAAGCTAAAATATGACCCGACGACGTTTATGTAGGTTTTACAGGAGTCAAGAGGGGAATCCAAATCCCTCATAAGAAACACACCTACATACAGTTTGGTTTGCCAGATTAAAAATGCTGACGCGTGAAACTGAAGAATGCGTCCAATCATCAAATCATTGCAATAGCGCTGTCAGATATCGGTTATCAAAAGCTTTTAGAGCAACTCAAGCTGGATTATTCTGCAATATTAGTTGAACTCAGATCAGTGTTGACAAGCTGTGCAGGCACTGCAGCTTTTTTTTGTTAAAATGTATGCAACACTGTGTTTAAAAAAAAAAACAAAAAAAAACAAAATGGAGGCACGGAAATAATTAGATTGTGTACTACACGTCCAAACAAACAAGACTTTCCAGCACTCTGGCCAAAGTCAAATCTTTTGCTGCACAATTTGTGTGCTCTGTAACAATGGAACCAAGGATCCCCTCGGTGTTGTATAATTTAAATGGAGGGAGAGAGAGAGAGAGAGAGAACACTCAGACTATTGTGTTTCACAATATGGGTTACATGCAAAAAGCTCTTTACAACATATATACCCCAAATCAATGGCTCCACATAGGTACAAATACACGCAAACATTCGGTAAATGCTGACAACCTTACCTACACACTGACTGTCCACCGAGCCATGGACGGCGGTAGTTTGCTGCCAGGGGGCTTCAGGAGTACAATCTGTCATTGTAATTCATGTTTATGTGACGAGTCCGTCTTGGGAATGGCATGCAACTCCTAAAGGATGTCTTTTGTCAGTCCTGCGGTCCTCCGCAGCCCGTGCCACGGAACTTTCACCGAAATATGCACGTATTCCTGGGAAGTCGGATTTGGAATCCATGCAAGTTTTCTTGTAAAATATCAAAAATCCACGAGCAACTCAAAGCACAGACTGATACAGATGTGTCCACAGTTTTTAGACCAAAAAAACACACGTATTGCCAACCAGTCTCCTTGAGGAGAGCTGGATGATGCCGTTCTGAGATTATATCTTCAATCTAACTCCAATGTCAGGTGTGTGTGTGTGTGTGTGTGCAGCCCCTCGCAGACCTTGCAGAGGCGCAGCATCCTCAGCTGCTTATTAATTGGCCGGCATTCCTGCAGCAATGTGTGTCCCAGATGCTTTAGCGCGACAGGATGAAAACAACATGCTAACAACATCCTAATTACAAGCCACAGAGAACATGTCTTGGTTTAACACTTCCTCTGTCACCCCCCTCCGCCCGCCTCCCCCCATCGTCATCCGCCATCTAACTCTCCACCATGTTTTTTTTCTTATGTCCTCCATGTAGCTAATAACGGGGCTCTCTTGATTGGACCCCGTGTCATGTGTGCGCTTGTGTGTTTGTGTAACATTTGTGCTTGCTCTTTTCGTGTCTCCCATGTGTGTGTGTGTGTGTGTGTGTGTGTTTGTTTGTGCCATTGCCGTCTGGTCACCATGTGTGTCTGTCAGTTACTAAGCGACATAAGGCTCATCTGAAGAGGCTGGACCGGAGATGGACGTTGGGGGGCGTCATCAGCAGGCAGCAGAGCCGAGGTGAACTGAGACAGATGCTGCATCGCCTCCCTCCCTCCTTCCTTCCCTCCCTCCCTCCATCCATCCAACCCTCTCTTTCCCACATCCACTCCGTCGTCATTCTAATACTCACTCCGTGTTAATTATTGCCTCACATCACACGGTTCAGCTCATCCCTGTCCCGCACGCGTAACGTTTGTTCAGTCTTGCGTCCCGTGTTGTCATCCAGCAAGTGGGCCGCAAACCCGCCGCGACTAACCACTGACGTTAATATGAAATGAGCTTGGAAAGCTAAAAGGTGAAATCGGCCACTTTGTGTGCAGCGATTATTGATGCTTTTTATTATAATCAAGCACCACGTGCCAAATCCAATCTTCTCGGAAATGAGCGACCCACTCATCTGAAAGTAGTTGCGTAATACAAGATGGAATGCCTTGTGCAGCATTTTCGAGCCCTACTTATGAGCAAATGAAGAGAGTATGTACTTTTCAAACGAGTGTTAGTGTTGTGTGTGTGGCAGAAATGCCCTTTTACTGCGGTGCAGACTGCAACCATTACAGAGAGATAAACAATGAGCCTTATCAATCTTTCACTTGGTTTGCAAGAAAAATCACACTCTGTCACAAACTTGCACATGTTCCTCTTCTTACCCAGGCCAATTTTTTTTTTTTTTTTTTTTTTTTTTTTTTCACTGGAGATGCATTTGGATTGCTGACAGAGGGACTGAGGATAGGCTATTGAGTTCAGCCCAAACTTTGTGCTTGGCAGTGGATGCTGCTCTCTGGAGTGGAGCGAGAGTTGTTTCCACCCCAGGACTGAGATCCTGCTTTGTGTTAAAAAAAAAAAAAAAAAAAAAAGGGAAAGAAAATGAAAAAGAAAAAAAAAAAAAAAGGGAAAAGAAGAAAAAGGCAGATATTTTGCTGACTCCACAAAAGTAATTTATAACACTGATGCAGGCGATGCATGTTGTGGTTGACAAAACATTCTGATTCAGAGTTTCCCTTCATTGCACGGCTGGATATTGTTTGAAAGAGGAAAAAACATTCTAGCAGCCCCCCACACAAAGAGGCCCGGAAGAGCCGTGCACAAGGAAAATAAAGTGCGCAGAAATATTCTTTACCCAGTAAGCCCACTGTGAGTTCCTATTCCACACCCCGTTCATCTCCTTCACAACCCTGGAAATGGGTGGGAAGAAAAAGGAAAAAAATTGAAAAACGTATCACCAAAACAGGGATTCCTGTGCACCAACTGGCGGGACAGCTTACAGTGCAGCAATTTTTAAATGTGCTCCTCTCCTTTTTCAAAACACCTCCTCTCCTTGTGCTGTGTGCGTTTAGACAGGAATTGCCCTAATCACAGGAAGCAGGGTCTTTGCTCTGCCCCGTGGCCTCATGGGAATGCATAAATCAGCATGGAGGCTCTGCTCTCCATTATGTGCTGGGTTAAAAAGTGCTCGCCGTCACGTGGCCAAGGACATGGTGAGGAGAGCGGCTCGTCCCAGGTGCTGGTTGTGAACCACAACTAAATATACGTTGAGTGTTTGATATTGTAGCACATTCCCTCCGATTACATGTTCACGATTTTCCCTCGCTTTCCACCGTTATTTGACAGCTGATCTTACAGGCATGACAGGAAATGAGGGGAGAGTGAGAACAACGCAAAGCAGAAGGGTCAACGCCTGTTAGGCGGGGACCCACATAAGGACTGTTTAGTCGATTATAAATATGATCCGGGCGTGATGACGGTTCAGAACAACATGGAACTGGATTGTTGAAATGTGGGTCGGCTGTTGCTGACAGTCGGCATATCATGGCGTAGGGTGTGGTAATGCAACGGCCATTCTCATGGAAAGTTTTGACATTTTCGACTGACATCGTCGATGCTCCGTAGGGACACACTGCACTGGACGTATGGAAAGCTGCCGGTTGGTTTTTGTGCAAGAACACGTGACATTTGACGTGCTTGCAGGATTTGCAGAGTTGTCCACCACGCAAACTCCAATTGTTCGTAGTAGTAGGGTGTTTTAACTCTTATGTCCGTAAGCTTTACGCCACTTCCCGACAGTCAGACAAATCTGTACAATGGAACCAGTCTTTGTGTGGTTTTGTCCAGTCGTTCAGCTCCAACCATAGCGTTGTCCCAAGCTTTGAAGGATGTTATCAAGTCTGTCAAAACAACTCTCACATGCCATGATGCACATTGAAAGCATTACTGGTTGTGTATTTGGTCCCTCTAGTCTGTAGTGGCTGGCAATAGATCCTGTGTTATTGATGTGAGTGTTGGGGGGACAGAATCCACAATCTCAATTTTCAGGAAAAATGCAATGAGGTCAAAATAGTCAGAGATTGCCGAAATCATGCGTCTCTCAGACCAAATTTCCCCCTTTGTGCTCACTTTTCCTCCTCGGAGTTAAGGGTCACACTGAAACCCATAATATTATACTGTCACAATGCATTGTCCATGGTGATGATGCTAAATGGAAAGTAATGCTATCCACTGTAAAATATATGCAATGCATACATCTTGCTATGTCTACAGAAAATGACAAAATATAATGTAAATACAGTAGTTGATTAATTCCTGCCGTTGCAGTCCATAAAAGCAAAATCGCATGTGCCAAAGAACAGTTAAAGAAATATATGCTCACACATCTGGCTGCTGAACGCGCTGCCAGAGAGCAAAACAGTTCCAGTCCGTGTAAGGGGAAAAAGAGACACCTCTGCGCTGTTGTCCCATTATTGCAGTATGATCACATGAATATGTTCCGTAAAAAAAGATCGCTAGAATATAATCTTCTTTCAGTTTTTTTTCTTTCCAATGATTGTCTTATTTTCAGAGTATCAAATTCTTCAATTTTTTTTTTGCGACATTCTCTGCTCTCACTCTGGCTTTGGCAGAAGAGAAGTATGTCACGGTGCAGCCCTACTCCAGCCAAGGCAAGGATGAAATTGCTTTCGAGAAAGGAGCCATTGTGGAGGTGATTCAGAAGAACTTAGAGGGCTGGTGGTTTATCAGGTAAATCACTTATTTCCGACATTTATTTTTAAATATATTTCTTGCACTACAAAAGGATATTATCTCTGATGCGTTTTCTCTATCCTCTTACTTCACAGGTACCAAGATAAAGAGGGCTGGGCTCCGGCTTCTTACCTGAAGAAGGCCAAGGACGATTTTTCTCCACGCAAGAAAACGGTCACAGGCCCAGTGGAGATCATTGGAAACATCATGGAGATCAGTAACCTGCTGAACAAGAAGGCCTCCAGTGAGAAGGACGTTCAGGTTCAGAGTGAAGGTGTCCCAGAGAGCCCTCAGGTGGCCAGGAAGGAGATCAGTTTGCCAATGCCCTGTGCCGACTCCAGCCCGGTTAGTCCCCCACAGGATGGAAAAAGTAAAGCAGAGCCCGCTTCACCAGCGATAGCCCGCATTGCCCCTCACCGGGTGGAAATTGGTGAGTCACATCACTGTCAATGTTCCTGTTGTAACCTCTATATTCAAGCCAAATTAATTAAATGAAGGAACCTCTTGTTTTGCTTTTTCACTGTTTCATGTGTGTTTTTTTCTTTTTTCTCTGTGATTGTGCCACAGGTTCCCCAGTTCTCAGGCAAAAACCCCCTCCCCGAAGAGATGCAACCCTGGTGAGAGGGACTGTTATTCATTTATTTTTCAACATGTTGATAAAGATCATGTCATTTGAATATCCTTTAAATTATGGTGCTAATATGGTCTTCGAGGTGCTTAAAATAACAAAGGTAGAGGTGCTCATTTCGCAACTTATGTATTTATACATGATATGGGTGGATAGATAACACTGACCCAATAATATTACATTTTACTGTAAAAGCAGTTAGAAGTGGAGGTAGTCCAAACATTTTTTTACTGGCCCCATCCCAAATCAAACAAGATCAATATGTGATCTGCGAGATAAAAAAAAGTGGGTTTGAAAAGAAGAAAAACAAAGTTCTGCTAAAGATTGCAGTTCTTGCTTTTCTTTTTTGAAAAAAAAAGAATAATTTCCTCATAAAGACTTGGGCAGTTATTTAAATGAAACCATCTGAATGGGTTTAGACGATAAATTTCTCTTTGGTAGGCTGTAAAGGTTTATAACTGGTTTAACATTAGACAGTGCTTTACTTCTAGTGGTTGTAATACCATTCAATGTAATTTAGTATAGTATGAGCACTTCATTAAGAACATGTAATGTCTCAAACATAAGTCCAATATTGTATTTTTTTTTTTACCCAGGGATTCCAGATGCCCTCCCCACCAGAGCCACCTACAGTTGAAGCAGAGTATTACACCATAGCAGAGTTTCAGTCCTGTATATCTGATGGTATCAGTTTCAATGGAGGACAGAAAGCAGAGGTAAGAGCTCCTATTTTTAAATAAACGTTGCTAACTAGATAATCTTGAACATAGGGACCTATCATACTGCTGTATCACTGTATACAATTATTACATATCTATGACCTCTCAATGATGATATCAAAATCCGTCATTATCATATGTTTTAGATGTCTCAACATAAAGACTAATCTTGTATTTTAGGTGATTGAGAAGAACTCTGGTGGTTGGTGGTACGTCCAGATCGGAGAGAAGGAGGGCTGGGCTCCCTGTTCCTACATTGATAAACGTAAAAAGCCCAATCTTAATCGCAGAACAAGCACTCTGTGCCGACCTAAGGTTCCACCCCCAGCGCCACCTGTTAAAAAGCAAGACTCTGCAGAGACTGCACCTCCCAGCAGCCCTGGCTCTGAAGCTCCAGAGTCCCCTGTGTCTCCTGGGAGGCCCGTATATGAGGAGCCAGAATATGACGTCCCTGCCATTGGCGATCTGGACATGGAGTCTGAGTTTGAGTTTTTGAGAGGAGAAGGTTCCTTGGTGGACGTAAAGAATTCGGACACAGCCTCCGAGAAGGGATCCCATTTATCCTCCAAGCCCTCCCCTGCTTCATCGCTCCACAGTGCCTCCTTCAAAATGGGTGAGTCATTTGAAGATGGCCATGATGCAGAAGCGGACGGAGAGGAAGAGTGTATCTATGAGAATGAGGGGTTCCGGTCCTTCAGAGACGCCCCAGAAAGGCAAAGCAGCAGGGACTCTAATTCCTCCAAGACAAGTGTCCTGTCAGAGACTGTCAAGACTGCAAATGCAACTTCAGGGGGATGGAGAGCTGCAGGTAACAGGCTCAAGATCAACTTGAATGGGAGTCCAATGTCAACAAAGGCTGAGGAGGCATCCAGTCCAAAATCGGCCTCCACTGAGTCCACCCCGGATCTGTCCAAAACGAAGAAACACCAAGAGGAAAGCAAAGTGTCCCCTCCAAACAAATCGTCCTCTAAACTGAAGCCAGTGGTGAGGCCTAAACCACAACTATCCAAGGCCTCCAGTGCCGAGAAGATGGACATCAGCACCTTGAGAAGACAGCTGCGGCCAATCGGGCAGCTGAAGAACGGCACCAAAACTAAAGGTGAGGACTCTGAGACAGCTTCCGTCATCTCCTCTGAGGACTCCTTCTCTTCTCAGAGCACGTCCGACCTCTCCTCCATCTATTCTAAAGGCAGCCGGGGAGACTCTGACCTGGAGGGCTGCAGCTTGTATCGCACCACAGATCCCTATCAGAAAGTCCAAGAAACTGAGCTCAGTTTCCCTGCTGGAGTGGAGGTGGAAGTGCTGGAGAAGCAGGAGAGTGGCTGGTGGTTTGTCCGCTGGGGAGATGCCGAGGGTTGGGCTCCAACTTACTACCTGGAGCCTGTCAGGCAACAGGATGACACGGCAGGGTCTGAATCGGACGGAACCCCAACAAAACCCGGAAGCCTCAGCAAGTCCAACAGCCTGGAGAAGAACGAACAAAGGGTCCAGGCTTTGAACAACATCAACCAAAACCTAAAGAAAGTCACCCCACCCATCCCCTCCAAGCCTCCCGGTGGCCTTTCAAAACATTCCGGCCTGTTTGGTTCACGGAAACAGAATAACACCAAACAGCAGCAGGTTGTCAGACCTCAATCTGTCTTCATATCAGCCCCGATCAGGGATGGTCCAAGCCCTGTGGGCTCTCTCAGGAGAAACGAGTCCCTCAACTCCACAGACCACCCTCGTTCCAGCCCCACAGTGCGACGCAACGCCTCCTTCGGCACTGTCCCACGCAGCCTGGTGACAAACAACTTTGCATTACCCAACAGGAACAGATCTGGTACCGGAAGCTCTGAATCCCTTGGCCTAAGCACCCAGAAGAATGCGCTCCCCGTATCCACCGTGAGGCCCAAGCCCCACATCATCCATAACAACCTCAGAGAGGTGTTCGTCTCCATAGCCGACTACCATGGCGACGAGGAAACCATGGGATTTCCAGAGGGCACGAGTCTGGAGGTGCTGGAAAGAAACCCCAACGGATGGTGGTACTGCAAGATTCTGGACAGTGGCAGACCAAGAAAAGGATGGGTCCCCTCAAATTACCTCGAGAAAAAGCACTAACATTCACGTGTGGAACTTGCAGAACTCTTAACATGCGTGTAAAGACTACTCGAAGAGATGCTTTTATTTTGTGAAAATGGTTAACCCTAAGACATTCTGCAACAAATGAAACCTTACCCGGTACTTTTTGCTAAAATGACCAGCCAGATCAAATTGTGACTTTGAAATTAAATCAGACACCTGGTAAGATGAGTCCACATGCGCCTGAGACAAAGAGAACACCTGAATCATTTAGTACTATTCATCATTGGTTTCCTTCAACTTGAAATAAGATGCAATTTTGTATCCACTCCTTGAACCTTGCTCTTTAAGTTTATAATGTATTTTTTAAAACCCTTTTAAGCATTTAAAACTTTTTGCATGTTTGAAATGATCCATTATATTGACGATGCCTTGAGCTGTTGAAATTAAAACTTGTTTTCCTCTCCTGTCGTTAAAGAAACTCTTACAGTTGTTGCCAAAGCTGCTTTGTTAGTCCCATGTTGGTGCTGTCAATTTGCATGTTTTTATATCTCTTTATACTGTATGTCAGCTTTATGTGAAATATTGTATCCATTTAATTGTGTATTGATGTCCTAATGAAGCAATATGTGAGCATTTCCAATCATCACATAATTTTCTTAATTTGGAAAACTATCTCCCCTGAAAGGTTTTCTGTAATTTCAGAGGCTAATTTTTCATAATTAACGTCCCTCATAATAGTGAAAATCCTATTTATTCATTACTTAAATATTGTGTTATTACTTATTTTATTTAAAATAAACACGATCGCTTCACCATTTCTAAGAACTGCTCTGTTAATAATAACATTTTGAATTTCTGCTGGGCAGTAAATTTGACATAACTCAAACTGCAGAAGTACTGGGATGCTCACTTTTGTTTTATTTTAATAACTTAAGTGCCAGAAGATTGAATTCAATAAATGCACTTTTGAACAATTAGTTCTTCTTTAATTGTATGTCACAAATGTTTACCCACACATTCAGTGTACTTAGTTGAGTTGATTTGAGTTGAGTTTACTACCCACCGGGTAAGGCTAATTAAGCCAGTAAGCTCTCTGCTTAGACCCAGGGACGTCAGGTGTGACGACGCTGCTGTTGATTGGTCCTGACGGGATACCGCAAGCGCTGGCTTCCATGAGGATGTTATTGTTGCCGGAAGAGTTGAGGATGCGGAGTAGTGGTGTAATAAAGCAGTAGAAAGAAAAAGCCCTGTGTCTTCGACTTCGGACGTGGCAGCGGCTGGTTTTAAGAAGATGGACGCCATGAGCTTACATGACATGAGCTGAGCCGCCGGTGGCTGCCCGGGAAAGAGCCCGACTCGGAGGAGGATGTTGGTGGGGAACAATTTGGAGAGGTCGTGCCTGGAGAGCCTGAGTGGAGCCGCCCACGGAACCGAGGTGTGTCAATGACCGAACGCTTGCGGTCTACTAGTAAAATAGTTATCGGTTTCCAACGGTATAATAGTGGAAACATTTGTTTGGTCAGTAGAGTTGCGCACCTGTTGTATTGTTGCTACACGGACTTGTTTTGTAGTTACACAGATAACGGAGGCTCTGAGACACTGACACAATATGCATGTTAATGTTAAAACAAAAATGGGAAAACAAACTATGTGTAATTTAGTTGGGATAATCAGTCAGCATTTGTGCTATGCTAAAATGTTGCAAATGCTGATATCTGCTGTCTATAAGGGAAAGTCAGCTATTCTTGTTCTTGAGGATATTTTACGTTGTACAATCTTTATGTGGGCATGGATTTGTCATCATTTATATAGAGTCAAGGAGAAAACTCAGAAAACAGAGGGTGTAATAGTTGGAACTATTAGGCAGTAGAGCTGCCCACCTGTTGTATTGTTGCTATACGGACCTTTTTGGTAGTTACACAGATGCAGCATGTTCAAACCAGAGATAGTGGATAGTTGTAAGTAAGGCATTCTGTGGTCTTCTTGTGATTGCCTATTTTCAAATCACTCTTCTCACTGGTATGGAGTCCATGCTGAGACGGGGTTGATTAAGAGATCGATGTTGTGAAGCAGATCGGGATACAGGCATAAAGCGCACTCTCATAATGTAATCAAGGGGTAATGGGTAAGAGTCATTTTTCAGTTGCAGTTTAACTTGGCATATAATAAATAATGAAAACATGTCAGAGGCTGTGATAATGGCCTATGTGTGTGGTAAGCCTCTTTGCTGTATGGCATTAAGAGAATTTCACTTTGGAATATATATTTAAAAAACAACCACAATGTTGAGTGTTTATATCCCAAATAAACCCACGTCTTTTGCATATACAGTACTACAGGTGTTGCATCAGCTGGATGCTGTTATACAAGTAAACTAGATTAAACTTGGTTGCGTGACATCTCTTTCATTTCTTTTCCATAGCACAGAAGAGTCAGTGGTGTAATTAAAATGTTGCAGATTCAGGTAAACCTCCATGTTTAGGGTTAGGTTGAGATGCTTTTCAGTCTGTGGTTGCTGGGCTGCTTAATTCAGCCTCAAGTCACAAAGCCACTAAAGTTTACGTTACCAATGTCGAGTATGATACAATATTGTCACCATCAGCTATAATTAGACAAAACACTGATGCAGTTTTCCACACTGACAGACTGGAAATAGAATAAGATTTGTGTCCCCCATGACTTTAATTTGAAATACTGTATATCCCTGAAATATGTCCATCCCTTTGTCTGATATATGTTTCCTCTCTTGGAGCCGCAACACTCATACTGCACTTTGAAATGAAGTATTGTGTGTCTGTTGATCATCTTTAGAGCATTTTTGGCTGCTAGCTGTGTCTCTTTATTCACTCTCTTGTCGTACTCGTATATACTCGTACTGTTGTATCCATAGAGGTTATAGTTATTGGTTAAAACTTGTTTTGTACATTGAAAAATGAGATTGTGGTTCATTTTTGACTGAGATAAAGTATTTTTGACAGCAAAGTAAAATAATGACAACCATAAGATGTGGGACAAAAATGAATACAAAGTGCAAATAGTATGAAAGATTTTCTGCGTGGTTTCTCTTTTCCTCTTTTTCTCCTTTTCTTTGACAATTCAACCACTTAAAGGCAAACGAAATGTTGCCTCTGTCATGCACCCATTCCCAGTCTGCTGTGAATATTATTTAGAAAACATGAATTTAAAGTGATGTTGTGTTGGAGGGTTTTGCTGTGCTTTGCACATGATGTTGTTGCTGCTCCTGGCCACTGGAGGGCAGCAGCACTAAGCATCTCCGTGCAGATTGCGTCCCAGTAACCTTCGCCTCTGAGAAGTGAAGGAGTGAAATTGCTCAATTGATATTTTAGAACGTCGTTACACTTTTAATATAATTGCACTCCTCCACACAGTCTGTCCTTCAGCTCTGTAAACCCGACTGAGGGAGAGGCACCAAACGTTTTAAAGCCTCAATAACAACAAAGGAAGAATCCCAAAGTCTGACTGTTTGATGTCAGGTTAAAATTCAGAACCTGCCGCAATACACTGTTACAGAATACAAATTTCAATACACTTATAGGCGACAAGTGTGTGTTGGACCAAACAGCTGTCTAATAGAGATACCAAAACACAGCTCACACAAGGCTGCCAAGGCCTGGAGGCTTCGGGAGGCCAGCAGCCAGGTTCACCGAGAGGTCTGAGTGGAAAGTCTGCGTGTACACAGACACAGACAGTTAGATATACTGTATTCATGTCACTTTCGCAGACCCCGGCTGTGTATTTCCCCCACACCTCTACAAAACACTTGGCCATGAACGGCAGCCACTGCTGCCTGTTTCATGTCGGGACGTTATGGCGTGTATGTGTGCCGTTTGGAGTGCGGTATAAAACAGTGCTGCATTAGAGCCTGGCCCTGCGGGGGTAGTAAATAACAGATGATGTTCAGCGTGGCCAGGTCTACATACCACAACTCTAAACAGTTTCTCTCTGAGTTATAGCTGTTTACTAAAAGCCCTTGCCTTTGTTATTCATATAGTACATGGCAGGATGTTAGTCAAGTATACTACTGTGAAGATTGATACGGTCGGGTGTCTGAGCATCGGAGAGATGGCCGCCTTTTTGTTCCCTTAACTGTTGTCCAATTTGAGTTGTCTTGAAAAGAGGTCAATCCATCATTTAACATTTGCATAATGTGTGCTTTGGGACGAGTGAATGGCACTAATGCTCTCATTTCCCATCTTCTGTGCCTGATTGGCTTCAGTTTCCAGCTGTGCATAGAATATAATGTAGTATCTGTGTGTGTGTGCGTGTGTGTATATACTGTATATATACTGTATATATACTGTATATATATATATATATATATATATATATATATATATATGATTGTAGTTGTGAAGAGACGTTTTTGGTCTTATTTTTTTATTGCAATCCAGGTCAAATGCCCAAACATATACAATGTCCTATATATTGAGAAGAATAGGAACATCTTGGAGACATTTTCTTTTGTTTATTTGTTTGGAATCGAAAGGAAAAGGAATATGAGCAGATGTTTTTGTCCAAAGTGCACAATGCCCACCATCACTTACTAACTGGTCCTATTTTGCTTTGGTCACATTTGAAAAACACACGACAGAGTCACGACTGTGGCAGATCAACTCAAAGCGTCTTCTCGACAACATAAAGTAAAGATAGAATTCAAATATGCACAGGATGGACCCACATAACTTTACCAACGGATTTGATATGCCAAATGGTTCAAGTGATTCACATTTTGGGAAAAAAAAGTTGCTCTGTGGCAGAGAGAGTGAGATGAATGATCTCCATCACTCTCATGTTTGACTGGAGCGTGGCTTCAGCTCACTGGTGGTTTAACATACTTTAGTTTAAAGTCAGGAAGTTAGTTTCCTCTGCAGCTGTCTGATGCTTTCTTCTCCAGCGAGCAGAGAAGGTGGGCCATGCACCAGCTCCAGTAACTGCAGCAAAGGAAGTAATGACAAACATTTTGCAACATCTGCTCCCCGAGCGCTTCTCAGCTGCCCCTTGCTCTGGGGCCATGTGCTTCTTCTGCTTCTGTATACAAGGCAAGATAGGGAATACTTCAGAGATGGAGTCACCAGCTCTCCGTCAGTGGTGAATGATGCATGCACCCTAAACCCTAACATAGGGGTTTAGGGCTAGGGTTAGGGTAAACTCTGAACCCCTCAGTGGCTTAGGACCTAAACCATATTGGGTTAGGGGATTGGGTTAGGGTTCGGGTGGGTTAGGCCTTACACTTTATTCCTGGTATAATACTGTGTCACTGTTATTTCTGTAGCAGAGTCAGTCAAAGATGACCTAATTTTAATTGAACTATAAATCATATTTCATAAAATAGTTGCTGACTATATTCTGTGTCCAAACGTGTCCTCCACAAAAGTAACCAATAATTACAGCTTCAAATACAACAAAGAAAATGGGTAATACTTCCCTCTGAAATGTAGTGTGGTGCGGTGTGGAGTCTTTTAGGAGAATAAAGTTTGCTATAATTTTTGAATAAGCAACAATGAAATATTCTTGCATTTATTTGCAATACATATAAAACAGGTACATTTGTTAATAGTAGCGTTGACAAAATAAATAAACCTCATAATGTACAGCCAAAATTACACTCATCAGTACATTTTTTTATTTAAAAAAATCTTTCACAATATTTTATTTCTGGTAGGTCATATTTGGTCAGGAAGAAAAAGGAAAAAACAGGTAGAAAATGTAAAAGCTCCAGGGGAGGGGCTCTCAAACACAACAAAATTCCAGTATTATGCAATGCAGTGACCGAGGGGGAAAAGGCGGCGTTTAAGCATTTCATCTTGAGCGGTGATTAAATTCAAACACTGATATTTAGCACACTAAAAAAGTTTGCTTAAAAAATCGAACACAACAGTTTTGCACTGGCAGGGTTTGTGAATGGTCACACCTGCTCTCGTCAGATGTCCGGCCACACAAGACTGACTTTATGACGAATATGAACCTCCTGTTTTTTTTGTTTATTTTTTATAGTGAAGAGCCTCATAGACCCACGTGGGTGGGTCCAGATTTCTCTGACTAAAGGCACACAAGAAAATGTACAGCAACACAAATGTTGTACAAAGCAAATTGTCAATGCATTAAACTATGAAAAGCGCGCGCAAAAAAAAAAATCACTTAATATTAAAAAAATTACAGAGCAATGGTTCATCGAGGACACCTGGAAATAGCTTTTATTTCATAACAATTTATAGCAGTACATAATGCATGAGCTAAGTCAAGCGTAAAAGTCCTTGGAGTTTGTTTTTATCGACACAGAGCAGCACTAAGAAACTGATATGCAAATGAAATCCTCACAATGTCCCACAACAACAAGCTGCGTCCTTGCGTCACCAACTGCGCACGTGTAAAATATATATTTTTTACCCGCCACTTGGAGACACGGTGTACTGAAACGCATCAACATAAAGCAAATATTTATGCCTGTAATGTACATGACGAAAAAGAGGAGTGTGTAACCTGAAGTAAGCGAAGCCATCTGCAACTTTATTTGCTTTGTAATGATTCATCGTCCTTATGTGCTCCTACAAGATTTGAAAAAAAAAAAAAAAAAAACTTCACCGCCCACCAAAGTTTATTTATTTGACTTTTGTCTAAGCGAGAGGCGGCGTGGACAGCTGCCAAGAAGCAGGACTTGCCACCCCTTGCCAGTCCCACATTTCACAGGCTCTCGCGCAAAAAACACACGCACGCGCGCGCTTCCCTCAAAACCGGCTGTGCATGGCGAGGGTGTCCCTTCCTCCACTGTCTACATCCCTTACTGACTTACAACATCCGCCCGCGCTCCCTCCTCACTGATTTACATCCTCATTTCACTGCAAGCGTGACCTTCTATGGTGACGACGTTCACACTTTTTTTGTGTGTGTGTGTGTGTGTGTGTGTGTGTGTGTGTGCGTGTAGCCTTTCGCACAGTCTTCCCCCTGCTTGAAGTTCACAGAAGCACGGCGGGAAGTGAAATATCTCACAAAACACTTGTTATTACAACTACGTTGAGGAGTTCTTTGACCTTTAAGCCTCGTTATTATCATGTTGTATCGAAGAAGGCGTATTTTATATTAATTCAAGAACTGGTTACTGGAAACCTTCTGGCAAAGACACAATCTTCATTTTGAGTCCCATTTAGTCGAGAATTGAGGCTTAGTGTAAAACAGCACTTTTTGACCCAACGCTTTCAGGCAAGCAGAGAAAGAGCAGCTGGAGCAACCGCAGATTTATTCTCTTTTCTGTTTTTCCGCTGCTCTGGACAGTTTTACTTCTTCTCAGACTGGCGTGCGGCGATGCTGCAGCCAGCAGAATGGAGGCTGACTGTGCCTGTAAGTAGGACAGATGCCTCTTCAGATAACTCCCTCTCCTCAACAAATCACAGAGTCACTGGACAATAGTAGGTCGGGGTCCAATCTGCCGCTTGCTGCTGAGCCCAACGTAGCTTTTGATGGTCTCTGGGGAATATCTGGAGTGTGTCTTCACAGGAAGGTTTGTCTCCTCTCGGAGCTTCCCAAAGATGTGCATCAAACATAAATACATGTTGCTAAAAGGTTCTAATGATGGAGTTTAAAGGTTGTAAAGAGTTTAGAGTTTGTAAGTACCTGAGCCAGTTTTCGCTTCTGCTGTGTCCATCTTTGCAAAGTCCCGCGTGGCTTTGACGACCTCTCCGAGCTGACGCTGACGATGCGGCACGCCGCGGTCAAAGGAGCTTACGTGCTCCTGTAGGTCTTGATGATGTCCTTGATCGTCCGCCTGCAGATGGGGCAGCACGCGTTGGCCATCTTCTTGAGTTTGAGGCCGCAGGCGTAGCAGAGACACATGTGTCCGCAGGCGTAGAGAACCGTGTCCACCACGTTTTCGTAGCAAATGGTGCATTCGTCGCTCCACGTGCAAGGCGGGAAGGTAGGGGATTCTGGGTGGCTGGAGAAGGGCGAGTTGGGGCTCGTACCTGCAGTGATGGTTGGAGGAGACATAAGAGAGGCGTGAATGGAAGGGTGTGAGGAATAAAAACAAAATGGGGGGAAAAGTCTGAAAGCGTTCAGGTAGTCGAAGGTAGCTAGTCGAAGTTCACTTTTTTTTATTTAAATTGTCAATACCCTGACAAGTGTTATTCTGTGCTAATGAAGTGTCAGGAGAACTTTGTGGAGGAATAATTGCTATCTACTCTGCGCTCCGCGCTCCCTCTGACGCCCGTTATTTTCTAGTTTTCCTGTCACGCCGTCTCCTGCCCGCGACTGCAGCGATGTCGGGGATCGCTGCTTCACATCACCGAGGTAAATATTTGCTGCATGTGCTGACATGCACATTGTGTTGGTGCTGTTTAGTCAGTGTTTGTATGCTGCTGGCGGTGTGATGGCTTTCCCGCATGTCTGCATTTTAATCAGTTTCATAAACAGAAAAAAATGTGATAAACACAGCAGAATAATTTTTTGGGGAAAAGGCGCAGAGGAAAGACGGGGAATGAACACGGCAGGGAGGAATAGATTGGAGTGCACGGACAAACCTGGGGACGAGGAGGAGAAGACCGCGTGGTAGCTGGAGTTGAAGCTCGCGTTGAGGTTGATGCTCAAAGGCGTGTCGAGGCTGGGCTCCGAGTTGCCGCTGCAAAGCATTGTGGGGATGTTGGGTGTGCAGGACGGGGAGCTGGGCACCGACGGGCCTCGGAGGTCCGGCTGCAGAGATGAGCCTGAAGGCACAGAGGACACGTCTGTTTCACACCAAAGACTCACAAGACACACCATCTATGACAAGATTTTTCCATAATTCACACCATGCACACGCACACATTCAATCTGTTCCGCGAGCAGATGACTTGTGACTCCTCTGTGTGTGTGTGGGTGTGTGTCAGTGAGTCAAGAGCCAATGAGCTGCACCCCGTAACCACCGGCCCTGGCATCACTTCTCCTATATGGCAGCTCATCTCTCCGCGCAGATGAGGATACCGACCCCGATTCCACAAACAAATTCTGATCTAGCCTGCCTGGCAGGCAGGCGCGCGGCGCTGTTGTTTACACGTCGCCCTTCAACTGACCATGGCGGAAATACCTCCGCGCGCTCCAGCTGGCCATTAGCTTGGCACCGACCTCCCTCCCACGTGTCACTGACTATCTGGTATCGATGGCTTGCATCCTATGCCTTGCATTATCTAACTCAAATTTCCCCCAACAATGACACCGGGGGGGTGGAGAGAAACGGGAAAAAAAAATGACTGAAAGACACTTATGTGGTTTGTTGTTGGCGCGAAAACGTATACAGTCCGTTGCATAACTCGGGCGACGTGCTCCGATCCATCACAGTGGACTCCGAGGCGATTCTCTCCGGACCAGCCCACATAAACAAACTATAGTCACGCAACCACGGGGAGTTTGCGGCAAAAAAAAGTCATAATAATCCAAATAGTCTATTTATTTATTCTTCCGCTACCTACTTAACATGAACCTGTGTGGCAGTCCGACTGTTGGCGAATGTCTTCGTCGAGTCTAATCAGGCACAATGGATAACCTTTCGTGTCTATTCACGTACCCGTTCACCAAGGGTGGCTTTCATCTGTCCGCGTATTATGAATTTACGGCTGCCTGCCCGACCACCAGGAATGAGCATGTGAATGTTTTCAGCTATGCAGGCAGGGCAAGGACTTATTTGTGGTGGAGCATGTGTAGGGGTGGCTTTCAACACTTGCTTATCAAAGAGAATTTTGAGTATTCGGCCTCCCTCCACCACCGTGCATTTTCCTTTTTCTGAGTTGGAAGGAATCCTTCATTCATTTTTTTTTTAAACCTTTATCAGCTGATTTTGTCTGGCCACCGACGGCGACCGCAAACACAACCTGTGAACACAGCCCTGACATAATAGTATCGCCTTCGAAGTTCCATCCGTCGAGCTTGTTAAACTGTTAAATTACACAGGCTGGTTATTACCATCAGGGGGCAGGTCATGTGCCCCTCACTTTATCAAAAATCCTATTTCAGTCCTCCTCACTTAATATGAATACAGATCTGAGTTTATAAAAAATGTGGACATAATCATCTGAGCGGCCTTCAGTTAAAATCATGTGCTCATGCTGCGAGCTGGAGGAGCTGCAGTGATTGCTTTGCAGACCTTTTTTTATTTTTAATTTTTCCCCCCATAGGTGCTAGTTACATGTAGCTGCAATACCTGGTGAAGGTTTTTTAGGTCAATGTACTCGAGGCTGGATTTTTTTTTTTCTTCAAGTGTTTTGATATTAATCTTATATTTGTATTGATTTTACTTAACATACTCCAGGGCCCTCTTATTCCGAAACCTACGGTACATCTTTGAAAGAGCGGGGGAGTTTTTAATGAAAACAGCAGTCGATAAAAGTAAAAATGATGCCTGCGTGGACAGCACAGTTGGCTGATATTCTCACCCCCTTTCACATGGGTATGATCATTTCTTAATGTAAAATAACGGATTATAGCCGAGCTCAACGTATACCGTGTCGGGCAGGACACCTGCAAGGAGAGCCTACACGATGATTCTATGAAAGACAGCACAGACAGAAATGTCCACGTGAGAGTAGCAGACTCCCATCTGTTCCCCTTCACAGGTGCAACAACGCCCAGCCGTGACAAACTGTCACTTGCCTCAGTGGCTGGATGTTCCCATGGTAACACCGTGGCGTGCGGCTGCAGCGAGTGGGTGAGCGGGGGGGGACGTCACCAATGCAATCCCCACAGCTGGAGTGGGTAATGGCTCAGAGAGAGCTCGCACTCCAAAGACTCTGGGTGAGGGGGGGAAATGCACGAGGAGGACGGGACGCACAGAGCTGATTGGAGGACCACTGTTAGGGGAACCAACTGTGGGTGGGAAAACCCAGCAGCTCAAACCTCCGTGCAATTGCATTTTAATAATGCATACGGAGCGCATCATAAGGCGCTATCGCGGGCCCCCTCCTGATACGTAATGCTGGCTGCCAGGAGCCCACGCGAGACAGAAATAACCTCCTCAGCCCTGGCCTGACTGACTACATGAAAGAGAAAGAGAGAGAGAGAGAGAGGCGCCACTTTAATCCAGAAATGAATGATAAGATAGATTTGCAAAAAAAAAGAAAAAAAAAAAACTTCAAAACTATGAATTTTGATCATCCGTGAAGATTCGCAGAAAAGTTCTCCGCTGATTTAGCATTTCCTGCGAAAGAACAATAATATGCTTTGACGCAATCATTATACACTTGGCCAGAATCAAAGTACGACACGTAATAGATGAAGAATTAAGACCCATGCCTTGAGCTGTGGCAACTGTGAACGGATCAAAAGCACCCGCAGTTGCTCGCTGCAGTATTTCAAAGTCGCATCGTAATATGCGGTTAAAAGCGACGCTTCATCAGCCCTAGCTTTGGAAAAATAAGTACGGGACAAACGGGATAAAACTCGGCATGCTCTAATATTATTATTATTATTTTAAACTTCAATTCAATTTGCGCAAAATACGGTGAAGCTTGTTTACCTCTTCACTGAATGTCTCCTAATTATTATATCAGAAACGTTTTCATTAAAAAGCTATACAAAAACAATGGCTGCAAGAAAAATCTGAAGTAATTGCTAACTTTGAGTCATACAGTCATAAACTGTGCATGCAGGAGTCAAAAATGACATGCTTTGTGTCCAGGTAACTTCAGTTAGTGCCAGTGTGTCTGAAGTCTGCTGGGATACTCCGGCCTAAACAAAAGTTGGGTTCGAAACCGACCTACAAACATTTATTTGTAAACTCTGGGGGCTGAATGTAAATTCCCAGGAGATGTACGAGAAAATTCATGACTCGGCCTTCTGGGAATGAATCCTCCAAAGGTCATTCAAGGATAATGGACTGCATTATCTCGTGAATGGCAAGTTAGAAATGACATTGTGTAAAGATCTGTAAAACATTTTTCAATTACTTGAAGAATGGTTTAATCAGCTATTGGAAGTACTGTTAAAACTGATGCTGGTGAGACACTGTTGGGGTTGTCTTGATTTGATGTATTTTTTGTGTGAACAAAATCTCAAAATGAGTTTTCCTTAAACGAATGAGGGTATAGAGTAACACCATAATTAAAATCGGAAAGACAAATTGAATGTAAGATTTTTTTGTAAGATTGAATTCTACTTTATGATATGTTAAAGGGAAAAAGATTGAAATGCCGGTTGTTTTTTTATCTTTGGATTGATTATGGGTTTTAAGTTCATTGTGTAACATTGGTCAAACACACTGGTCTGAATAGGAATATAAAATGTCACTGGGAAGGAATGTAAGTTACTTTTCAAGATGAGTCGTTTTCTGAGCAAATAATATAACGCTCCCTTATTTCTGCCACGTCTATAATATTTATGTTTTGCAGTTCAAACTGATTGAAGATTATAAAGCAGTTTTTAGGTTGTTGACACACAACATTGTGATGTTGTAAGGCTGAAAGAGGTGAACATACCTAGAATCCTGAGTTGTGTGATGGTGCCGTGCAGACTGTAAAACATCCAGAGGGGCCTGGAGTTGTCCACACACAGCTGCATCCCTGCACTGACGCCGTTGTGGCTCATCACGACTTCCCCGTCCGAGTTCACCAGAAAGCCCAAGATATCTCCACTGTGGAGAGGTGCCGCTACGCGACACATGGCCCAGAATTCCTTGCGGTCGACCAGAGCCTCTGGGTTGGATGGGAGGTCACTGGGCCTCAGGGTGGCCGGGTCACAGGACGTCACGCCGTAGGACAGCGTAGCGTGCCGCGTGACGCCGGCCTTCAGCTTCACGAACACGGTCTCCGAGCAGCGCACGGGCCGGCTGGTGAACGCCAGGGTCCTCTCGTCCCCGCGGTGATCCAGCCTCGCGACCGTGTGCTTGTCCAGCAGAGTCACGTGGACGCCGTGCACCGCGTGGTAGTGCAGGTCCGAGTCCAAGTGGCCGGGCAGCAGCGAGCACTGCTGCGAGTTCTGAGAGTTTTGGGGCACGTGGCAGGAGGCGGAGCTCAGGGGCTGCAGCCGCTTCTCTTCCTCGTCGTCTTCCTCCTGCTGCTGCTGCAGGCTCAGGTCACACAGGCTGATGGAAAGGTGAGGGCCGCCGCCGCCTCGCTGAATAGAGGCCTGGTGGGTGGCTGCGAAAGAACGAGGACGCAGGCAGTCCAGAGGCACCATCTCGCTGTCTGTGGGGGGGGGGGGGCAAACAAAGGAAAGTTATGTAAGCGCTTGCTCGGGGTGTTTTGATAGATGAATATCTGGGTCTGAATCAACACATAAATCCTTTGTTCTTGTTTACCTATGAATCTGATTTGGATCTCAGCACCAATTGATTTAGAAGGTGGCTAATGCAGTGTCGCCGTCCACACAACCAAATGGAATCCATGCACCCGTTTGGTATTCCACATATTAGCATGTACAACAGCGGTTTGTTTTATCTTCACTGTCGGTGCGCAGTTCATTCATCATACCTGTCACTTTTGGAAAAAAATGGGGGCCCTTTGGCTTTCTCTGCTTGACAATCGACGCATTCGAATGCACTCGCTGCACGGAGGCTTGTTGTTGTGCGTTGTGAACCAATACGTCAGTGTTTATTTGTTTAGAAACGGATCGGCACTGTATGTGGGGGCAGACTGTAGCTGCAGGCCTGTGGCTGCATCACAGTAGACGGCACATCATGGCTTTGTGTAACGCAGAAGAGATGTTTATTCAGCCTCCCACTCCGAGTCCTGCAATTTTCTCTTATTTCCTATTATTTGCACTTTCATTTAGTGTAAAGAAATGTAGTCATTTTAAAGGCTAGTCATTATTAAGATTGGATTTTTTAGTCATCAGGCCAATTTATCTTCGATCATACTTAAAGGTGTAGTGTCTGTGCAGTATACAGTAGTTTGTAATACGCCGCTACGAGTCGTAGGTGTTTACATGACGCTCTGATTCGGCGGCAGTAACTCAATGTACTGCACTCTACCTCTGCACGCTGTTGACATTTGTATTTACGTGTCGGGATTCTAAAAGCAGCCGTTTTTCCGTTCATTGAAAAGGAAAGGCATTCAGAAAAGCGTATCAAATGTCCGGCCGTGCTGTATCGCCAACTCAAAAATAGCTCTTCCTATGCTGAATTCTGCTGGCCGTAAAATAGAAATCACGTGGGATGATCACTGCACATAACAAAACGGAGCGTGAGGCGTGCCTGTCCGTGCACACTGTCGGCACAAATGGATCAGCATCGCGGCACGCTTAGGCAGCCAAACTTAACACTGTCATCCAAAATTAGCCTAATTGGACATTTGAAGAGAGCGTGGACGGACAGGCCGAGGGATGATGGTGCCTCAATAATTTGGGCTTCCCTTATGCGGAAGTGGGACAGAGGGAAGGATGAGAAACAGTGTGGGGCGGACACTTGAGAGAAACGGCATACCTCACCAGCTCCTCTTTATCACACAGAGACAACACATCTCCGGCCAGCCACTGATAAACTGCTTGAACTTAATTACTTCCTCAGTCAAGAGTGTCCAGAACCGAGTATGATGCACTTATTATTAGCAGCCTTATCGTCTTCAAGGCAAAGTTAAGCGACTTTGGGATGCGAGAGATAATCTCCGTCCCGTCCCGTCCCCCCCCCGTGGTTCACAGTTCCTTTTTCTGAGTGGCACAGCCGTCAAAACAAGCTGTGAGGAGAATTGTTTTCTAAAAGTAAGTAAGAAAAAAAAAAAGGTTTGCAAGAAATAAAAGTAGACAAAACCGTAGAGAGCGAGAGAGAGAGAGAGAACGACGCCAGCCAAATAAATATGTATGACCTCTTCTTGGATTTGGTCTCAAAGGAGTCTGGGATAGATTTCACACATAAAACATCTGACAAATATGAAAAGCAGCAAGTCACTGAGATTTCACAGCTTGAAATACACAATTGACTATGTGTTTATGCGTGTACACCAACACGCACGACATGTCTGCAGCATTCATTGCAGGGTTGCATGCACAGAGGGCAAAGAGCGGTTTCTCACAACAAACGCACACATGGCGGGGACACGGCAGTCAGTGATTCCCAAACAGTGTGCCAGTGGGTACTCCTGTATTTGCCATGAGAGTATGTGTAAGGACTATAGAGCTGTAACACAATAGGACAGTTTGCAATTAAGTCTGCAAAAGCAATTTGGAGATTAGAAAGTTTTGTGAAGTAGCTATAACTTATGTATAAGAGGTTGAGATGTTTTTCAAACACAAACTTATTTAACAAACCAAAATGTATATACAAAAGTATAAAAAAAATAATAATAACTAAATAATATCCACTTTTTTTATTTACTGAGTGACAGGCCTGTGGGGCGTTTTGGACTCCTCACTCATGTAGTCTTATCTTTGGTCCTGAATGATGTGAGAAAATTACGTTTAATATTCTTTTCTCAGTTTTTACTTGCGCTTGCCCTCGGTGTGTTTTTTTTTTCTTTCTCGGCAGTCCTGAACATAGTGGTGATTATATTCTACTTTAAAATGTCAAATTCGCGTCCTCCAGGCTTTTGAATAGAAAGGCAACGTTGGAATCACTTTTCTGAGGCACGTAAACAACACAGATGTGATTGACTACATGGCGAGACTACCCGTGTGAAATTAAGTGGTCTATGAAAGTTCCAGCGACTCAATCTCAGGAGAAAAGCCCCTCTTGAACAAAGGAGCACATACCAGACTGACACTGTGGGTCGACAGACGCTCTCAATAGACTCTCTTACCTGTTCTTTGGCTCTTTTCTTAAAAACTGTACTTTTGCATTCAAACGTGCTTTTGCTGTGGAGGGAGGGCTTTACTTGGCATCGTGGACGTAAGAACGCACCCGTGCGAAAAAAAAACACTCGTGCACAAAAGAAGTGGAGAGGCGTTTGTGCTTTACCTACTCAAACAAGTCGCAACCTACAGAGACTCTTAACCTTTATCTGGAAAAACCAGTTCAACGTATTAGCTAGGGAATAAGTCCAGGATACGACCGGCAACCTGGCATTCTCTTTCACTGCGAACACATGCCCGAGTGACAATGAAAGTGTTGTGGTTAAAAAGTCGTTAAATAAACGTTGCCAAAAGAAACAGCCCCGCGCAGCCTCACCCCAAAATGCATTTTAGTAAGCATGTGTTGGTGGTATTATTCAATTCAGCTTCAGATTTCCATGGCTTTTTTGTTCTCAGTCAGGTCAGGAGATGGTTCAGTTTATTCCTTGGCCTGTCGGAGCAGCATTAGGAGGCTTTTGGGGGTTTTGTTGAGGCTCCAACCTCTCCACAAGGTCAGCTGTACCGATTGGGTCTGTGTGCGTGTGTCTGTGTTTAAGTGTGTGTTTGTTGTGTGTTGGATTTGCCTTGACTATGCAGGTCTGTGGGGCCTATCCTGGGCTCCGTCTAGAATGAGTGTGTGAAGTCATCTGTCATGAGAAAGCGGGTGGGGGGTGGGGTGGGGGTGGGGTGGGGGGGTTTGCCTACCCCAAAAAAGGAGAGGGAGAAGCCTTTGCTTATCGAAGAAAAAAAAAGAAAACTCCATTGATGAGCTTTTAAGGAGTGGTGTCCCGGTCAAGATAATGGCACAAGTATATGAGTGTGTATCGGCAGGGGCTAAAAGGCAGGGGTGAGCTATGATATCGTCACACAGGAGAAGCCCAACCACTTTGAGCATGTGGGACGGCATGTGCAATAGGAGCCACACATACGTGGTGTATTTGAGAGATCGAGCTGAATCTCTGGTTCAGTGCCAGGCGTCTCATGAGCTTTTAGACTTTGATCCTGGAGGGGGGGGAAAAAGAGACGCGATGAGGTGACAAATGGCAGCAGGGTAAATGACGCCATGCACCCTAAGGGATGCCACAAGGCCACTGTGTTTTCTATGGCCTGTAAAAAGCCACTTCTGAACCCGACAGGACCCAAGTGTCTCCTCATGCATAAAACATCACTCACTCTTACACGGCCGTGCTTCCAAGATAATGTCATTTTTAAAGTGCATTAGTGCCACCAGTTCTCCAAGGACTTGTGTTTATATACAACTAATTTGCAATTATAATTTTTTTTGTGAGACAATAAATTGCAAATTGGAGGCAAAATATGTTTTCTTTAAGTGTAACCAGACACTATGGATTGAGAAAGTATTAATGAATTGCTGCTAAGTGACGAATGTGTGGATAACTCGAAGTATCAGAAAGCCGGAACCCAAAAATGATAGTCATAGTCTGATTTCATTTGAAAGTAAATGTTCACGGTGACTTTAGTGCCTAAACCACAATCTTAACCTAAGCTTTACCAAAAAGCATTTGATCTAAACCCCTCCAAAGTCAGGACAATGGACGCGACCCGCATTCCATTCTTTAATGTAGTAGGAAAGGCCACAGCATAGGGACAGGACGGAGATAAGGAGTATAGCCAGAAGGTAATTCACCTAAATAATCCCAACTGCTGTATATGTATCCAGTATTCTGTGACTACATTATTACTCCACTACAGTTATGACACTCAGATTTACTGGCAACTTTTTTTAAATGATGATTAATAAGCTTATAAAAAGATTCCCTGTTGAATTCCAAACCTGTGGTTTCAAACCTTTTTTAGCCAGTACAGCTCACAATAAACAGTGTTCAGATGTTTGAGCCGTTATCAGTGGCACCAAAGGGAAGTTTCCCCCACCAGCTCACTCGGCTTGTTTCATTTAATTAACTGGAAGAGGTAAATTTCACAAATAACAGCAGAGATTTGAGAGAAGTCCACAACGTGTAAACAGATTTATCTATCAGACCTTTGTTTGCTTCTTGTTTCCTCTGCCATTAATCATCTCATGACCCCTCAGTTTTATCTTGTGAGCCTTTGGATGGCGCCTGACGGAACCGATGGACCAACACTACGTAACTGTGCGAAGTAATAAAATACCTCTTACATATTAAGCTATCAGTAACATCCTAATAATGTTATGTATAATGGTTATCCGTCATATGGGGGACATTCAACCGTGAAATGAGTTCTTTTTCTTTGGACTCCCAGCCCGTTGACTTTGCTGGTTATGCTGATCTCAAACACATTCGGCCAATTATAGACTCATCTCGTTGTTTTGGTCAAGTGATACGCAGAGAACCCAAACTGCACACTGCCACACACAGAACGCACATTCGCACGGTATAGTCACGTCCTTTACTGGGACTAGACTGCTCATCTGAAAGTGATTAGCCCCTCCGACGGTTTCCCCCTTCGTACAGCCCAACTCCCAGGATCCAAACCTGACAGGCACCATTACAATTTCTATTTTGATTTCTCCGTAAATCTGTTCAATTCCATTTGGTCCGATTAAATCCCAGCTGAGGCACTACAGTCTGCCCGGCGGCATTTATTTTGGTTCAACAAATCAAATAAATTCCAAGCACTGAGATCACTTGAAACGGAGCTCTCATAAATACATAGAGCCTAATCCCGATGTGTACATGCCGGCAGATGTTAGGTTAAAGGACAGCCCTCCAACATTTTAGTTTATACCAGGCCTCTCGTTTCATTGTAACCAACTGTCTGACAGAATGACTAAGCCTCAGTTTTAATAAATGTCCAAAGGAGGAATTAAAGGAAAATCAAGATACTCTGGCAGCCAGATCTGTGCATGACAAATGAACTGCAATGATGTTGAGGATCCTGGTTTGGTTTAGTCGCATGAAAACCATATTTTGGTAAAGTTGCGTTAAACTAAAGGCATCATTTTTGGCCACAGCAAGCAAAGTTTTCAGTGAAAACGTTTTAAAAACATACTGTATACTGCAAGGTAATAGTAAAACTAAGACCGAAGCAGTTAGAAATGGACAGTGTATCTCTTGGCCTTCAATAATCTCAGGCCTTAAGATGTTTACCGTCATGGGTCTCTTCAAGTCAACCTAAGCTGCAGGATTCAGAGTTTACAAATGAGGAGAACTCGTGACAAGGTCTATAGTCTTGCAAAATCTTAACGTGACTATAACCACAACTAAATATCCGGTATTTTGAAAAAGTACCACTTTTCATACGTTTATTTATATTTTGTTTGCATATTTTGTTAGTGTGATCAGAATAGAGAGAGGAAATGCAGGACAGAGAGCAGGAGGCTAGTATGATTCATGATTTTAGCCCTATTCGGCCAAAAGGAAATTACTAAATGTTTAGAATATGGAGACATTTTGCATCTCTTTGCCATTCTGCTTCTCTGTCTGCTGTTTGCCTTTGGCTGGAAATTGACTTTTGACAGATGACTTTGCATATTGTTATTACCACGCTAAATTTCCACTTTATTGTTTTTGCAAGATTCGGCTGAGAGCGGCAGACCAGAAATTAGACATATCAGTACCCCATTTGGGGTACTTTCGGGTAATCAGACCCCTTCAGGCCTATCACATGTCCTCATCGATCAAAATGAACAGAGGAGTGTAGTTCCACTCACGTCGACAAAATGTAGAGTTTCACTTGTATTTAATGATCCATACGTAGTGTATTTTTGCTCACTGAGTGCTGCTGAGCCATTTTTACCTGCACTGTTACCGGGCTGACCCTACACTGTATATTTGGCCACTTGCGTAAGAGTGCACCTCTCCGGCCTCTCTATATTTGCAACCATTTCCTCCACAAATCAAAACCCTGTGAATATCCACATAATCTACGTTGACAAGTGAAACAATAAGTGCGATCTGTGGCGAGTGAGCGTGAGGTGCCCAGAGTAACAGCAGACCAAAATAGACACAAAGAAAGGAAAGTGCAGCACAGTTCAGACGAGCCAGCGTGTTTGTGCAGTACAAAGCCTTTTCCGCATCTCCACAGTATGTCTCACCTATCGCCAACACAGGTATGAGTCAGAGGTCATCTTGAGCTGAAAACAGGCTGTTTCGGTTTTAGTTCAAGAAAGACAAAGTTTTTGTTACGACAGGGTCATTGTATAATTGTGTCAGATTAAGAAAGGCGGAACCAAAAAATATTGTGGTCAGCGGCATCAGTTCTGAAAAGGGTTAGGCCACTTCGTCTGCGTCAGATTTTGAAGTGAACACGTCCGACATTGTCGCGGTAGACAGTCAGGAAGGACATGGGACACTTAGATCTTATGTAAACATCTTTAAAAAAAGAAAAAAAAACACCAGCTCATTTAAATCTGTCCCCTCTGTCCCCTGGGGTGGAGACGCTTGTGATGTGTCTCAGGTTGTTAGTAAGGGGGGGGGGGGGGGGGGGGGCCCCGGGGGGGGGGGGGGGGGGGGGGGGGGGGGGGGGGGGAGTGCTCCGTGGGACCGCGTGCATTGCAGCGCCGCGTGGAGAGATGATTGATGTCAACACCCTCCTCTTAATCACCTGAGAGCTATGCGGCCCCCTTGGCTGTCTGGGAGCCATTTTGGATTCTTCTCTAATGACTAGAGAGACAGGTTGCAGATGATGTTAGCTGATGCCGGTCTCACGGATCACTACCATCACGTCAGTGATTAAGTGACTCATCTACCTCGAGTAGACGAACCCCCCCCCCCCCAGTAGAGCATCTTGTATCCATCAAACTGCGCCTTTGACTCGCTCCGCTTATCTCACTTGGAGAGAATCCATCATACCTGTACAAAACCCTGGATGCCGTGCCGCCTCCTGGGATAAGTCCCATAAACAAACACATTCTGCGAGGACCGCAGCCATACACGACTTAAGGGGGAGCAATTAGTTGTTGTTGTTGTTTTTATACCGCCAAATAGTACCCTATTCCCATATGTGTGTGGCTACTGGGAAATTCAGTACGACTAAAAACACTCGCAAGTTATCTGTGACCTGATTTCTGGAGCTTGTACAACAGCGCGACAGAACACCAAAAAAAAGTCAACGGCAAAAACAACCTTATTTTTCAAAGTTTACATTTTTGAAATATAGCCGTTGGAATAACTATGTTGTTTTCTTTGTTTGTTATATGAATAGGTTTCATAATACCGCTCGGAGAAATACGTTCTTAAGTGAGTAAACAGAGGCTTTTGTGAAAATTCAGCCGACAAATCGAGCTTTGAAAATGGTTTTGCCGCTTGGGAAATATTATACACTTGAGGAAACCTTTAGTCAGCCCCTATAAGGGCTAATGTGTCTCAGCATAGAGCTGCTGCAGCAGCCGCTCAAAAGCACAGGCCGTTCTGTACAAAGCCCGAGCAAGGCACTTTAGTCCTTATTGATAGCTGCATGAGGAGGACAAGTGCGGTGATGTAACGGATCTTTCTTAAATTGCATAGGCGGCATTGTCGGTCCGGACAAGCCCTGAGGCTCGGTTTGATTTTAGAAGATTAATTTAGCCTCCTCACTTACGCAACGCCATCTCGGCTTTCAAGCCGCCTCACTGATCTCGGGCTCACCTTTGACTCCTTTGCATGGGCGGCGAGCTACTGAACTGCGCTCTCCGGATAGCAGCTCAGGGAGCAAACAACAAGCACTCTGGAAAATATATAATATAAGAAACTTACAAGAATTAGCTGGAGTAAGCCTTCATTACTACTGAATACAAAAAATATACATATCTACGTAAATCAAAAACTGACATGCTTGAGAAGATTTAAAAGGCTTTGGTTTTAAAGCGAAATATTCGCCACCTGGAAATCACCGGCACCATTTGTTCAAGCAAAACAATAAAGAAAGATTATATCAGAGGAGCAATGACGCACTGTGCCCGTAACACTAGCTCCTTTAACACAGACTATTCAAGGCGGCCATGTTATTTTATGTTATCCTTATTGCACCTCGCCCTTCTGTGCGAAAGGCGCTGCCTGACAGATGCTGATGCTGTCGTGTTGTACAACCACACCAGAAAAAAAAACTCACGTCTCCAGTTTGTCAATGCATCCAAGTCGATATAACCTTGGTGGTCTAAACATAAAAAAACAAAATTTGCCAACATTGTTGTAGGAGTGTATGCTAAGTCAGCAGCGTGCACTTAAAAAATCTCCCTTCAGAGCCACAAAAGACATTATACATCTGTTTTACAGGCTGAGTTGTATTTGTAGTGACAAGTAGACTGATGTTCTTCTGCGGAATTGGAGGAGAACACATTATCTCACGGACTCTGCAATGCATATTACTTAAGTCAACAGGCTTCACAATCGGTCGTCAGTCATCACAACTCATTTCCCCCCCCCCTTTTTTTTTTTTTTACTGTACGTGTGTGCACATTTATCACAAAAGCCAAATCAGAGTCACCAATCAGAGCCATTCTCTGCACTCCGTGGAGCTCATTCACAGCTCCACGCTCCATTTGTCTGGTGTAAAAAAAAAACAAAAAAAAACACAACCGTAGCAGATCTGTAACTCCCACCTGGACAGATTTTGCGATAACAAGCCAACAACAGGTGAAATTTGGCTCAATTTATCCGCTGGTGGTGCGTTCATTTCAGACCCTTGTGTAAGCATCATTAAGAATCAAAATCCACCCTTTAGGAAAATGCGCACAAGTGCCAGTTTGCAACACCAGACTTTGATGCGTCCGCCCATATTTCAGAGACTAAGTGTCTGCTGAACCGCAGCCAACTTCTGAGACCATACCGGCCCTTTGATATATACCATGCTTTCTCGCAGCGACGCTCTCGGGCTATAGAGCAAAGCTGATAGCCAAGTGATCCTTTAGCCCGGCTGAGGCCGAAGCTTTTTTTCGGTTTAGGCCGTCAATGCGGGGATGAAGGTGATCGATGTGGGAAAAGCAGGCAAGGAACAGCGGGATTTAGGGCCGCTGGCCTCATTCACAGGCCAAGATTGCATAAAGCGCAGGCACAAATGGCAGAAAATCGATTTGTGGTGGTCAAATGGAAGATATAGCAATTGTACCACATTGTTGAATAGGACTGTCGTTTAAACATATGGATTTCTGGTTTGGGGTGTATTGGCATGTCACATGATGTCACGGTACATCAGACTTGGATGCGAAGAGTGAGACATTCCGCTGGTTTGACTGTCTTGGGAAACACATCCCCGGACAGGTCATTACCTGACATCATACCCCCCCCCCCCTTCGGGATGACCGACACGCTCCTCTTGTTCTTTGACAAGAGCTGTGTGAGCCGGTCAGTGCCACGGGGTCGCTGAACCCCAGATAGTCGCACTCTGGCGCTGGATACCAACAGCCCCTCAGGAGATAGCGCGCCTCTCGTTGTCGCACACACCGCCAGAAATGAGGTTAAATGGCACTATCTACACAATACTGTAGCCTCTTCTATTTTTATTACCGGTGATGACAGCCTCTATTCTTTTGGAGGGAGGCAGCGTATTTCCTGGAAATGGTTATAAATAGGTACCGAGGCATCCGCAAGGATTTTCTATTTATCTCTTTTGCATATTTTTGTGTAGTTAAAAAAAAATATTAAATAAACTGGAGACAGCTGTGTTCAACACCTGACTCGTTACATAAAGGCATCACAATCTACGATCCTTCCATTGTTCAGATTATTCTTTGCGGTGAAAAAGCTGCTGGTAATGGGTGTGGAGGACATGTTTGTTCCTAATTTCTTTGATGTAATGACCCCTTAGAGAACTTGTTAGAATGGATTTCAGACATTCTGAAATGTTCCCCATTAGGGAATTTTCTGTTATACAAAGGGCCGTGGTAACTACATAATCTATCCAATCTTCCACCATCTTTTTCCACTGAGCTATTTGGCGGGTGTGGGGAAAAAAAAAAAAAACTAGGGCCGCTGTGTGTAACATCCCCGTCAACCACCCATAGTGACGGAATTTCCACAATAAAGGGCGATAGCAAAATCACCCCGGTGTTGGCAAGAAAGCCCCAGTTGAAACATAGCAAACAACAAAAAAAAAGCATCTGAAAGTATTACTCACCCAACAGCTGGACCCCTCGGGTGAGGCCATAAACGTCGATGAGAGCCCACAGAGGCTCAGATACGTGCACGCCGCTGAAGAACAGCATGGGGCTGGAGTCGTTGAGTCGGTAGAACACCCGGCCCTTCTTGTCCACCCAGAAGGAGAGGACGTTCCCCTCGTTGGAAAGCTCCTCGGGCAGAGCTTTTGCCCAGAAGCCGCTCTGGGAGACCAGGTCGGGGCAGGCGTACTTGGGCAAGGTGTCGGGATTGATCCGCGATGGATCCTTGCATGTAAAGCCGAGACGCAGGGCACCGCTCCAGCAGCACTGCTTTTTAGTAACCTGCAGAGTAAATGTTTTGCAATGAGTCTCGATTATCAGCTTTGCATATGGTTCACTCTTTGTTCTGTGAACTGTACGCTACGAAGACCACGGCTACAGATTCTTCAGCAGCTGTGCGAGGCTTTAGCAGGTGATTGGCCCAAACATGTGAGCAATTAGGATTTGGACCCGATGACACCTCTAGATGAAACAATCAGGATTGAGCAGAGTTATCGCAGAATGCTGATGTGCAGATGAGATCTGAACCAGAGTTCAAGGCGGCCCAACAGTTGCTGAGATGCTGCTGAGCCAGGATCAACGTTTCCATCCCCAATGCCAAGCCGCCGGCGAGGCTAAAAACAACACGTCGGTTTTAAGCGAACTAAAGCTGGCTACCTTGGTATGTTTATCACCTGCAAACGATTTTTGTCTTATTTCAAACCTCTATTTACTTTGCATTTACCGTGCAAGATAACAGTATTCCTCACATGGCAATGCTTGCCCTGCTCTCTCACTTTCGAGACATAGATGGCCTGATAAGCGAAGTGGAAACTTGTTCTAAGCTGCTGCTGCTTTGGCCCACACAAGAGCAGAGAGAGAAAAGAGAAAAAATGAAAACAGCGGCGCAAAGACGGCGGGATGGAGAGAGAGGGAGAGGGAGGGTAGAAGAAAAACAAAAACATATTGAGAGAGGATAAAAGAGAGAGCTGCATGGTCCCAAAAATTCTCCATTTCTCACTTCTGTATCGACATATACTTATATCAAAATAAGCAGTATGGATTGCATTGGCATATTAGAAATCTGTAAAGCCTTAATCTGTGTTGAAGCGAGCGAGGATTTTGAAGCCAACAAGATGACTAATGTTGGTTGGTGGCAGCATCATGTTTTACAAATGATTGCAAATAGCAGATATATTTCATGCATTAAGTAAGAAGTTTGTTTTGATTCGAAAAACATATTGAAGTTGGAGAGAGAGGATGTTAGCGTTCATTTTTCATTTTCTGAAGTGAAAACAATTTCCATTTTTTTAACACGTTGCATCACTTCACTGTATTTTACTGTGTATTTCATTTTTAATCTATGGTTTGAAAAAAACCACATTATGGCTTGGATAACTAAAAAGTAACAATCTCTGGGTCACGACAGGCCACTACTAAGAAAAGTGTCTCGTTTACCTTGAGTCGGACTTGCTCGTACACGGCGATGGGTCTGTTGCTGAAGGTGATGGCGTTACAGAAGCTGGCCTGTCTCTTGACCGTCCTCTGGGACATGTCCATGACGATCTGTGAGCCTTTGGTGCTGGGGTGGAAGAGCAGAGGGACGGAGGACAAACTTGCACATGGCTGCGTAGGCAGGCAGCGCTTGGGCTTGTAGTGGCACCGGTGGGATGTTGCAGGAAACGGTCCGTTCAGAGAATCTGTGAAGAGAAGAAGTGACTGCTTAGTTTGGCAGAAAAAGCCACTAAAATAAAATGAAATAAAACTAAAGTGATTTTAGAGTTGGAATATTAAATTATATGGAACATCCAGTTAAGCATCAGTATATTGAAAGCAAATCTAATACTTGGATTCTGTTTCCAACTTCTCAAGTTAACACAGTACAAACACACACCTACAGCGAGAACACCAAACAATGTGCAAAGTAAATGAGATGCAAAAATGTCCTTGGATGGGGGAAAAAAAACAATCACCAGGACAGAATTGCTCCCTTAGTTATGTAATTACTGGGAACAATACAGCGGAGAGAAGTTCATACAAAACGGGCTGATTTCAGTAAATGGTCATTTCCAGTAACACCCATCGCTTTTTGTTATTTCACGTCTCGCCAATTTTCAGCCGCTGTGTTTTTCAATTGTGGTCCGTTTCTTTCGGCGCTGGAACCCATTTGTACATCAGTGAGCAGAAAGGAGTAAAGTAAGCAGGAGGAGAGGGTCGAGGAAAGAACTGATCCATACGAGGTGCAAACAAAGGTGCTCTCGCGAGGGGTGGCTGTAACACGTCTGTCGTAGCACTTGTTTTAACAACATATCGATCGCAGTATTTATGTGTACCCACCGCCTCACCTCATCAGAGAGAAGGAAGGAAAATAGACAAATCATTTATAAAGCATAAATAAAAAAAAACTCCATGCACGCATACATCCATCCATTCCACTCATACTTTGCATTTGCGTCCATATAAACTTTCGCTGCTCACACGATAATAAATAATAAGAGTCAAACATCTTTCTCTGATGTCACATCTCCCTCGTTGGCTCTTAGACTGATAAAGAATTTGTAAAAGTCATCAGGAGCCTGACTTTACACTCGTTCCCTTTCATTGCCACCAACAACCCTCCCCATTTTATTCCCACTTTCGTCTTCAAAGCACAATCCCAAGTCAACACTCCGATTTACTGAGGGAGGCATTCAGACACCGGGTTCTCATGAAATGCGAGGCAGGGTCATATAAAGTCGAACAAATGGCATCATTTATAGTTATCTGTTCTTTAATGCTTTAGTCGTCTGTAAAATGACATTTAAATCTTCTCAAGAGCCGTGAAATCGAGCCATGAAATCTTCCAAGACTGAATGCCAAATCAATAATTTAGGCCTAATTAACACTTCCATGTCCTTGAGAACTGCTTGTATTTTCACACTTAAATTTAGAAATGTGCGTGGGAGCCGCTTGTGTTTGCTTGTGAGAGAAACTAGACTGTGGAAGTGTTGTTGCTGAAAGACGGCTATTTTCTTGCGAATCCACCGAGGGACCTCGGAGGGTCAAGAGGCTTGTGAAGTGCCCTGGAGACGAATCAGTTGGCAGCGTCGGGATTGGCAAGGACTGATCATGTGACATCAGGCGACAGGCCTGTGATCTTTGTCACTGTTGTTTTGATTCCAGGGCAGAGATAGAGGTGTGAGCTGTGGATGAGGACATAGAAATTGTACAGCCTTTAAATCGCAATCCGAGCGGTTCTGCCAAGTGTTCTGGCCTCGGCACAGTGTAATTGTTCAGGTCTTCTCGTGCTCCTGTCGCCCCAAGAACAATGCTGAATTGTGCTCTCTGCACAACAGTGGTCTTAAATGAAGTCATAACAAGTCCTTCTACCATATTGCGTCCATGATGTCACGTCAGACATGATGTCTTCAGGAACACAAACAGCACTGCATTGTGTTCAGTGACCAGGCCCCAGACTGACCGGATTGTTTCCTGTGAGCTCTCAAAACAGAAATAACCACCCCGCTTCACTATTTAACCATGCCATTTCTTTCTCAAAAACAAAACTTAATCTCGTTTCACGAGCAGTCTTAGTTTCACATCAGAGGGAAGTTACAATGGCTTTTGCCTCATTCACAGCACACAACGGGCCGTGTAAACCGTGAATGAATTAAAATAAGTGTATAAATAAAAATACCGCATTTGATTTACGGTAAACTCCAGGTTGCTTTTGAGCCAAAAAGTGCTGATGATACAATGGCTGTCGGAGCGTGTTTAAAATGACAGGCAACCTGGCGGAGATGTCGGTGGGGGGACAGTGGCCAGAGCCCTGTCGTGATAATAGAGAGGCGGGCGCAACATACGTCAGCTGAACAATTTTAAGGAAGGATAACGTTACTTGATGCACCGCCGCACACAACATGACCGCCCCCCGCTGTCATTATTCGGAAAAGGACAAACAGTGCAGAGACCCTGGACAGTGTCACCTGGTCTCCCACAATCCTTTGTGTTCAGTCTCCTGAACTGGAAAAAAACCCCACATAAAACGAATCACTCTTCTTAAAAAAAAAAAAAATGCTTCAACCTCTTTGCTGAGGCCGCGCCACTAAACGTCATCGACCCAATTGTGAAGGTTTGCCATTTCTGGAGAGGTGAGAGCTGAATGATTCATGAGCCCTCGAGCTGGACGGGGCCCCCTGACACATGACAGGGATTATAGATATTTACATTTTTGGGGCCCAGGCTGAGCTCTTGTCAGATGGCCAAGAATTTCTAGCAGCGCCCCTGCCTTCATCTGTATTGTTACTTGACACCAGTGTCCCCTTACAGTGAAATTAGAAAAGTCAGGGCTATGTGCATTGGCCCGTGGCCATGTGTCCATCTGGGAATTGAACGCTTTCACAAAGAAGGACAAATAAAGGATTATTATTACAACTCAAAAAACAAAGTTTCATCATATAGTAGCTTTAAAACCGCATTTTGATCAAAAGCTGCTCCTGCAATATCTAGGAATCTATGGTTACAGTATAAGGGAAGACTTTGTAGAGTCGCTGAAGGCTGATCTCATCACTGAAATTCTATTATATCCATAGGGACTGCCACTAATGATCACAGATGATTCATTTCATGATTACTTATCTTGATCCACCGATTCAGCTTTTCTTTTTTTTTATATTGTCTGTCATCGATTATAAAGCAGAAAATGTTCAAATTGAACAGCTTTGAACAGGAAAACATCTGTCATTTTTAGGAAAATGGCTGACATAATGAAACGATTATAAACTCCATCATAACACTCATGTGATTGTTGTAGAGTTTCAGAGTTCAGCACATTTCATTTACAATATAGCAAAAAGCATATGTTTCGTTAACCATGATTACGTAGCACATGAAAGCAAATGAAAAGTGATGAGCGATAATTATTTCCAGCAATAAATAACTGTGTGTGCCATAAAACATCAGATTATAACTTGTAATGACTAGCTGCAAGAAATATTTACACGAACTGAGATAAGAAATAAACACCTGAAATAAATACACCTGATACCTTCCATCATTTGAGACGCTTAAAGAAAGTTGTGACAGTTTACCAACATGTGGGTGTGTGTGTGATCACTTTCAACAGTGGTTCGATCGAATGGACAAATAAGTTAACAATCCAAGCAGAGATGTATTTATTTATATATATATATATATATATATATATAAAGTGCAGGTACAGGCTTGATTTCAGTTTGTCTCGTCTGTTTGCTTTTTAATGACAACACACAGTACACAGGCTTCAGGCGGAGCAACACTGACAAACCTGTATCCCTGAGGTGATGCAGTGGAGGCTGATCACCTTTGGTGGAAAAAAAAAAAAAGATATAGATATCGTATATCTATATTGTATCATTCATTCAGAGCCAGTCGTGACTTACAGTAGGTGTTCAAACTTGGCAAGAGCAGCTACTTTGACTTCTCATTTATTTTAAGCATCACCGGGGCGCCTATGCAGTTTCCACGCACGCAGGCTTGAGGCTGCACCAACATCGCTTGTACATCTATTCGGACATTGCTGGCTTTATTGCCATTATATATAATAATGATTCTCATTATTTATACTAATAGTGAAGAGAAGGATGAGTGCAGCCTGTGATGCCAGGCGTCCTTACCGTAGATGGTGTTTCTGGTGATCTGACCTCCCATGGCTGGATGCAAGGTGCGTTCACGGCTCCGCACTTTGATTCGCATTCAGCTGCGCGTGCACGTGCCGCGGACGGGTAAAGCTCCGGGACCGTGAACCGGCGGAAGGTCGAGTCCGTCCCGAGCCTGAGCGACACGAGGCGCAGCGGCTCCAGTCCGCGCACGGTCGCGCTGACATTATCATAAAAGGTGGTGGTGGAGGTGGAGCTTCCCGGGAATATTAACACTGTAGCTTCCACGACGCTGGATCCCCACTCTGCACATGCACTCAATCACAATGTCTTCGAGCCTCCGCTAGAATATTGAGAGGTTGAATTTAATTGTTAAATGATTGTTTTTATTTCCCACTTTTCTCAATTATGAGCTGTCCTCTCTGTTGCTCCACTTTCTGTAGTTTCTCTTTTCTTTTTCTGAAAGATGATTGGTTTCTAAAACAGGTTGTGTATGGGGCTTTCCACCCCACCTGTGGACTAACCTGTTTCCTGACCCTACTCCCTTATAGTGTTCAGTTTCACTTTGTAAATACAGGGTGGGGTAGTGAGCATTTAGATTCATATCACTAAACCCTTGACAGTCCTAGAATCATTGCATTGCATTCACATATGTACTCCCCGTCTCTTGGACATGGCGATTAAACACCGCCACACACTTAAACATTGATCACTTATTACAACCCTTGCCACCTCTTATGTTTTTATGTCGTATCCCACCCCAAGGAGCGATTGTTGGTCTTTGGATCGGAGTGACAACACGTGTAGATGTATTGACTGCCACATTTAGAAGCTTAACATTTCAAGATCACTGTCAGACCTGATGGCGTCGTCTTCCATCGCAAGTGCCACTTGATAAAGTGTCTTTCCCCTTCTCCCATAAAGTAATGGGAACGTCTCGTCGGGGAGGTTGTACATTTGGCGAAATAAAGAGATTCTGATTCTGATTCTGATCAGCTGAATCTTAATTTCAGAAGGAGCGATTGTTGGTCTTTGGATCGGAGTGACAACACATGTAGATGTATTGACTGCCACATTTAGAAGCTTAACATTTCAAGATCACTGTCAGACCTGATGGCGTCGTCTTCCATCGCAAGTGCCACTTGATAAAGTGTCTTTCCCCTTCTCCCATAAAGTAATGGGAACGTCTCGTCGGGGAGGTCTCTGAAGTGTCTTCGGGCTTCAGAGGTTCAGAGCTGGCATTAATGGCTCTGTTGGCCAGCGGGCATCTCTCAGAATCCGCCTTGTCTGTTGCCTTGGCCTTTACATAACTTGTGTCAGCAGGCAGGCCTGTGAGACTCTGTATTGGCCCGGTAGCTTCAGCTATATTCTCCTGTTGTTTATATGAGCTGATTGCGGTCAGCTCCACTGTCTGTAAGCAATTTGCAACATGGGGGTAAAGCCGTAATGTATGACTTGTGTTTTTTTCGTTTGATGCTGCTTCGAGGTAGTGACTTTCAATGAAAAGTGGTCAGATATATTTTATTTGTCGCCAGGAATCGACATGAACTAAAAATATCAAAGTGTGGTGCTGAAGAATTTATGGCATGGACCCTGTGGCTACGGCAGTCACACTTAATGGGGTTTGACATGCCACCTGATCAGTGGGCTGTCAGAATCTGATGGCACAAGGAAAAGTATTGTTCACTGTGAAATGATAAACCGAGATGCCTGGTGTCCTGCCGTAATATCAAAGCAGCACGCCACTAATCATGCACCGCGCAGGGTTGGCAACATATCTAACGATTGCCAAATATAAAATACATAGCACAAAAAGCCGAAGTTTGTTTTTGCCTTAATTAGACTTAAATACCCTCTGACATTACTGCACACCAGAGGACATGTTTCATTATGTGTCTGACAGTATGAACGTTTCTTGCCTGCGGATGGAAGTACATCATCCTGTGTAGCACAAAGGTATGACACACACAGACTGAGGTTTTTTGCATTTTTGTGGTTGGTTTGTGTCTCGCTGTGGTTGATTTGTGTCTTCTTGTTTCTGTTGTGTTGTCATGATATTGACTTTTCAAATATAAACACAGAAAGTCACGTGAAACAGGGATTCCACACATGTCCGGGAGATTAGGGATTAAAGAACCATTGTGTGGGAATTAGGGAGCTGTATTGGCAGAAATGAGATATAATATTATTATCTTTACCGTGTTTAAACACTAATAAAGTGTTTTGGGACTTTTACTTTTTAGGCTCCCTTTAATTTCCTCACCTGGCTGCTGAAAGATCACCGGTAGTTGCCGCTGAATTCTACATCCTTGACCTATAAGAAAAAAAAGAAAAAAAACGCCTTCCGAAACACAAATTCCAAGTGATTATCGGAGTGTTACTCTGTGTGTAGTTGCATAAAACTTTTTCACCCATGATTGGATATAGGCTGTATATTCTGAGTGAACAGGCTGACACGTCCTCCCACAGTAGATTATTTGTAGATGGGCGCCTGGCAGGCAGCAGCTGCCTGGTGGGGTGTGCTGGCGTGGGGCCTCCGCCGACATCTTGACAGCCTTGTTTGAGGCAGCTGTGTGCACGCTTGCTCTCTTCGGGGATGATCCATGTTGAACAAAAACACCATTCAACTCGGAGTTTGGCCCCGCGCCCCGGAGCCATATGCAAAACATTACAAAGCAACACAAGAGCATCATATGATCCTCGACCAAGGGGGGGCGTCAACAGCAAAGGAACCCCACCCAGCAGGCACGTACCAGAGGTGAAATCAAGTTGTCCCGTAGCGTTGAGGAGTGACAGTGAGTCAAGAGAGAGAGAGACATGGAGGAAAACTTTATTAATCATGTGATTGTCATTTGGCAAGCTGAAGTTAGACAGGGCTCCAAACATCCATCCAAAATGACCGCAGATGAGTTTATTTATTGGCGAACTAACAGAAAGAATTTGACTTCAGTTGTTAAAAGGTCTCGGTGTACCTACACGCAGTGCCAAGCAGATAAACAAACAGACATTCAGCGGTAATACAAAGCAAATAGGTTTAAAAAAAAAAAAAAAAAAAAAAAAAAGTTCATCTCAGTTCATCACCCCATTCCGCAGATGAACTGGGTTTCAGTGTTTTTCATCTTTGAGCTTTCTGTCTCTCACTGATGCGCAGTCGACCAGAGGCTTTCGGCGTTTTTTTTTGTAAATCTAAGAAGGAGTTAACAGCATTTTTTTTTTAGCTTGCTTGAGATTTTATTTAGCCTGGCGTTCAGCGGCGCGCATTGATCCAGAGAATGTGGAGCCGATGATTGCCGAGATTATGATGTGTTAAAAGACCTGAGGTGAGCAGCCCACATCGCATGGCCTCCTATGAGATTAAATCGTGCAATAACTCATGCACCTCCCTGATCATTCAATAATGAAACTAAAGGGCAGTACGATGATGGCTGGATAACTGTTAACCCATGAACACAAGTTTACAGTGAGTGTCGGATAAATGACAAGCAGGGGACGGAGTAAATAGGGGTGTAAAATGATTTAGCGTGGATACACAGTATTTAGGGGTTCACCCTCTTTTCGCAGATACTATACTTTAAATACCACTACATTCCATATGCCTGACAAATATCTTGCAAAAGGCACACACCGTCACATCACCAGTCACCAGATCGCGCAACCACGGAGCTATAGGAAAATAATAAGGTACTCTGGAAAAGTTGATAGGACATTTTGCATCTGCTCACGCCTCTCCTTTATCCCACTGTCCAAAAAGACAGTCCCATCAACTTGGGCAGTTTGGGACTAGAATCACTGTGAAACTTGACCGGGGCTCTGACTGGTGAGGAGTGAGAGACACTACTCTTCTTAAGTCTACGTGCATACAATACAGTGTGAATTGTGTGTTTTTCCGGGTCATTAATGCCCAGAGGGAGGGTCCACTATTTTTCTTCATGCTGTTTTAGTTGTTTAACAATTTCATAGTTATATTAAATTCAACTGAAATGCTTTGTTTCTGATTGGTTCACACAGACTCGTGTGTCTCTGAGTTGCAGTAGCGGTGCTGGGCCCTGTAAATATGCGATTTGCAGGCGCACAACAACAATGGAAAGTAAAAGAGCCAGAAAACCAAACTGGACATACAACCACAGATTAGCTCACTCAGCTGATGAGCATAAAATCAATGCAGGGGTACAATTTTGGCCTCAGTGCATAAACCAAGTGGCAGCCAGAGGTGATTAATCCCTTATTCCCCTTTGTTGTGCTGCATCAGTGAGTTTGTATAGCAGTGGTATGTGTTGCAGTCTAAAGGCAAGAGGGGAGAACATAGCCCCCGACAGGCATCCTTACTATTACTTAAATATAACTACTGACAGTTATTTTGAATAACTTATTAACATAATCTATCTCTTAAAAAAAAAGATAACAATTACAGGCATTTTCTTACAAATTCATCATTCAGAGCAATTCTTTTTACAGGGGTGTTCGCACACCAGATACTAGGGTCAGGGGTCAATTTTAGGGTTTTGGTCATAGGGTAAAGGTTAAAGTAACAGATGGATAAAATATTGCACTGAAACCAAAGATTCAGTGCAGATACTTCATTTTACTGCTGGAGTCTGTGTGACCCCAAACAGAAAGAATATGCCATGTTTTCATAAAATTAAGAGCGTGCGCGAAGTATGAAAAACACAAAGCGTGTCAATCATGCGAAGGTAAGAATTTTTAGTATGTTTTTGTTAAGCCCGGGGTCTCTAGGATCCAAATGCTGCATTATGTTTAAGGAGCATAATGCTCCTTAAGGAGCATAGCACATTTCCTTCACGGTAAATAAAATGCTCATATTTTCTTTTCCTGTTTATAACTTACCCCTCAGTCAGAACCGCCTTTTCTAAAAATATGTTTTTTTTATGAGTTTGGGTTATATATGTAACACCCACACATGGAGATACTTTCTGTCAGATACTGTGTGAAGCACATTTTCTACTGTGAGTGTTTGAATTTCTGTCGAGAGTGAGTCTGCAGATTTATTGTCCATGCTTTGGTGCTGTGGACTTTTTTTTTGATGCTCTTATCGATAACCAAAGATGACCATCATGGAGCATTTACTGGAGCATGATGGGAAAATAAAAAGCATCTGAAAGCAGCCTTTCCATTACTTTCATTACCGTGGAGGGCTCGGATGATTACAATTGATCGTGGTCCAAGGAGGATACAATCCAAGAGCCAGGGGGAAAAGATCCTCATAATTACAGAACCCTGTAGCCATCCTACAGTTTCCCATACAACTTTTCCTGTGAACTGTAACGTATGCTCCTCCATAAATCATGCAGATTAAATGTGAAGCCTAATACCCCGCTAACTGATAATGTAAGGGCTCAGCAAACTCTGCCGAACAACGGCGGGGTTCCACCTAATTAGTGCGTCTCTTTTCTATGGATGTCTTGTTTGTAAGTTATTGTGCGTTCACATGCGAGGATCAGCGCAGAGGCTGCGGGGGTGGAACCATGCACCATCCATTCCCCAGATGTGCCCATCTGCCCGGTTTGTGGTTCAGTTGTCGCGACACAACAAATCAAATGCATTTCGGTGCTGCCTTTTTCTTTCTCCTCACATAGCACCTGCATCAGTTCATCTGGGGATGGACTGAATACAGGCTCCCAAACCAGGTTCCATTTTATTTATCTTGTATTTTTGGTCTAGATGGCGAGGTGCACATGGCCAATATGGGAAGGGAGGACGCAATAAAGAAACTTCGAACTTCTACTTGGCATTGAATCGCCACAATATGTAAGCCTCGTTGTGCTATGAAGAAAAACGCCGTAGTAAAGTGCGGCTGTACCGTCGTCCCACCAGTCTAAGCGCCTTATTATAAACAGTTTAAACCTTCACGAATATAGAGCCTGGAAAGCATTGCTGGAGGGGAGCAACTGCAAACATGTTGGAATGCCAACTGAAGCAACTTGTAAACCAACCACCAATAAGGCAGGTTTTTAATGAAATATGACATTTATAATCAATACATCTTTGAGGTGGGTCCTCCCAAGCTTTGGTCTAATGCACAATGAAAGGACTTTACAGGAATTTATAATGAATGTAATGACAATGGAGGTCATAGCACTAACACTGTCTGTCTGCGTTTGCCTAACAGTTTGATCTTTTAAGCCTTCGAGCTGCTCGAGGCGTGTTTTATTAAAACACAAACATATGGAGAGTTGGACAGCTCACGACTGCGTTTCAGTCTGGCATTTTATTTTGTTGAATGACGACAGTAAAATTGAGATTTATACAGCTTCATGAAACATTGTGAAATGAAGTCACCAGATTGAACTTGATTCATCCTCTGAGGAGCGTAAATGAGCTCAGTAAATTCCCTGATTATCATCGCTATAGATTTTGAGGTTAATGGACGACGTGATGGTCATCATCATATTAGAATTTACACTATGACGGATACGGATATATGCCATTGCTTGTCTATTTACTGTATTGTGTGAAGGTGTGAATGTTCACCAAAAGTCCACGCTGAAAATGAGTGGTTGAGCACAAACCTCGGAAATTCATATTAGTGTTTTTTTTAATGATGTCACGTTGTTGGAGCCCCATTTTTTTTTCAAAGGGGATACTCTGGAGATTTATTATCGCACAGTTTTTTAATGAAGGCTTTTAGTTAAATATTTAAAGTCTCAACTCTTTTTGTGCTAAGATTGCTTTGCTGCATAGTCAAACTCATTAATTTGAAGCATAATTAAATGTCAGTTTAATTACCATATTTATTTGCAGCACTGTGACATTTGGCCATGATTTTGCGTGGCTTTGAGGGACTGGGCTGGGAGGCATGGGATGTCGCAGGTGGATTTAGAAAATAAATGCTTTTTTTTTACTTATCCAAGGATGATTAAAATAAAGAACTTACAAGAGACAAACTTTAAAGACCTGGGCACATAAAAGCCATCAAATCAACTCAGGCACTGATAACAAAGTCATTTATAAAACCAACTGAGCTACAAAACTCAACTCACCTAATAAACGGAGCGTGAACTAGCCTGGAGGGGACAGCTCAGGGCTTATGCCTGTTTCCAATTGTGGTCAAAGGGAATGACATGAAAGACACGCAGGCCAACGACAACAGGAAAAAAACAACGGCAACAGAGGAAATTAGACTGTTAGCCATCTATACATTTAATACAAATATTCAAATACCAAAATTTAGTCGAATCAAATGAACACGATATCTAAAATAAGTCAGCCAGCACCAGTAAAAACAGACAAGAGCACTAGAACTACTTAATGAACTTCACATAACAAAAGGTGTGAGCCAAGGATAGAATTAATGAAACAACCACTAAATGATGCTCGAGCTCATTATGTTAATGCAGGCGCGTGCATGTCGAATATGTGTGTAAAATGGCTGTGTGGCTGCAGTTTCTGAAGTCATGACATTTCAAGTAACTGAGGCCTTGAAACGTGTGGAGGCCGAATTAGTTCATGTTGGTAAACAACCAGTGCGTGTGAAGTCTGTGTTGGTGACGTTGGGAGCGCACGCTGAGACCTGAATGGCCTATTCCATTTGGCCCCCGGGTCTGAGGCTGTTTGTTGAGTTTCGATTTGGCACAAACACAGGCCAGGGCAAGTTGTGACATGGGGCTGGATCTTCTTTAATCCAATCAAAGATCCACTTTGAATAAGGTGTACACCCGCGTCAGTCTTTTGAGGTGTAGATGGATGCAGACTTTCTTCAGCCGCAGCACAAACAACATCCTGATGTTCAAACGCCAATGTTAAGGTGCAGCGCTTTTTGTGACTGCAATTCAAGAGTTGAGTTTCCATATATATATATATATATATATATAAAAGGGTTTTAGAGGTTGAGGAGATAATGTCAGAGAAAGATTTTTTCCTCAAATCTTGCAAAGCAATTCTTATTCTCTCAGATTTTTCTAAGAGAAACCTAACAGAGCTTGAAGGTTTGCCAGATGGCGCAGCAATGCAGCGAGATAAACCGATGTTCTCCGTGATTTCTCTTGAGGTAATAAACTGATTCGGTGCCATCTGGTGAGAAATTGCAGAAAGGTCTCGGCAACAAGATGTAAGTTGAGGAGCCGTTTGAATTGGTGACCTTTCCCTTTTTTTTTTTGCTTTAAACTTGCAGAGGATAAAAACGGGTTCTTTTCAGAAGAATCAGCCATTTACCACAAATGTTTGCTGTTAGAAACAGTACCAACTACAAAATCAGGATTTAGGCGAGGGGTGAGAGCAGAGCTCTATTTGACGCCATGTTTTCTTCTTGTCTCAGAAATAGTTTCCAGTATTGCGTTGTATTAAAGGCTGCCCTGCGTGTCTGGGAGACAGCACTGTGGGCACTTGATGTGTAATTATAGCATCAGTTTGATCACTGCAATTATGCTGACATCAAGGATCAAAGTTGAAAATGGATTCTTTTTTTTTTTGGTAGCATAATGACAGATCTATAAGTGGAAAAAGGCGTCATTTTGACTCAAGTACCCTGTTGTGAACCATCACTGAACATCACAAGCTTTTAACACTACGTATAAAATCATTGTTCTTTTTATGTCTGTGTGAGGGGAAGCATTCTTGGGCATTTTTTTAATTTTTTTTTTGCAACACTCCCACATTCACTGTATACACCGACATGCGATCAGAGATTCCACAAGTAAACATGTTGACAATCTTTTTAAGAGCTGCCACTCGCCTCTTATTTTACCGACAGATTAAATGTTACAGAGATATCCATTTATCGGCGCGGGTGACACATGCAGAGGACACAAATTGCAAAACCACAATCGTTCCCCTCCTGCATAAATCACTGCCTGACGGGGGCGGGGCGGCGGGGAGGCGGGGAGAGTCTAATGGACGCACGCAGCGCAGCCATGTCATGTCTCAGGCCTTTAAACCTCTTTCCACACTTTTCCTGTAGCTTACTGGCAAACGCACCTGGCCATCGAACTGGAAACGAACTTTTCTAAGCCCAGAACATTTGTCCTTGTCATGGAGGATATACACCGAAATGGACATGTATATGCAGCTCTGGGCCAGGTAGTATGTCAACGTCCCTGGAAAGATCACCCCAGGTCCTCTCATTGTGTCCTCGTAATGATACTCCTGCACACTGCAGAAGACACATCACCCCCGGGGACATCGGCGATATCACTGGTTTCAATACTTTCTCTACTATCCACTCTCCTTGAGATACGATAAGTCTTTAATTTTTTCCGAATTCCAAAACCTTGACTGAAATGCTGATGGAGTTTATATGTTTATATGTTCAGAAATGCATCGTGGTTACCCTGGAGCACGAAAGCGGACTAAATATGACTTTTGTGACATTAGTAAACTCACAACTCCTCCGTTTTTTGTTGACCCTGTGTGCGACCCACGCTGTCGGTGGCCAATGACGTAACTTGAAATCATTCATCGGACCTAAAATACGCCTCGCTGCTTTAAACAATAATGTATCGGTATTATCAATCTCACAATGTACACAATGTACTTTGCTCACACTTCTGAGAAAAGTGTCTATACACACCTCCTGATGGTGATGGTACATTTTATTTTTGTTTTTCCATGCTGGTATTCTGGATTAGGAATCTCAGGTGAATTGCTCATCTCTGTGTGTCAGTCCTGTGACAGAGTGACAACCTGTTCAGTGTCAGCTCAGATTGGCTACAGCCCTCGCCCCCCTCCTCCTCCTCCTCCTCCTCCTCCTCCTCCTCCAGATCAACTAAATTGCTGAAAGAAGTATGGATGCGCTTTGCTCGCCGATCTGCTTCATCCGTGTAACTCAAGGTCCACTTCCTCACTGTCAGCCCGATCTCGTGGCCTCGACAGCTGTAGTCTTCTCTCGATGCAGCACAATCGCTGATTACATCTTCGTGTATCACGTGTAATTGTCATCATCTCCGCTGAACATTAACTATTAAAAAACGGCAGCATTTTCGAAGATTGCGAAAGATGTCGATTCCAGCCCACATTTAAAATGTCAGGCCGTAATTTAGGATGGCGCTAACACCCGTGAGCGCTCGCTCGTATCATTACCCTTTTCCCCACATTCGGGATGAAGCGGTGCTTTTATTTTCAAAGTCACTGAGTAACAAGATTAACGACGCTTCACTCCGGAGTATTGATTCCTCCCGTGTCATAAACAGATGCTCTGTCTTTGGGTGTGACTCACAATCATATTAAGTCGACAACGAGGTGAAGGCCGTGTTGGAACTGAATGACAGCTCGGCTCCTCCTAGGTACAAATTAGTTTGTGTATTGCTTTACCTACCTCCTCCTCCTACCCCCACTTTCTCGGCGCACCAGCACTCAGAGACACACATCTCCAACAGCAGTGGCAAATCCTTTTTTTTTGTGTTCTACATGTATTATGGAGACATATTTATATTGAATGTTGTGTTGGTTTTAATTCTATAAGGCTCCTGTGTGTGTGTGTGTAAACGTGCGTTTCCGTTGTTGTGTCTATTACGGGTTATAATTTGAAGCTGCATGACAATGTGCAGACTGTCTGGTCCAGATTTCCACTCTGGTTCCGCCTGTTGTTTCTGTGCTCTCCAAACAGATGCTCCATCAAATCTCTTTACACTTGGCTGAGCAACGGGAGTCGCTGTACTGTCACCGCATGGCCCCCGTTCAAAAACTCTCATTGTATCGGCTGTCAATCACCACTGTGGCTTTCATGAGCGTATGCGCCCGCTTGCCGGTGGTGCTTTAAAAAAATAAAAATAAAATTTCAGCCTGTCAGTAATCAAATCGTATTTTCCTATCTCCATCCACATCTGGCCTTTATCCAAAAATGTCACTGCTGCAAATCATTAACCTCACATAAAACCTCCTGTGACCTCGCTTGCATATTTTGAAATTGTCTCACACTGAATTATCCTTAACACTTCTGTACTTCACCCAGTCATTAGGACTTTGCTATCAGGGTGGGCTTCCCTGCACAGGGAAGCCCACCCTGGACTGGATGCAATTCGGAGGCCTTTGTGGGTTGTTTGGCTTCCACTGATAAGGCCCTTAAATAATACGGTGCATCTCGGTGTCATCTGGTAACTCATAATAACATGATGTGTGTTCAGAGGAATCATGCTGACATGAAAAGGATCAGCTGCTCTCCTGGGAAAGGTTGCAACCCCTGTTCAAGCTCTACCAACCCATCGAAAATAGACTCGCATTCAGCCAAGTTAAGGTCACTGAGCTGTAGGTAGGCTACAACTTGAGCTTGAACTTCTGGCCTATTTTTATGGACATTTTGGCAAACTGGCTCCACGCCACATTAGTGATTTGCGGTTGCCGTTTGTGATCCTTCCTGGACATGTTAACAAATAAAGTCAATTTGTGTAACGAGTCTGAGGCATGCTCTGGATTATCTTTTATCCCTTGTGAATTCGAAGCGGATTTCTGGATTTATTTTATTTGTGTGATGGCCAGTCATTCTGAATCTGAAATCAATGAATCATGTCTGTGTGTTCATATACTTGACTTAGTTACGTTATGACATCCAGAGAGGGCATTTAGCGTTGTGACGCAAAATGGAGGCCAAATCCAAACAAAACTGTAAGGAGAGTCTCTGACTGATCTCCATTTTATTATGTTATTGTTATGAGTTGGGAAAATGTGAAGTCACTTACTTCTGTGTACAAGAATGTGATGATATTTGAATTCCAAGTTTCAAGGGTTTCCAGACTGTTGTCAATCCAGTTGGATCAAACCTCACATTTGATTCTAACTTGAGACCGCCATCAGGTAAAATCCTTGACTCTCTTCAAATTATGAAGAATCCAGGTGATATTTGAAGAGTACTGAGCGTGCAAAGCCAGTCGTCTTTTGTGCCACGCAGTGCATTGTTTTCTCGCCACTGTGTGTCCATCCACATGACACAGTCTGTATTCTGCACATCTGTCTTTACTCACAGTGTAAAGCTGACATCATCTCTACACATGCACCCCCCCCAGCACAGGCCCTGTAGACGCTTCCACCGCACATGCAAGGAGGAGGGGTAAATAGATCAAAATCAACAACAGGCATCTGTTCGAAATAACTGACAAGATCCAGGATGCCGCCCCAAAGCAGACACGACGGAGGTCAAAGGAAAAAAAAGGGAATAGCAATATTGTCTCCGTCTTTCAGGCTGCAAACAAATTGAACCAAATTTTGCCCCTTATTTTTAATCTTGTTCCACATAAATCAGACTTACAACAGTAAGGATTTATCTCTTAGGAGACAGACAAGGAAATGGCTTGGATGCACTCTGTTGTCAGGGAAACTGGTCAGAATTGGTCTTGCTAAACATAACCATCAGATATGGATAAACCCACACTCATATATACACACATACAGTATACATGGAAAACCTTGAGAGACAATTTTTTTTTCAATTTAACGTCTATCATACTTTACGTTCCCACTCCCTATTATAAGTGCAAATAATTGAACACAATTTCTTCAAAAATTCAGGTTCAACTGACAATTTTGGTTCAGACTTCTTCTCCCCTGAAAAAGCCTTTTATTTTATTAAATTACTGGTTGACTGTATCGCCTTTGCTCTTGTTCAGTATTTTGTTCTTGGCGTAATCTTTGAACCGTGCGAATTTCACCGTTATGTGTATGAAATGTCGGATAGACATCTGAACTTGCATGTGAAAAAAATCTCAGTCAAACTTGTTCAAAATCAGCCAGAGGTCTAGTTTGTGCGGCGGAAAAAAGGGTTGCCGCCGTGATGTTGCTCGTTTTTAAAGTCACTTTAGGGATGAGAGATTGCAGCGAGCGAGAGTGTAGAATAATTCATGATTGGTGTGCCAGTGTGTGAACGCGTGTGTTCACAGGCACAGAGGACTGGCATCTGTGAAAGAAGCCGCAACGGATAATGATGTGAGCCGAGTAAACGCATCACAATAAACATGACGATGTTTTACATGCTGGAATCAAGTCTTAGCTCTGCATTTTTCCGGGGGTAAAAAATGTGTTCTGGATTCATCTGGAAATAGGTGGATTTTATTATGCACCCAAGTTTTGCTCTGTCAATTAAGGCAACTTTTCTCCTCTGGAAAGCAATTAAACCAGGGGCCTTTTCTTCCTAACCCTGCCAATACTGCAACAGTTCCCTTCTATCAATTAGTTACTGTCTTTTTCAAATACATGCAAATTAAAGTTGCAGCAAATTAACTGACTTTGCTGCTTATCCTCTGTTTATATCTTTAATTTGTGTCATTATTTCATCCTCCATTCCAAGTCCGTTCCCTCTCAAGGGTAATATGATGGGAAGGGGATTAACCTGACCCAACTCGTGATATCGGATTCAGCTGACACTGATGTAGCTGTTTATCTGTTATGTGTGACCAAGAAAAATTACAAATGTGTCTCTCTCTCTCTATCTCTCTCTCAGTCCCTGCCCTCCCAGAGAGAGAGAGAAAGAGACGGACAAAGAGAGAGAGAGAGAGAGAGGGGGGGGGAGAGAGGCTGTTACTATGGAAGTAAAAATAGGATGAAATGCATGACCAGAGCACTTCCTGTCCTGGTAATCAGCTTGTATTTAATGTTACTTGCTCCTAATGATCTAGCCCCATCTAGTGTGTAAAGAAATGATCACGTACACAGGGGCCTCAGAGGGACACAGTCCTTCTTCATACATCAAACCCGCAACACGCATGTTCAGTCAATTATTCCCAAAAATCACAGCACGTGTAACTTCCTCTTGAAGTCTTCATGAAATGACGGGAACCAAAGGTCAGTTTAATTTCAGGTGGCGCCTTGGGTCGCCTCTGCCCCTCATTAGGCGTGGAGTCTCTGCAGGTCCCAACTCCGCTGCTGCCACTGCTGCATACATTTGCTTTCCTGATCAGCCGTCTCCTGCAGCCTCACAGAGGACCCTTCCAAACCACCAGGGGGCACTATGAAACAACACAGCCATTAACAAATTAGCAGGGGACTCATAAAGGGTGGCTATTTCTCCAGCAGTTGCTGTTTATTGCCGTGGTACTGAAGATGAAATTTCAAAACAAACAGCTCTGTTTGGTATGCTTTACCCCAAGTTCTCCCCCGCTATTCCTCCCATTGGCCCTCGCACCCCTTTTTTCTCATTTTCTCTCTTTTTTCCTTTTCTTTTTTTCTCCCCCCCCAAACCAACCTGTGGTTATGTTGTCTGGAATATGCTAATCTGCCATGCACCGGCAACTCCCTGGGTGAAGATCACTTATTAAAAGCGTAGTTGGGAGGGTTTATGCAAATCCAGTTAAATCAAAGCAAGCTTTCCCCTGGTTGGTTACCCCTTTGCATACGCTGACCCTCGCACCCCTTTTTTCTCCTTTTCTCTCTTTTTTCCTTTTCTTTTTTTCTCCCCCCCCCAAACCAACCTGTGGTTATGTTGTCTGGAATATGCTAATCTGCCATGCACCGGCAACTCCCTGGGTGAAGATCACTTATTAAAAGCGTAGTTGGGAGGGTTTATGCAAATCCAGTTAAATCAAAGCAAGCTTTCCCCTGGTTGGTTACCCCTTTGCATACGCTGAATGTGAGACCAATATTTTATGCCTCATATACCCTTTCTTTTCTTTTTTTATTGCGGAGCCATGTGCCACTTTCGCATCACCTCTGAGCTCTCTTTTAGTTCTGCGTTTAATGTTGAATTCACGTTGCTTTCTTTTTGTTGGGCGTGCGTTGCTGTGTTGACAAACAGTTGGCTTGTCTGGCAAAAAAAGGAGAAGTTTCATTTCCCGTGAGTGGATTGACAGATTTGTTAGAAGGAAAAGATGGATAATATCCGCTGTGGCCAAAGGCTGCTGTGAAGTAGTCTGACACAGACACTGATTAAGCCTCTTGAGATCTGAAGGGATTGTGGGTCTTAGTTGAGAGAGAGAGGGAGAGAGAGAGAACAAAAATGAACAGAGCAAGAACAAAACTGCAGATTGGATTGGATGAGATGCAAGTGTCCTGTGGGCTGTGTTGGTTTTTGTGGAGGTTGGTCCAAAAAATCAGATGTGCTTCCTTAACGCTGGAGCACAAGGTGCAGGAAAGGAGGAATAAGCAGATCTCAGACCAGCCAGCGTGGATAAAATGCCGCACTGTTTTTGCAGGCTGTGCTGGCTCCCTGATTCCCGGTCGTTATTTAGGAGAAAGGCACACTGTGTGAATCAGCCGTGCCGAGTTTGCATATACAGCCCGGTATTGTAATGAAGTGCCTAATTGGACCCCTTGACATGCGCATGGGTTTATGTTTATACCAGAGTCGTGCAAACACATCTGCCTTCTCAAATCACCTCTGCCCCTCAGCTCACCCTTTGCCGTGCTACTTTAGGGCGCAAAGGTCAGGCCTCTTTTGTTCCATATTTATATTTTGACCGTAAATTGAGTATAAAAAAAAAAAAAAAGAAAAAAAAAGAGCGTAGGTCAATGCCTCCCCTCGTCGCAAATATGCAGAACTCTGCGATCTTGGGTTGGGTGCTAAATATCACCAGGTGTCCCCGTTACTTTAGTTCAGTTTGTGGTCAAACTACTGAATGTTCAGCCAAATTCTTTGTTGTTGTTCTGGGAAAATACTGCAAAGGATCACTCGACCGTTGACTTAAGCCACCCAGTAAGATTGATTAAGTGGATTGACTGCGGAGGCAGAGGCGCGCAATTAGTTATGCTTTGCTAGGGAAAGGAAAAAGACAAACAGGTCACCGTCTTTTCCCCGTCGTTGGAATTGTCATATTTGATGGAGATGACTCACCCAGTTGCTTTGCCATAACTCCCATGTTATTATTATTATTATTATTATGTTTACATACTTCTATAATGCCGTATCATATTTTAGTGTGTTTTTTTATGAAGTGAAAACATACCTGCAATATTTGATATATATATATTTTTTTGAAAGGTAATCCGTACATTGATTAATGAAAGCAACTTCCGAATGTGTTGCTGCTGGAAGAATACAAATAAAATACAGCCAGCTTCACCGTTAATGTGTGATGTTCTCACAAGTAGATTTGTGTCGATGTGTTCACGTAGACGGCTGCGCTTTTCCGTGTCTTTTGTGGGTCAATTTAGTAAGGTTTGCACTAGAAAGGAATCACTTGAGCACATTTCAGCGTTTAACCCAAGCAAACCCCATCAGCGCCGCAGAGGCAGCTGTGGATGATTCCTTAATCCAAGCAGACACTGAGAGCAGGATTCATGAAGACAGAAAGGCTTCCAGCAGCCTCCTCCTCGCTGCACGCCAGCAGGGATAAAATTCCCCAATGTGAATGCTGAAGGGTTTGCTGATTGCAAAGTCTAATTGCAATATTAATCAATTACAGAGAGTAAAAAGCTAATTTTTATGCCTACCATGGGTGGCAGACGCCATGGCTTGCTGTAGTCTTTAGTCACTGAATCACAGGAGGCCGGTGCTCAGTTGTATTAAACCAAAAAATTATGCAAAATGATTGCTTTGATAGTTGAACATTTGAATATTTGAAAATCAACACGGCTCTTATGCAATAGTATAGTGGCTGCACCGCGGATGTAAAGCATATTGAATGTTTTCTGGACTCTACTGTTAATGCAGTTACACAGAGGCAGTCCTGCATTAGTGGTGAATGGAGTTCAATAATGTCTCAGTCTGGATGAAAGCAGCCCCCCCCCAAAAAAAAAAAACATCAGAGGGCAATCGATGTGCTTTCATCCCCAGGACGGAAATTGCACTCATATGGCTCAGACTCCATGAAGGTCCCCCATCCAGAGCCAAATCATTAACATCAAACTTGCAGGAAAGAAATCAAAATGTCAGTCCGCCCTGCAATATCTGGGTAGATGAGTATTGCCTCTATTTCTTATACAATTCCATTTTCCTCATATCTACTCGTAGCACAGCCTATTGTATGCCTATTTCCTCCAGCACGATGTGACTGCATTGAATTTGACGAGTCGGGACAGTGGTGTGTGTTGGTGGACTTTTTTTGAAGGGATTATTAAACATGCGCTCCTCAAACAAGCACTCTGTAGCGATATTTACTGATAACGTGGTTATCTACTGAGAAGTGAGGCCAAAAACTGTAGGTTCCCTTACGGACTTGATAGGTTTGCTGGGCTTTTTTTTTCAAACCCACCACTAGATGCCACTAAATCCTATATGCCCTCAAGTTATACATTTAAGATTTTTCCAAAAGTCCTGGTTGCTCTTGAAATTGTCGGAGGCAAAAAAGATGCCACTTGCACAGAGAAATAACCGCAGAAGTTTTTAATCCCATGTGCACCACAAACGAAGTTATATTCGTTTTGAGGCCGACACTGATATTGACATTTGCGAATTACATATCGACCGCCATCCTTTATCTTTACATATACACAAGCAATTTTTGACACGGATCCCTTAAAATGATATATATATTTTTTTAGAACGGCGGCCGCAATTTAAATGTACCTGCTTTAAAGGATGATATTTTGTGTCGTCAAGTCTGACTTAAATTAACCGCTTGGTTAAGATTAGGGGACTCTAGTCAGCGTTGTCAAGATTATCACCCTCCCGCTTTTATGGACACATGGAACGCGTCTTCAAAAATAGCCAGTCAATACTCGCTGACTGTTTCGAGCCGCTGCGATGGCATGCTACACATATTGTCCTTGCACCTAAGTGTGCCGGCTCTGCATGGGAATGTTTGTAATAATCATGAAAAGTGCGGCCCTGTCAGGTCTTTGTCTGCCGTATCAAAGCGCGGGTCGACCAAAGGAGATGTTAATTTACTGGAAGCGCTGTGAACGTTCAAACGCCGTATTACAGCACAGCAGCTATCACTTTAGCATGCATCCTTTTGATCATCTGGCATTCATTTTTAGTTCAATGTAAGCCAAGGCCTCCTGTGATGCACCACACAAACAATATATGCAAACACAAACTCTCTCTCTCTCTCTCTCTCTCTTTCCGCCCCACCCCCCTCAGCTTCTCTCGTTTTTGCGCCATGAAAACGGTCTCAACCCTCCGCCGCTCTTTTCTCGTTGCGCTTACGGTGGCAATGTTTTAAAGATGACTACTTGCGCGTTTAGCGCCACTTTTCGTCTCGACAATGTGTATTTTTTTTTTCTGCAACACGCTGGAACACTATATTGTCAAAAAACACAATTAGCATCCACAAACAACACTTTCTCACTGTGGTGCAACATTTAAATACATTTAAGGGAGATGACACGTAATTGCCATAATAACACTTTAATGATATTTACTTTAATCATAATATGGACTGTTTTTTTTTCAGGAGATCAGGATTGGCATAAACTATTGTCTTTAATCCAAGTCTGTGTCTATTCGAGCTTCAGGGTAGATAAATGTGAAATGTGTTCTGCTACTTAAGGAACTTTTTTCTCGATCTTGTCTGTGATTACTTCCAATCCCTTGTTTTGATGCTTTTGTTTATTCAAATTGTTGAATAGTGTTGTTCATATGGATCTGAGCAAGTTGGGCTATTACTGTCCCTTCTCAAATCTGTCTTTCTCAGATTTCCAATCTGCTGTCCACACGTTGTTGAGTCCCTAATTTGGGAGAGCTTGATTATCAGAAATTCAATTTCCTTCGTTTCTAAATTTAATCTGCTCCTCTGAGGGACACTGCAAAAATTATAACCGTGGGAGGATGTTCAAAAAAAAGGGGGGGGAAAGCTATTTTAGGTATTTCTGCTTTTCGCTGAAAGGAGGGTAGTGTGTAGCAAGTATAGTGGAGTAAAATATCGAAATAGATATAGCGTATAACGGAACCATGAAATTGTATCTAAATATGAACAACTAACTGCAATTATACATGTTTTAATGGCACTGTTCTCCATGCTCTGAAAGTCAACGAATCAGATGTTGCATACACTGTTTTTATTGTTCACAGAAAAAGCTTCAGCTTATGTCGTGTAAAACGGGTGGTTGAATATCAAGGCAGGAGACACACACACACACACACACACAAGCACAAAAGGATGCAGTCCCTTTTTGACATGAATCATTGTTGACATGTTCTTATTTCCCGAGCTGAGGTTTTTTTTCTCTCTCTCCATAGTCTGAGATGAAGTGCCTGCGCTGGTGCAGGAGACACAGCTGCCTCGGTCAATAGGCCAGAGCTGCTCATGGACTGGGCTGCAAAGCTCAAGAGCAGATGGCAGAGTCCACAGTGCCGGATCAAACAGCTTGATCTGTAAAGGCCCTGACTCGAGACACAAATTGACTGCAGGTCCAGGAAAGAGAGAGAGAGAGAGAGACAGCACATCTTTGCCTCTCAGATAACTTTCGCAGTTCATAGACACACGGAGGGAGGGAGGGAGGCATATTTGGAACGGCCACAGTCATTAAATGCCGGGCTATTTTGGTATTCTGCGCACACATCTGCGAAAGATCTGTCACCTTGAGTCTGATAACATGGGAGGCGGGATCACCTTTGCCCCCGGCTCTGCCCCCTGTCGCTGATGGAGGGACTGATGCTATTTGACACCACAGGAGAGGACTTCATTCTTGTTACAATCCTGACTGCTGATTGGGCCCCCCCCCCTACCCCTCCCACCTCGGTGGGAGAGTGCTCTGCTGCCGGTCGGGCTTCTCGAAGTAGTAGATTATTTGCCTCCACGCAGATGGACGTGCTTTACATGACATTAAACAGGGGTAATAACCCACAGGATTTGTCCTATGCTGTCCCCCCACCCCACCATTTTTGAAAAAGCGTGGGAGACCTCCATGCACGATTAATCTCATAAATCTAACAACTTATAATCAGTGATTTTTATTTCGGGGGGGGGGGGGGGGGGGGGAGGATGAGATGATGCAGAATTGATGGCGATATTCACTTAAAAAAACAAAGATAATGTTCAAACGTGTAGCCACAAATTGGCGTTTATGCATTCTGAAATGAAAATTGGACCCATTGCCAGTGAAGGATTTTGAAACGTGCATCTGCACAGCCCTGATGTGGCAGCTCCTCTGGGCTGCAAAGTGTTCCAAATGTCTTGGGAGATAGTAAATACAGGGCCCTAATGCGTTCTAATGCACACATCTGAATTAGACTTGTCAAGAGAACATATTCTTCTCGCGCCGTGATGCCTTTTTTATTGTGATGCCTTGGCTTGTTTGTTTTGCATTCAGGGGACTGCTTTGAAAGGGAAATGATGATGCGATTTATAGTGGAGGGAAATGACTTCCGATTTGGAAATCTGAACGGTCTGCAACAAAGACAGTGTGCATCCAGTAAAGGCTTGGAGCCCGGATGGTTGTTATGCACCTCAGAGTGCTGTTATTATTTGCCTGTAGGTATCACAAGTATTATATTCCTTTTAAACAACCAGTCTGGCAGTTCTTAAATTCAACTTTACACCTCCCTGCCTCTCTCCTTCTGCTCTCTTCACCATCCATCTCCCCTTCCTGGCAGGTGGCCGCCCACCTCTGAGTCTGGTTCTGTCTCGGGTTTATCTGGGTTACAGTAAACTGCATGCTCAATGTGTGAACTGCTGTAACGTTGCAAGGTCTCGACCTTGAGATCATCTGCGCTGTGTTTTGATGCTCTACATATGAACTGAATTAAATCCAATTCCCCGACTGGCCCTAATGCGGAGGCAGATCAGTGAGTCGCGTGATTCGGAACCATCAGTAATGTGATTTCAAGCTTCTTTTGTAGCATCATTTATTTCCAGGAGTCTCGTGGCCTGACAACAGGCTATCTGTCATTTACATTGAGTCATAGATTCTACTCAGGTCGGGCCGAATCACATCAAGTCATTTATAATAGCTCAAACCACCACCACCACCACCACCACGTTCACACAGGCTGATAAATCTCCTTTGAAAGGTGAATAATTACAGTAAGAAACCAAGTTATAGATTAAACACTGTCACTGTGGCATATTCTGCATATGCAAGAATATCTGATAGAAATGACATACCGTTTGAAACAACTGAGCTTCTTTTTTTATAATAATATTTATTCGTGTTTAACATCTGAACAGTGCATGATAAAATCCTCTATATAATATTGTTTGTGTTTGATTTCAGCCTCAGTATTGCACACTCAAAATTCACAGTGGCCAACTGCTAATTAAAAAAAAAAAAAAACTTGATTTTAGCCACTAATAATTAAAATCTTCACTGGTCGAGTTTTTTCCCGAAATGGGCATGGGAATGAGAGGACCAGGTTTGGACGCAGCTTCTTTGGATAAAAAGGAGGGGAATTCATTAATCTAACTTGTAAAGCAATTATGAAATATGTATGTGGAACACATCACATCAGTGTGATGAAAGTGTGTTCATTGTCCTGACTGCTGGTTTAAGCGTTGGCATTTTAATTGGTGATTTTCAGCTCTCATTCCGCACCAAACATACACAGAGAAACTTTCTAGGACATTTCAGCAAAAAAATCGCTAGCTTCTAAGCTGGTCACACATACACACACAAACACACGCACGCACACACACAGTGGAGTCATTGAAATTGAGTAGTCTGACTGAGCCTTGTGTGGGCTCAGTGACAGCGTTGATTAAACATTAAGGAAGAGATATAATGCCATTTCACCATTGTGAGTTATCCAAGCCTTTTTATTGGATAACATTTCATCTTTGCCCTTGAACTCAAGCACATTGCCGACTGACAGGATGGAAAGAATAATGATAATGAATTATGCATCAATGAGAACTTGAATTCATCTTTATCCAACTTCGGGAAGTTGCTGCGTTTGAGGACCCCTGAGTGTTATTTGTCATGCAGCTGACAGGAAACGCTGCGGTTGGTATTTGTTTAAAAGAAAAAAAAAAAAGGAAAAGTAAAGCTTCAGTGTCTGGGCCAAATAGAACAGTCTCTCACAGCGTCGCGGGCCGTGATCCTCCTCATCCTCAGTAAGAGGGTAAGCAATGCAGAAAATAAACAATTTGAATGAATCTGTAGAAGTGAGCAGCGCTGTTGTAAAAGAGAAAGCACCAGGCTTGTGAAAGGCAAGCGTGAAATCCTCTGTTTATATACAACGCCGGTTTAACCCTGGATGTGATTTCACTTCATTGTACCAGAGCCAACCAGGAAAACACATGGACATTTTGTATTTTTCGCTTCGACTTTAACGCTGTGTCTCCTGCCAGCGACCCTGGGATGCATTGTCGCCTGAATTTCCTTTTTTCTGCAAAACAGCAACGTGACAATGCAGCCCATAATACCAGATGAAGTGTCAGCTGAGATGGAGAAGATAGGATTGCGAGGAGCAGCGGTGCCTCACTGATTGCTGCTTTGTCTCTCACACTGTATATATATATCTATATATATATATATAAAGAAAATGTGGTAAATACACGCCCTACGTATGCTCTTTCTATTCATATCAGTAATGTCAAAAAGCACCAGCATTGGATTCACTTGGACAATCAGAAAAATTGCAGCCTAACACCCTGATATATTCATAGCTTCATTTCCACCCAGGTTACACACTTATCGCTTTCATTTTGGCCAAGATATTGCTGTTAGGACATGTGTCATTTTCTCCGCAGGCCCCTCGAATATCCTGGAGGTCTTATCGCCGGTGCCCTTTGATATTTATGAAGTATGATATCTGGTTTTTGTGTTCCACCTGTAAAAAGGTGCTGGGAAATGTTTTACCCAGTTTTTTGTGTATTTTTTTTTTGCTTTGGATGCATCACTACAAATCGTAACTGGTAAAGATTCACATACACCAAAATGGACTGATCGAGTTCTAGTAACTTTTGACAACATCGGGTCGGCCTGTTCCCCAACTCAGCTTTAGCTGTTTTCAACTTCTAGTAAGACATTAGTTTTTATTTGGGAGAACTACATATGGAAATTATCCTATATCTTGTATTATATTATCAGTCTCTTGGGGGAAAAAATGTAAAAATGAATTCCCTTGACACATAGAGTCTTACCCTGTAACTTAATATTGACGACAGAGCGAGCATAAATCAGAGTTAAAAAAAACAACAACATCCAAGGCCTTTTCTTTATCACACGTTTTAAACTCAGTTCATTTGTTTCTTTACGGCTATGTAGATGTAGTTATTCAGATGTATGCCACTGTGCTGGCAGCACCACTTTATCCCACTCATCACATTTTTTATTTATATATTGATAAATCCTGACAAAAATGCATGACATCACAGAAAAAAAAATGCTTTCTGTTGCTGAAATGAAAATATGACATAAGGAATTCAACTCCAGAGCGGTACTGGTAAAAACAAAACAAAAATACTGTCGTTTTTTCCCCCGACCTAAAGATACAAGCAGCCATTTCTGTCACAGTAATTACAGTTTGTTTGCAGTAGGAAGGTTAACACTGACCTTCGCCAATGGGTTATTGTGTATCACTCTTACACTCAGCCTACAGTGTTTCAAAATGGGAAATCTTGCCCAAATGACAATTAGGCTAAATGTGTGTGTGTGTGTGTGTGTGTGTGTGTGTGTGTGTGTGTATGCGGGTTGCGTGTGAGTGTGTGTGTGTGCACGGCCGGCGTGTGACTGCTTGAACCGTAATGTCAGGGGCCATTCAATTGGAAATGCCCCATCCTAACCTTGGCAGTGATTATTCTCAAAAGCAAAATGCTGCAGTGCATGACAATGTTGCGCATGCGGCTATTATCATTTATTTGGGCATATAGGGAGGTTTGGACTTGATCTAGGTGCGCCCCCAATGAGAGGAATAATTATCAAGCATATATAAGTCCTCTATTAGATTAAGTACTACTTTAATAGACTCACAGCAAGAGTGGGAGTGGCGGCTTAATGTAATTGGGTGCCAGATGACATGCGGAGGAATGCGTCACAAAGAATGAAGCAGATTTATTAGACCGGCTTCGTCTTTTTTTTCCTCTCTTGTTTCCACCATCCCCTGCCGCAGCTTTATTTGCCCAGTCTAATCGCTCCTGTCCTGTGATCTCACAAGTGTGTCATATGGATGGCTGGCGCATTCTGTTTATTTTTCCCCATCCATAATACATAGGGTATCTAAATCCTGCTGGCGTGTGCAGGAAACGGAGAGAGAGAGAGAGAGAGAGGGAGAGAGAGAGAAAAATGGAGGGATAGAGGTGGCTTGCTAATGGTGTGAGTCATAAAGGCTCAAAACAAAGTGGCAGAAATACATACATATAAGCCTAGGCGAGCCGGAGAGGCCGCACACTGTGGTCTGCTGGGTGAGAAGGGGTGATTTGAGAGTTTGGAGCTTAGAAAGGCTTTGGGCAGGGTTTGATCTGCTCATTGTAAATGCTGGCCGAGCCGGGAGCCGGGGCCAGGTATTGCCTCACGCTCACCTGACTGCAAGGTCACCCCAAACCACTTTTTTAATTCGCTCCTCTCCGGTGTAGCATTTATCTTTCTTCATCCAGCATCAACAGTCCTTCCACCAGCATTCGGCATTCCACGGCACAGGCATTTATTTATTTATCATTTAAAAGACAGGCAATGTTTTTTTTATGTATCTGTACGTTGGGCTGCGGTTAGCCGCCGGAGCTCCTGTCATCTGTGTTTGATCGTGATTTACATGATACATATTCCATAAATCCGGCCCCTTGTCCACAGTTACGCCCGTACAAACTGGATCCACAAGTAATCGTGTGCAAAAAATATATATATTTACTGTATATATATTTTTTGGATTGATTGAGCTTAAATGAATTTAAGAGTCTCCACTGTCGTCAGTCGTAAGTGCCCAATACCAAAAGCTGCAATCCATACATTTATATTTATATGCAAATACTTTTTTATGAAATATTATTTCTGTTCATAAATAATCAGGATGTGTAGCGGTAATTTGGCATAATCCAGCCACAGATTGTTTCCTTCAAAAGAGTTCATTAGAACATAAGCTGTAGTTGGAACAAATTCAAAATTGCAGATTGAAACAAACTTGGGTAAAGTACGTCATACAGAGTTATACAGTTTTCAGTTTTATGCCCCCCCCCCTCCTCCATATGACAAATCCTTCCCCGCTGCACACTATCATATTTTTCATGTGCGCGCTGTTTGTTGCCCGATTGACTGTCAGAGTCAAAGTTTCTTCTTCTGTCGTCTGAAAACAGCCCCCCACTCTCTCCGCTCACTGTAGCTGCCAGCCTGCCCGACTGACTGCCCCGCCTGTGACAGCGCGGCTCCGTACTTCTTCAGTCCTCTGCCCCTCACACTGTGTGTATGCAATATTCAAAGAATATTTCAGCCTTTGACCTACAGCTAGCCCATATCAGTGGAACATGAATGCCATCTGTTTCAGACAGATTATTAAAATACATTAAAAAAGAATTGCCTGCCCCCCCCCCCCTCCCCACATAAAAAGTGCCAAGAGGCAAATCCTATACTGTTTTCTAGGCTTTTCTTCTTTTCTTTTTTTGGGGGGGAGGAGGATTTACATTTTTTACTTTTACATTTTGTGTCTTGCAGCGGAGCTTTGTGTCTGCAGATTATTAAAATACATTAAAAAAGAATTGCCTGCCCCCCCCCCCCCCCCCACCAAAAACCCCCTCCCCACATAAAAAGTGCCAAGAGGCAAATCCTATACTGTTTTCTAGGCTTTTCTTCTTTTCTTTTTTTGGGGGGGAGGAGGATTTACATTTTTTACTTTTACATTTTGTGTCTTGCAGCGGAGCTTTGTGTCTGAGCTGCTTCTCGGAAAACACGTCTCCTTCCTGATGTTGCACCGCAAAAGCCGGGGATACATAGGTGCCCGTTTTGAGATTAGTGTAAGTGAACCATTTGGAGCTGAACTGCACATTCCTCAACCTTTAATACTGTATGTGTTGTTTTTTTTAAACCCAGTGCATCAACTGAAATACTGTACAATTACACGAGTTAAAAAGGAAACAAGGAAAAACAGGAGTTTTGTTTTTCTTCCATCTTCTCTTTCTTGTCTCCATCTGATCCCAGATAGTTTCCAGAGGCGTAAACTCCGATTTGATAAAGCTGTCGAGGCGAGGCGATGGCGAGGCGAGATCAAAAGACGTTCTTCTGCTTTCTGTCAGTGAGTAGCGCCAGCGTTCAGGAGTCTCTGTCTCGTCTTGCTTGTATGAAGCCTTCAAAGAACTGAGTAATTATACCTGCCAAGATGTATTAAAAAAAAAGAAAAAAGAAAAAGATGATTTCCACCTCTCTTCTGCCGCCCAATCTAGACTTGCTTGAAGGACAGCATGGCAATAACTGTGGAGGAGAAAAAAAGAAAACGGCGAATGACTGAACTGGAATAGAAGTGTCGTGGAGGCAAGATGGATTCCTGTGCTCTCAGTGGCAAGCTGTCACAACAGTCCTCAGCAGCTGTTTCCGGGAGCGGCTAGGAGTCGCTGGAAATGTGTCACACACACGCACACCTCCGTCCCTCTGTGCAGGCCCAGGCAGGAGGCCCACCTAACTGTGTCACATTTCCATCTCATTGTGGTGAGAGCCGCCCGGCAGAGAGGCAGAGGAGACCGGCGCGGTATGGAGTCTCCTTTAATTCAGTGGCACAGCAAAGCTTAAAGCCTCCATACTACCGGGGGGAGGGAGAGGCAAGCACGGCAGCCGTACGCTGAACTCTCACAAATCGCTCGCTCACTGGCGTCGCGGCAACTCTGTCGGATCTGCCGTGACAAGGAGCGATTATGTAATGAGAAAGCACACCTACCCCTCGTTGCCGTACGTACCCCGTCTGTAGCAATTGTGAAGCCTAACTTTCGCGTTTTACTTCTCAGCACGGAGTCAGAAAAAAATAAAAAAAGCATTAGGGGGTTTTACAACAGCGAGCAGACGGACGGACGCGGGGGGGGGGGGGGGGGGGGGGGGGGGGGGGGGGGGACGGTGGATTCAGAAAAAGTAAAAGTCGTGTCGTCCCTGATAACACTCAGCCCCCTGCCCTACAGGAGGCAGTTTAAACTTTGGAAATGATGAACGCCCGCCAGACTCTTTTACCGTGTTTGTCCCCTTAGCCGGAAAAGCTCTGCATTACCAATTTGTTCTGCTCCAGTAGCTTGTAATGACAATGTTGGCACTTCGGTGAAACACCAAATTAAATGTGATCCTTCATTTATGCATATTTATTTTTTCTCCTCTATCAAAGTGTTGTGAGACCGGCTTGTTGAGAGAGAGGGTTCTAAATTCCGCATAGGGTTTACTCGTCATGTGAACACACTGTCACCAATGCCACCGATCAAGTTGTCGTGTGTGTGCGCGCTTGTCCAATATGGTGCACACACATGTGTTATCTGTATAGTATACATTGAGCCTGTGGTCGCATATTATACAAAGGGGCACAGCAAATTCCGCAGAAGGAAATAGAATTGGTTTCCATCTCTAAATTTGTTCCACAAATAAATATCATATGGAAGTTTTCTTGGACTGAGAAAACCCTTTCATTCATTGGTTGTACATATCTTATATCTGACCGTTTAACTGCTACCTTTTTACAGCCGATGGAGATAAAAAAAAAAATAATAATTTTGGAGGGCTGGAGGTGATAACAACATTAAATCGAGTAAACATTTTTCGTCTGAGGCCCGATTTATCGCAGATTAAAAAATATATATTTTTATCCTAACATGAAATGTAAAAATCTGCTAACTGATTTGAACATTTCCATCAGCATTTGTCTGTGTTGTTTATTCTGTGAAATGGAAGTTTTCATATTGACACATATCAGCTGTTTTATGGTTATCTGGAATATGATTCTTTTTTAATATGCAGACTTATTATTGCTACTTTACTATGATTTAATATTCATAATTAGTATCAAAGCACACGTCTGGTATCCTAAAAATAACTCTCCATAAAATTGCGATCATAAAACTTAAAGAAAAATATCAAAATGTCTCTGGCGCTGTGAGCTAAAGCGCAGCAGAGATAAATTTGGATTTTGTCATTTAAACATTCATTAAATGTGTGAAATGTACTAGCACGCCTAGTCTAGGTTGTAGTCACTTTGATTTATTTACTCCATTATCGTTACTTGTCAGTTTTAGCTACAGATTATAGGTAATGAATTAAGCCCGAGTGATTACTGAAGTCATTATGCTAGAAATATGTCAGACAAAATAATTGTTTAAACCTTGGACGAAGACTAATGGGCTGTATACTGTATCCAGAGTGCACATTAACATGGGCCACATCGGAAAGTGGTCTAACATTTTCATTTCTTTATTTATTCTATCAAAGGCTGCGGGTGGGTTTAATTTAGGTGTTTTAAATGATACAAAGTGAAAAATATATATCCTCGTAATGGATATCTTGCTCACATTCCCTGTCTGCCTCTGCTGTACAACTGTGAGCTAAAATTCCTGCCTCTTGTGCCATGCCATTTCTTCCCACGATGGTTTCCACTATGAGACAACTTTGTCAAATGAGGCTGGTAAACACATCTGTATCATATGGTTTATTTGGCATCATATATCTGTAATGTTCTGTGATTCACAACACGCCGAACCGGACAATTACGACATTACGGCAGCAAGTAGTAGCCGTAATGTACTTCTGCAAGAGCTTTAACTTCTCTGGATTTGTCCCCGTTCATCCGCGGGAACATGGGGGAGGCTGGGAGATAAGGCCCCGGCTCCCATTTGAACAATCCAGTTCATCCTACGAGCTTGAGGTCGGCCCGGACTCTGTGTTTCTTCCACACCAAGCTTGAACCAAAAAAAAAAAAAGAAGCACGGTCCCATTCTCATTACACATATCCTTTATGGGCCTTGCTTGGTACAACGTGCTAATATCTGAAAATGTTAACACTGTAATGCTATTGAGCAAAATATTGTGTGATGCGTGGAACACTATGACTTCAAAAAATAATTGCTAATAATAATAATAAGTCTCCAAATAGCATTTTGATATCCCATTGTGCTGTATAGTATTATAGATTTATTGGGTATTTATTCAGCATGAATCTGTTTTCATGCAATGTAATGCTGTGAATGGTGTGCTTTTAGTCATGATTCAGAGTGTTATGTGCATCTGCGCCACGTCTAGCGGAGCCCTGCAGGCACTGGCATCCTTTTCCTCCGTTTCATTTGTCTGCATATTCCGGCTTGACTTGACCCCGGCTTTGTAATGAGCTGAATGCTGTGGCTCTGCTCTTCCAAGTGCGATGTGCGTTTTTTTTTCCTATTTTTTTTTTGTTTTGGGCGGGAACTGCTGTGAGAACTGAGAAAAATCTAATACACCCCGGGATTCACAGTGGAGCCCATAAATGTGACAGCTTGGTATTCCAATTGGCATAGAAAAAAAAAAGGGGGGGAAAAAAACCAGCTGCGACTATTAGGAGGGACCTCTTCACATGCAATCCATTGCCATCAGTCTACTTCAGTGCATGATTATGAAAGTTACTGGGTCCGTGCCAGGTGGGATAATGATGCAGATGCAAAAAGTAGCGGCGGCAGCCAGAGTGGATGAATGCTGACATCTTCAGTTAGCATTCATTCCTGTGACGGTCCAATAAGAGCAGGAGCAGCGCAGAGTCGGGTAGCGAGCCCCGGTTTTACCGCCTCTTCTCGATGACTCCGGCTGCTTTGGTGTGCAGTAATGCTCTCCGAATGATGCCCGAGAATCCTGAAAGGCTTTTTTTCTTGACCGGGTAGCGTCCCCTCGGAATATGAAGAAGCGAAAAAGCCACTCACTTTGACGAGATGACAATTTGGTCTGGGGAAACGCTCCACTTTTAATCGGGGATTCTTTTTTCCTTTCTCCTTTTTTTTTTCTCCCAGCGCTTCTGTTTATGACAATATCCCATGACGAGTAGGGTGATAGAAAGCAGTTTTATATCAGGTTGTACGGAGAGATCTGTGCCGCACTCCCCCCTCCACTCCACTCCTGGTAAGCACAGTTTGAGAAAACATTCCTGAAAACTTCTGGCAACATTCAGCAAATGACAACAACAGACCTTTGCAAAAAAAAAAAGCCGAATTGCAGTGAGCCAAGAGATTGTTGGTCCCACCTGGTGGGGAGCCACTTCTGCCTTTCACTGTCAAAGGCTTTGTGCGCTTCGATTTTTGTTTATCACCACATCACAAGTCAAGGGAAAGGAAGCGCATGATGTCATCTTAAATAATGGCGTACAAAAAAAACAAATAATCTCATTCACACAAATGACTTGAATGTGCCCTTGTTTACGAGATAAAAATAGATTCCCTCTAATTCCCTAAGCCCTTATTCACTATCTCGATCTATTGACTTTCAACCCATTTTAAGATTTGCACTCTCAGCTCTGAGCCTCAAGTTCTCAAATGTCTCTCAAACCCAAACGTCTCGGGGCTTGGAATGTGTGCCGATGGAGTGACAGGTGCACGACAAAGTGTGTGCGCCGTGTCTGGTGTGGGCACGGTGTACACTGATGGCGGCGGAGTTCGGAGTGCCACCTTGGACAGGCGGGTACGGTGACGGGAGCTCAGCCGTCGAATTAACCGTGGCAGGGCGGCCGCAGCGGCGCTTCGCCAAATAATTCACGTGTCAGAGAGAGCCACTCTCTCTGACACGCGGACCTTCCAACCTCAGAGTGGTTGTGTGGGGTGGAGCGGAGAGGCCTCCTTCTCCCCGGGGGGGCTCCAGGGAAGCGTGCGCTCAGTATTGCCACGCAGAGGGCAAGTCCTTCCTCGCAGGTGTTGAAACTGATGCATGGTGAGTTGCTCGTGGGAGGCAAAAAAATGTATTCTTTTCTTGTTTGTCTGTGTCTGCGAGGATCCCTTATGGGTGGCATGAGTTAGTGTACGGCTGCTGCTCATGTCTGCTTGGCTTTGGGGGTCTGCCACTCCGTCGTTTTTTTGTTTGTTTAGTCTGTGACGCTTTTTCCTTTCTCACTGGACACGGCGGGTGTGACCTCAGCCAGGTCGGGTCATGGACGCCAGTCGTTGTCCTCGAGTGCGGTCGTTAGTAACAGGGTAGGATTTCCTTAACAGAAATATACTCAGAATCATTTGTTCCCACTGTGCCCGGGGCTCTTGGAAGAGAGCCAAAAATGTTGAGTAACGGGACTTTTTGTCTTCACCAGTTCTTCCAATGGTCATCCTTTCTCAAACAGGACGGACTCTGTGGGCGCCGGCGACGCACGCAGGGCTTATGGGTCAGGACGAAGTTCTCCGGCACCCCTGGCCTCTGTGCCCGCCACAACACGTCATTACCGAGCAGAAAGGTGAGGGCCGCGAGTCTTTTTCGGAGTTTATTTCGCGCCACCTCAGCCAGCAACAATGAAACCAGGCGGTGCTCTTTCCAAAGCCCAGACAGCTAATCACTGAGCAGTGATTGACCAACTAGGGTCCTCATCAAGTTGACAGTAAGGGCCCTTACTCAACAACTTTGCCGATTGGCCTTACACAGGCCTCAGGTCTGTCCTGTGATTTTTTTTTCTTTCTGCTCTATAACCTCCCTATGTTTCTGTGTCCTGCAGTGCACTTACTGGCTACTCAACTTAGTTTACAATTGATGAGAGCGTTTTTCTCCCCCCCGATGACCTCGGCTACGCATTTGCTTTCTCTGTTAGGTGAGTCATGAGTCGGCGCAATGGTTGTCGGTCGCGTTGTTGTTGTTGTCTGTCTCTGGTTTTGAGCCACAGAGAAACCGGCTCCTGTTTCCCTCACGTGTCACTTTTCTTCAGGCCACTGCACTGTGTCGTCCTTCAGCAGAGTGGGATCAGGGACGGAGGGGAAACAGTACCGAGTAACAGTTTGAGCTGTCCGCCTGCACACATTGACGCGTGTGTGCCGTAGTGCTTGATGCACCTGGAGAAAATCCTAAGAAACTGCTTCTCTACTGTCAGATCATCCTTATTTATCAACGTGTCTTTGCCAAGTTTAAATGTAAGCGCTTCTCGTCTCGAGTCATTGAAAAAATATTTGGTTACCATGTGCAGGTTGTAAAAGGTGAAATGCATGAATATTGAAGTGATGTATCTACAGTGGGAGGAACAATGTTGAATGTTGAATGATTGTTGACGTTTAAAAGTGTTCACATGGAAACATTCGCTTCTGGTTCAGAATCTGCCTAAGACCTTTCATTTTGATTGATGGATTTCTTTCATTATATCCGTGAAATAAATGTGTTTTGCTTTTACTTGTTTTTCCCTATTTTTTGATTTTACATCATTTATATTTTCTTGATTATATCCATTCAGAAGTTTGTGGCTCACGAAAATCTACTTCTTAAAATGTAATTCTGATCTGGTGTCCTCAGAAACACGTTCTGAAGTTTGCCTCCTCTCCTCCACTGTTTGAAGCAAAATATCTCCTGGGAACAGTCAGAAAGTTAACAGAAAGAGTTTTTTTTTTTTTTTTCAGAAAAAAATCATGCACTTGCCTTAACTTAGCTGAATCACTGAAAATACTCTATGGGGCAAGAGTCACATTAATTTAAACTAAATTAAAACTAATTTGACAACTAAATTCTGCTTTTATGACTTTTGCCTAAACTGTCAATGTAATAATTCATTTGTTGATGATATGGCTTCCTCCGTTTCACATTTGCATCACTGCAAAGGCCATCTCCTGACCTTTGACCTCTAATGTAGGTTCGGAAAGCTTGATTCATATGTGCACCTAAACACAGAGTCTATGTGTAGGACTTTCATTAAGCCAGAGCCAGGATATCTATAAATAAACCTGATAAACGTGTTGTGGTCATTAATAATGAGAGGAATGAAGAAAGCAGCCAGGTCATTTAAGGTTGGATGATGGATGGAACACAAAATAGGACTTTGGCACTGGAGACTGCAGTTTGTTCCCATGTGAAAATAGTGGTTTATGTTGTTTCTTTTATCCATGACCATGCCACATATTGATCCATGTTTTAATGTCGTTACCTTGACAAGGAACGTCTTCTAATAGGAAGTACTTTTTAATCCAAATCACAATCTTATCCTACATTTAGACATGTAGTTTTTGCACCAAAACCTATCCAAACCATGACCATTGATGTTACTGTATTTGTATTATTGTAATAATGAATACCAACGTCAAGTAAACCATAAGGGGCGATTTACATCAGGGTCCTATCAGAAAATATGGGACAAATGAACAAATTCAGACACTAAACACCCAACAAATAATTTCACACACTAAATATTTGCATTGTCTATTTCCACAAAACATAATCCCGGGTTTGCAGAATATTATTTGAGCAGTAATTGAGTTGCACTGAGCAAGAAATTACTAAAAGCTCAAACATGGACATTTTGTGGTGTATTTGTTCTGTTTTCATTTTCACTCGTCCTCTCTTGCTTATCATCACCGTTATATTGGTATAGTTTCTGGAGTTTTCATTTTAATTCTGCCCAAAGAATAAGTGTGATATTCTTCATCTGCCGTGCATGTGACATATTGTGGCTTCGAATATTGAATCCAAAAAAACATTTCTCACATCACGCCGGACAGTGTAGATGTTTTGATTAACAGCTATAATCGAGCTTGAGCCCCTGTCTCTGAGCCATTTCCCCTTGGCTGCCCCAAAAAAGAGCCGCACTGGATATCGGGCTGTCTCAGACTTCAAAAGCGGGTGAGATGGGAAAGGAGCGAGGAAGTGCAAGGGGAGACACATAGACGGAGAGGATGGGGCGGGGTAGGGGGGTGGGAATGTACTTGAAAGGAAAACAGAGAGACCAAGAGAGAGAGAGAGAGAGGAAGACAAAAAGGAGAAATGCGTGTATACGTATGTGTGTGTGTGTGTGTGTGTGTGTGTGAGCGCCCTTGCGGTTGTGAGTGTGCCTATGTGTGGGGGCATGTGCAATGGGAGGAGAAAGGCGTTTGATGGTAACCAATTGCCTGCCAATAGACTGAAAAAAAGTGAAGGAGCAGAGAACACATCACCTTTGGCCAAGTTCTCAAGTGCTCATTTAAGAAATGTTGGAAAAGTTGCAGTGGGGTTTAAAACGGTATCGACTTCCCTTTCAGTCTGTGAGGGAGGCCTGCAGGAAGCCCAGGGAATGTCTGTGACACGGCCAATGTGTAAATGTGGGATGAAATCCATAACCAGGAGGACATTTCTCTCCTCTGACTTTTCTCTTCTCCCCATAAAATATAACACGACAGTAAACTGATACAATCATTTCTTGTTTATGATGTTGGCGCAGGGGAGACGGAGCGGGGCGAGCTTTTCCTTTTTTTTTAAAATCAAAATCAGCTCTCATTCAAAAACTGGTTTCTTTCAATATTTTCATGTTAGCATACGGCCACGACACGGAGAAAAGGGACTGGGGTGAACTCTCGTCTTCGGTTGGGTCATTGATTTCTTGCTTATATCATGACATCTCCCTGATTTTAATTTTGTGAAAACAGAGGTCACGTTATAGATACAGGGGGTATGGGCCTTGGTGCGTTAAAGATTGATATAAAAATGAAATAAATTGCCCCGCTGCTGTTATGAACCAGTTGCCCTCAGCCAGAAAAAAAAAAAAAATCCTCCTGTTACTACAGAAACTGGCATAAAAGGACTATTGTTACCTTTTTCTCCTCCTCAGTGAATCCTTCCTAATATCACTCTTCAACATGGTATAATGCAATTATACCTAAGTATGGCATCACTGTCTGTGGAGGGGGTTCATTATATTTGAGTATTGCTTCAAACGTCGAGACGGCGCCTCTCTCTTCCTTTGTCTGTCTAACATTGAATTTAAAATAAGTTTCATTCTGTAGGTGAAATGTGCACAAAAATGCGTCTTCAGCTGGGATTCCTCCCGTGGAGACAGTCACAGTTATCACGGCCACTTCTATGCAGGCATATGGACTATGGTTCGCACGAGATGAAATGCGCATTTATGCAAGTCCAACTTCCCCTTCTGCATAGCACTGCTGGCATTTCCCTTTAAGAGACAAATCTGGTATTTTCAAAGTGGGTCAAGGAATTTCAGTTTGATAACAGATGGTGTGATTCACTCTCCAGTGGCAGTAAACAAACATGTTTATTAAAAATGAGCAGAGCAGCCTCGTAATTGTGTTATTATATCCGTGGGTCATAATTGCCGGGAAAGCGCATGGTGACATATTTGAGCGAGAGGAATCAAAACTGTAATTTTTGCCAAATTGATGTTCGCACACATCCGCTCTTGGAAGTGGCTGAATAGAAAAAGAAAGCCTATTTATTCATTAGTTTTTTTCTTTGTACATGCACTCAACGTATATTGTCCATTTTTAATGCACGTCAGGAAACCTGCCAGTGACGGTCCATCACCTTGTGGAAAGAGACAGGCAGCCTCACGCATTACTGGCACTTGACAATTTCCAGCATAAATTTCAACCGACGTGCGTGTGCGAGCGGCATCGAGAGAACATGCAAAGTGGGAACTTTAAAGAGAGGAACTTAAAGCCCCCCGTGAAACAGACGACGTGACAGCACTATCCGCCGAGTACCACTCCTTGAAAGATTGCTCGGTCCTTTTTTGTAGTTTCGGTGGAAAGGAGTGTTGTGTGTTAGGCTACAGCTGCAGAGATTTGGAAGAGCCGACTTTCAAACTCCAGGTTTATCATTTGTTTTGTAGAAATTTGATTTTGAGACCAAAAGGTAACTGGGAGTCATGCATTCTGTTTTGTGTGTGGTGAAGTCCAAGGCAATAAAGGCACTTATAGTTTCTAAAGATTTGACGGTGAAAAAGGATCAACTCACCCTCACTTTTACGTGCTGCGAGTGCCTAAATAAATAGACGTCGTAAAGAAAACTTTGATAAAAGCGGAAACTATATTCCACTGTACGAGAGCAGACAGTGTAAAGGTAGATCAAATTTAAATACCTTCAAGGATTTTTACCGATAAGCTCATGTCCTAAAAGATACATTCCTTCGCATTGTTGTTTTTTCATAGATACTCCAGCTCACGTCATATTTCTTACAAAACCCATCTGCTGTCACTTGATCCGTGCTATATACATGTAAATTCCAAGAGGCAGGATTGCATTGTGGGCTTATGATATTGATGTCCATGTGTTGCCCACAGGGATGGTTTAGACGTGGACAGACAGTGGAATCGTTGGGACTTTCACAGCTTTGATAATCTGATTTTTTTACTATTTTTCCCCAAGAACACAGATTTGTCACGATGTCCAAAATCGTAACAGGGATATTCAATGAATGGGGTCGGTGTGGTTTTAGTAAATGACCACGGGGAGGGAGGTCAAGTAACGTGTATTGATATCTTGAAGGACTTCTCCCTGCTTTGGTTGCGTACACACACGCACACACACACACACACACACACACACACACACGCACACATACACACACACACACACACACACACACACAGGCTGGAGAACAAAGACATCAGAGAGATAATAGTCAAAAAGTGATTGGCCCATGAGGAGAGTTGTATTTTCAGTGACAGGGCCAGTTTATTGCACTGGCAAACTGTCCTAAACTGCTCCTCCCACTGTGATTTGAAATCATTTTCATCGAGACAATGAAGGAGGTCCAAAAGAAGTGTTTGCCCATCTGCAATAAAGGGAAAGTTTCTCTTTTCAATGGCACGGCTATATCGCCGAGCGGGGAGTGCACCTTGCTGTTCATCTCCTGCATGGGAGCGTGAGCTGTCTGGGTGATGGCCATTACGGTCCCTGCTACTGCCGCTTGCGTCCGCTCCGCCGGGGGATCGCTGAAGTGTTGGAACTAACAGGCTCGGGATGCCGACAGCGGATGCACAGATGGGATTTTGTCCTGAAAGCTCGGGAGTCTGGCTCCCCTCTCTTCAGTGGTGGGGAGCGGGAGAGAGTACGGTGCCGCTTTTGCAGGGACGGCCGGCAGAAACGAGATGATGATTGCAGCTGATAATCTCCCTAATGATCTACACTGGGGAGGCCGGCACGTAAAATTGAATGAGCTACACCCATCGTACACCGTTTCCTTTTTTCCAGGCTGGTCCTCTCATCTCTCTTTTCTGAGGGGCTGAGATTTATGCCGAATTTGAGATGTCCTCCACCCAGGAAGATAGGCAATATTCCTTCTCATAGTATAAGCACACATAGGACACACACACACACACACACACCCACACACAGACAAACACCCATACATTTCCTCAGGTTTAAGCCCAAACACTGTCGCTGGTACGTGTCGCATGCGCGCGCACAAAGCGCATTGAAACCTGCACGGTGCTCCCCCGGGCCAAGGTGAGTGCAGATTAAAAGATGTGTCATTGATGGAGGAGGCTTCTCCTCCCTCCCCGGCCTGTCGCAGTGTGTTCGGGAACAACCCACTTCATTTTGAGCGGCATAATGGGTAAACAGAGTGTGATCAGTCCAATTACCCCCTCATCGCAGAGGCGTTCTGGTGGGAATGGAGCTGTGGAGAGAGTGAGCTGTCTGGTGTGAGGCGGAGCTGCAGCACTAGCACCTGCTGCCCGGAGCCCTGGCTCGTGTGAATCTCAAATTTGTTTGTACGGCCGTGCTAAAAAAACGTGACCAAGAAGTACGGCATCTGAGGAGGAGGGGGGGTGCGGCGGGGTTGGGCACAACTGGCTCTTCGTCTGATTGCTGTTTTCTCGCCACTGTCCTGACTTGTGCACGATCAGAAAGGTGCAATGGACCGAGAGTTTTTGTGCCTGATCCTTGCTGGGCGGCTTTCAAGGCTTGGCAAATTGTCTCGTCCCCAGACTACGCCGTGTTTGGCGGCTCGGCAGACGCGTGATTTTTGCGACAGACAGTTGATCTGCTGTACGGTAACAAGCTGCACTCCTATCGAACTCCTGGAAATGTGCACGGTATGGTTTTCAGCGGTTTTCAGATGTTGTGTTGCCACGATCGAAGAGTTGGACGGGGAGGTTTGCGGCACCTTGTCAGAGTTACAGTTTCCCCCCTCACTAACGACGTCCTGCTCGTGGAAGTGTAGAAGTTTGCCTCGTGCACCTTCGGGCCCCTAAATTGGCTCAACCTTGACGGATAGGAATAATTGCTCTCCTTATCTCTCTAAATATATGTTACGTATATCCTTACATTTCAATGGCATATCTGGTTAACATCGTCCTGCACTTTGTGGAATCCAAACATACGCTTATTGTCCTTGAAGAAGATGGAAATCCTTCTCTTTAATCCTCCCCCCCAGGCTATAAAGACATCTATTGTCTGTTTCAGCTGCTTATTACCAAGCATCACAAAAAATGTTCCAAACAAGGATTGTTTTTTTTTTTGTTTTTTTTTTGATTTGAATACAATTTATGCATCTGACAGAAAGCTCTGTCAGCAGGAACTATAGGCAAAGCTATTCAGTATTCATGCGGCTCCACTAATTGAAACTAATACCTTTCAAATGGTTTATTGATTAGAAGGAAGGGCTTTTTTATTTATTTATTTTTAAACCTGCACTGTAAAAAAAAAAAAAAGTCACGTACAATGGCAAACGTGAAGGTGCCAATATTAAAACACAGTTGTGTGGGGGTGTGTGTGTGTGGGGGGAGGCTTGTTGCCTGTGTGACACCACAAGTCATGGAGATGACAGCAAACAAATCATAGAACGACTTCAAAGCTCCACTCGTTTCTAAGGTTGATGTGAAGTGTAGAAGGCCCAGGGCGCACTGCATTAGTGCCCCAATTAAAAAAAAAAAAGCCTTATAGTGGCACAAATACATAACGGTAGAAAATCCCACACCTCCGCAGCTCCGATCACCAAAGTAACGTGAGTGACACGCCCTGTCCCTTGCCATAGGTCAATCTGAAGTTCCCCAAAATGTCCCCTCACACACAGCTGACGGTAATTAAATGTTGATCCACGGTGTTTCTGTTCTGCCACGGCGTGAACGCGACGCTATATTCTGCCAAACAACACAAATGGCTTTAGCTGTCAAACGCTCTGGATCCATCAAAAGCTGTTTTGGAAACAAAACCTTTCAGAGCGATTCTATTTGTTTTTTTTGGAACAATGAGCTGGAAGTGGTCGTGCAGTCACTCTCCGTCTCCGCGTCAGCCTGATGCGCAGCGCCTCCCCAACTGGTTCCTCACTTTGACAAAGTCCTGGACGCGAGCAGGTCTGCTGAATGGCTTCTCGCCGGTAAAGATGATGCCTTGAATAGCGTTGTTGTTGTTTTTTGTTTTGAAGTTGAATATCTCTGCCACTCCGCGTTTTCCACCTACAACACGATGGGGCCGTGGTCATTTCGGTGTTTTTCTCTCTGGGGTCTGGTGTTGCTCTGCACCTTTGGCCACAAGTTTGTGGCTCAAGCGGAAATAAGTTCTCCGAAAGACAAGGACAGATATTATCGTCTGGAGATGGTGCCTCTGGAAGCACTCGCTATCCAACGGTCACAGGAGGTCAGAGGAGACCCTCGCGCAAAAGTTTTCAACGCGTATGAACCAGAACTGGCCGGTGCGTTTCAACAGGACAATGGCACGCAGACGCAACGCGGACTGGGAGAGAGGGCGCCGATCGCCGCCGGCACCGCACCAAACTCCGTCGGCCATCTCCACGTGTCGGATAAAAAGTACGGCGATATTTTCATGGCCAACCAAAGGCGAGACACAGTGGATACGTCCCCGAGAAAGAAGGAAAAAAGGAGTGTGGCTCCGGCGCACGGCGAAAATGTGGATACGAGCGTAAGTGGAGGAGCGAGGGGGAGATTCGTGGAGAGCGTGCAAGGTGTTTCCAACCCCAGAGCCGAGTACCGGCGCACCGGGGAGGACACCAGAGGCTCTGCCCCCAGAGCCAGCGAGCCTTACCTGGACACCTCCACCTTTGCTCTGTCCGGAGACTCCGCACACAACCAGGCGATGGTCCACTGGTCTGGACACAACAGCAGCGTGAGTCTTTCATTACTACACATTCTCATCTCATCACAACTGTTTTAAGAAATGCCAAACTGTAAAACTGGTTCCAATGCTTATTGATATGTGATGGCTTAAATGCAAATTATTTTCACAAATCTGACATTTACAGATCATTTTACGCAAGGGCGTTTCAGTGCGCATGACGGGAATTTGTGCCTACACTTTGATTATTTTCCTATTCTGTAGGCTGAAATGGAATATTGCATTAACCATTTTGTTGTCCATTCATAATGGTGTTTTGGTGTACACCGAGAGTGTGTCTGTGCGCGCGGCGCGCCTGTTGGTGTGGACGCGTAATGAATATGACTGGGCAGGGTTTATTTGTTTCAGCAAACTCTTCGCCGGTGAACTTTGAATTAACAGTTAACCCCCCGGGTAAATTAAGATGTCACGCTACGGGAAGGTGCAGCGTTTTGGCAGCAATCGCAGCGCATGCATTATTTATGAAACAATCAAGTGATGTCTATCATCAAGGTGCAATAGCTACAATTAAAAGGGACTCCGTCCAACCTCTCCCTTAATTTGGCGCTGATTACACGCAGTATGACCTTTTGGCAAGTGAGCCGTGTCTTTGTCTTTTTATATTTGGCTCGCATATTTCATAGGCATCTATAAAGCTATTTTGTGCAAATGGGATTATGCTGGGTATTTCTGGTTGATGGGGATGTGGACAAATGAAATGGATGACAAGACTTTGCAGTGTATATTTATACCCCCCCCCCCCCACACACACACACACACACGCACATACTCTCTCACACAGACACATCTGAGCTGCAGCCACTCTCTGTTTGCACATCATTTTACCACCACAGAGACAAAGCCATGAAGGTTTTTATCTCTTATTTTACATCCATACACATTGACTGCAAGCCCCAGCATTTATCAGCCACGAACAACTTAAAACTACAAGCAGCCTTTTTCCAAAAGACAGGAGCTACTCTGGCTTTTTACCTCAGGTAATCGGATCACCTCAGTTTGCTGGGCAATGGGTGCGTGGCTGCAACATTAATCTGGGGGCACATCTGCATATTTGTGTGTCCCACAAACAGTCGGAATGTCCATATATAATCTAAAAATGCAGAAATGCTTCAATCTTCTTTTCCCGTCTGGTAGATTTTTCTCTGTTTGCAATATGTACGTATTGCGAGATATGTTGTGGGTTTGTGATGTCTATACCAACGATGGCCTTTTGTACTGCACAGCCCACTTCACTGGCTCATCCCTGATGGGCTTGTCAGCGCAGCCAGTCAACAGTTTTGATTTATTCAACCTGAATCTCCGCCTGTGGTCCCAAAAGTGCAACTGAAACTGTGGTTTAAATTGATGGCATTTTATGACTATATGTTAGAGCTCCGGCAATAATGGATCCAAATTACTGATAATAAATCCAATCTAAAAGGGACATTTGAAGGAAAAAGATTTCATTCCTGGGGTATGGGGTAGTTCTCTCAAATATTCACTCCCCAGACTTTTCCTCTGATCTGACCAAGGTGTTAAATCCCACAGGGAGTGAAATGAGAAAGATGTAAAAGGAGATGCTGAAAGCGCCAACGGGGGATCTGAAGAGTTCAGATATGATAAAAGAATGTCACCGCACTACACCTCAAATAGGTGCACAAAACAGTCTCCCAACTATTATTTGATTTCTGTGATTGTCTGCGACATCCACGCCTGGAGTCATATTCCTCCGGCTGTTTGAGAGATAACATTGATTGGACTCAACCATGGGAATAAAACATATACTGCACCAATACCCTTAAAAAATTCATGCCTCTTGAATGCGTGGAGTATTGATTGACTGCATGGTCCTCCCTAAATGTATCCTGAATGGGAGTGGAGGTTTCAAAGATTCATGATTTCTAATCGAGTCCACCATAAATACAGAGACAAATAGGAGATAAACCAATTAAAAATACTGATAAATGCACTTGGCTGGGAATATTCTGTACACTAAATCACATTTTCAGCCATTTGCCTCGCATGGGTGTTCAAGCTGTGATATTACTTTGTTGGTAATCTTTTTAAGAGCTATTGCATCAGATCGTACAAAAGGATCTCCCCCCCCCCACAGCCCCCCAGAAGGCACAAGTCTTGGTGTGCGAGCCAGCTGGTGGACAGGGAGTTATTGGCAGCCAAATGATTTTAGGCTCCTGATTGACCATTTTTTTTTTACCAGCTCCCCTCAGACAGCTGACCAGACCAGGACTCGCCAGTGAAGATAATGACAATTAATGAGTGTCTTTATTGACATCGCTTCCCCCCCGGGCTTCTGCTGCAGAAATGATACTGCATGTTGGTTTAAATAGTGTCCTTGCACCATGGGAATAAGGGCGTGGTCATCCTCATTAGTCTGCTCTTAGAAACTCTCTTTAGGAGGAGCCGGGGCATTGATGAGGCCAGCTGTTCTTGGCCAGGGGGCAAATCTCTTTGGCCACTTTGGTTTTTTTCGAAAGGTGACGGACATGACCGTTGCAGCCGTCTCTTTTTTTTTACTCTCACGTGGGCAACACTGTCCGCATGTCTAACCAGGACGAGGCCGTTATTGTCGGCACATAATCTCATTGGTATAAATATACAATAAAAAGGAGGAAATGACACTGCCCTGGGGGACACGTGTTTAAAACCAGTTCATTAGATAGACAGCCATTCCATTTAGCATGCCAGGGCTGGTTGCATAGGAACTCCTTGATCCATAAAATCAAATGAAATGGCTTCCCAATACACCGAGGCATTTTACCAGAGTTTGTGGGGGTGTTACTGGATGATGAAAAGTGAATTTAAAAAGCTGCCACTGTTCAGGTGTTCAGATGCAACAAAGGGAAAAGTTTATTATTATTTTTTGTTGTCGTTTGTTTTTCTAATCATTTACCACATTTCTACTTATTATTCTTCAGAGTAACTTATTTTCTTTATACAGAAACAATTTGGGGTATGATCGTTTTAATAGAAAAGTCCCCAAGTCAAAAGTGATAATGTGTGACCTTGTAAAAACCTTTTTATTCATGCACTTTAATCATCCTCTGGCCTCTTGGTCGCTTGCCGTGTGATGAAAATCAAAGGTGGTGGAAGTTTTTACTATTTCACCCTGCATTGCTTTTCTCCAGGGTCACACTTTAAATTTGAATATTTTTGTCAAAAAGCAGCATTTGAAAATGTTTCATTTTAGGTAGAATAAACATTTTCTCGATGATATATTTCTGTTAACGCACCATTTCATTCAGATCATTTTCAGTTTAGTTTCAGTATTCAGTTTTTTATAAATTAAATATGGATCTCAGAGCGGTAACCAATGGAAACCAAACAAATATAAAGATAATCCTATTTCTTTAAGCCATCTTTTTCTTTTTTTTTCTTTTTTGCTTCTACCTCCCGGGTCCCAAGGGGTGTCGGCACCATGCGTCTGTTCATTAATCCAGCCCATCTCAAGCCTTTAGGGATGCCCTGTCCACTGATGTGATTGTAAGATGCTGATAGAAACAGCAGCAATCCTGCGTGCTATGTGAGAGTGTAGACCGCTGGTTACTACAGGCAAAACAATTGCTCAGGAGCCTGGGTGGGATATTGGAGATAAAAAAAAAAAAAAAAAACTTTTTCTCAGAAAAAGGAGCAAACGCTGTTTTTTTCTCCGTTTCATTTCATGGTGCTCGAGATACAATTCTCACTCTCTCTGTAGTAATAATTCAGTGAAATCCCAGTTTTTAGTCTTCAGACGACATGCATGTGTGCCTTTTTTTTTTTTCATCATGAATCATTTGTGCTCCGGGACCATAATGCATCACATCAACATGGGCTCTCAGTTCTTGCTAAGCACTTAGACTGTAGTTTTGCCTCACAAAATGCATTTTAAACAGCAAATAAAGGTCTGCCATCAGTTGTGTGTTCAAGAACTCTCGATTCTCCTTCCCTCCCCGACTCACACTCACTAACAACCTTTTTTTTAGAATGTTAGATGTAATCAATGTGACAAAGGGGGAGCAGAATCATATTTGACAAGTTTGCATGTGATTAATTAGTTTAATAACTGTCGCAGTGAGGTATACTATAACTCTGATTGGGTTATGGAAACAAATTCATGCATTTTCTGATTGGGGCAACCGTTCATTTGGAATTTAAATTGGGACATGTTTTGTTTCTTTCCTTACTGTCTTCACTGCCGGTATGGAACAAACCAAGTGACCCTGGTGTGGATGATATTATCTCCTGGCACAGCGCATTGCCTGAAGCACCACAGCATTTACTATCTCGTTTAAAGATGACTTCTTAGGTGGCACTCAACTTAAATAATGCTTTGACTTGGCAGTTTATAGTGACAGGAATGTATCGGTTGTGGTGGGAAATGTTATTATTTCTATCGAGTGAGATAAAAAAAAGACACGCACACATACACACCGCAATCAATGGGGTTGATGGAAAACCTCCAAACACAAAATGACACATTTAGAAAAAACAGGATACTCAATGGGTGTCCTGGAAGTAATCCTTTAAAATGATGAGTTGCTTTTGCTCGGACCAAATTATGACAGAATATGCATCAGACTTTTTTTTTGCAGAGGTAAGACCTGATTGCACACGCACATCATTTACACAAGTTAATGATTGTATTGCGGTGGGTGTGAATTGTCATCAATAAGAGTCACGGGAATGTAAATGATTTGAGCCACCAAGTGCTGATTTTGAAATACGGTCGATTTGTGTTGTAGCTTTTCTCCTGCCACCATTTCACACCCGGTCTAAAGCTGGAACCAGCAGCTTTTGCTTCCGGTTTTTCCATTCTGTGCCTTGCTACTCTGACAGGTGAATTGTGCTGTTCACAGAGTTGAAACAACAATCTTTGATTATAATCCCCCTCATCTCTGTCATTCTTTGCTGCGTTTGCGTCCTCTTTTGTTCAGTGGCTCAGTATTCTGCACAGGTAGACGACATTTCTTTTATTCAGATGATGTGTTTTGCTGCGCTGCTATTGCCTTGGGTCTATAATATTGAGGTATGGGTGTCGATGGCTTATTGCAGCTATAAGGATGGTGCACACTGCATGTTAAACTGGGTGTGAGGAGCATGGATCAGCCGCTCTGAAATGATTGTACTCGTGACCATGTGTGGTCACAACAGCATAACATTTTAGTGATTTCGTGACCAAGCAAGCAAGTAAGCAAGGACAAACGCAAATATAAACTGAATGTGCAAAAGCTCATAATGTCACGTTATACCCTGTTCAGGTTAAAAAGCATCCATGTATCAAGAATTTTTCAATGAGTATGTAATCGCATTAACCCGGCAGGAAACAAGGTGATATTTTCTGTGTGAGGAAACTTTAATTAACGTTTTCCTGCGGTAACCAATTGCACAATCGGCTTTTAGAAACCAGAGCAGGCGAAAATGCTTTTATGAATGTGCTTTGGTACTCGCATCATTTGCATGTGTTTCAAGTTATGAAAATATAATATCTTGGTTTAATTGAGCTAATCAGCATTTTTTTGTTTCCAAAATAAGAAATAATAAAAAATCAATCAAATAAAATAAAAATATAGGTAATAATTATTTTCCTTATAATTGATCATTGGCGGATAGGACTTTGGCCCATCAGAATCATATTATGTCTTCTTTATTTGAGTTCTTGGTGTCAAACAGGCGGGAGGGTAAAACAATCCCCACAAATGTTCAAGATATATAACCGAGTCCAATTGTAATGAGCTGAAACATTTAGTTTTGTTGTCCATCAGTTATTAGTTACTGCTGGCTGAGCTAATTGCTGTGGTTTCATAATATCCGCATAAATAGGCACGACTCTTTCTATCCCTGGGATGCTTCTTTAAATTATAAAAAAAAATCTACTTCATGTAAAATCTACCTGCACAAACTAGTAAAAGTAAAAAATGGGTATACTAGCATCACTATGACTAACGGAGATGGTGTCCACTAAACCTTTAAGAGTAGCATTTCTCAGCCCCTATGCATTATAAAAAAATGCAAATAAGTGAGACAGGAAATGATCTCAGTCTCGGCACTTTTGGCAGAGAAAGGGGTCATTTTAGGTGGAGGGCTTCTCTCTTCCAAAACCTCAATTTGGACCCACTAGTGCCTTTGGCTCCACCTCAGACTTCCCCTCGGGCAGCAGCAGAGCCATTATGAGCCAAAGAGAGTGTGCGAGGAGTCTGGAAGAAATGACTAAACGCTGTTACACTGCTAAAAGTTCTTAAAATAGATAAGAACTTGTTCATGTTCTGAAGATTTCATTTTGTCACTCTGGTAAATTTCCAATCTCCGTTGTACTCCATGGGGTTCGGGAATAACAGGATTACACGCTAAAAGAATGAATGTAGTCATGCTATTGTACCTTTCGCCCTCCAAACACTTAATATGAGCAAACAAGAGTGGCGCAGAATCGAAACAAGTTTGGAGTGAAATGCTAATGCTGTATTTTTGGCTCACCACTTACAATGCAGTAAATTAAATCTAAATAGCACTGGATGTGACGAAAGCTTTGTCGAATGTGTCAAATCGTTTAAATAACTTCTGCAATTTCTGTTTGACTTGACCTTGAATTCTGCTTTTCACCTTTTGTGCAAAATGGCAGGGGCGCTGAGCTGCAAAGTCAGCATTTGAACACAACGCACTTCAAATTAAGTCTATATTTCTATGACCCGGTCCAATAAAACTTATTTGCCTGAATTTCAACCTCAGGCTTTCTTTAAAAAGGCAAAGTAGTCCAACCACAATCTTTTTTTTTCTTCTTCTTCTTCTTCTTGGTACTAATAGCAAGCATCACAATTTGTTGTTTGTTGTTGTAAGCACTACAGGGACATAACATTCACCACAATAATCTACCCACAATGGAGCTGTATTTGAAGTGAAACCCTTTTATATTGGGCCCATTTCATCAATTTCCCTCCCATAATGGACAAAATTGATTGGCGAAACCTCTCAAGCTCAAAGAATCAGGGTTATATGACCGAAGCTCGGGAGTCGGGAGGATAGGCAAACACACAGCCCGCCGACTAATGCACAGGGGACCTTTAGCTGGGGTTTGGTTGATGAAAGCGACATTCCCCGGCGTACGTTTTCACCCACAAAAGTACCAACCATCAATTCGGTCCACAGATAAGATGAAGACAAAGTGAGCCCCGGCTTCGACCGCACCGTTTCTCTCCAAGCACGTTTGTCTTTTCTGCTAAGTGCTCTACTCTATAGACGTCCTCGCGCAGCCACAATCAAGATGTCGCGTGTTGTTTTTTTCTATTTTTTTTCTAAATCCATTCCTCCACCCACTTGCGGCGCATCTTGATTTTTGGCCTCGCTGCTCGTCGAGCCTTCGAGAAATGATGCAAATTCTGCAACCGATACTGTATTTCTTTTCTCCGCAGGTGTTTGCATCAGATCATTTCCAATGGCTGCACGAATATATTCATCTTCAATCCCGTGAGGGGAAAAGACGAGTCACAATTTATATCTTCAGCGTTTTGTTGCGACACACAACTCTCTACATTGATGCTGGCATCATTAGATTTTAACCATTTTTTTTAAGGGGATTTGGCTGGGTAGATGGGCGAAACAATCTTTTTCTTTCTTCTGATCTTTCCCGTCATTGTACAAGACATAACCGACCTGAAAGGTTCAGTGTGGGGAGGAGACCTAGGAGATTCATTATCCAGTTGACTTAAACGGTGTTTGTCAAATTTCCAAAATGACTTTCTTCTTGCCCTTGGCCTTCTTTCTTTGTTCCCTGAATGAAGTGGAGGATGTAATAAGCTTAACATCGATTGACCCAGCAGGTTTTATTTTTCCCCCCGCATCCCCAGGATTGCATCTGCGTGAACAGGCCGGTGAGAAGCAGTGTAGTGAGGTGAACAAAGCAGTCCCCCCGCTTGCTGCGCTCACATTGATATGCCAGCCTTTGGTGTCCGATAATGGCCACGATGCATTAGGGAGCCTCCGTGGATTTGCATTATTTCCCAGTCCCAGCGCTTTCCCACAGCGTCCACCGTTTCCATCCCGCTTCCACTCGCAGAACCCGCTTCTTCGGCTTCTCATTCCAAGCAATGTCAGCGGAGAGTGGAAACGCCACGGTGTGGACATTTTCTCCCACCGGGTAATAAACTTGTGACAACTCCGGTGTTACAGATTACGCGGGACATTTTCCAAGAAAAGGCGTGTGTCAGCTCAATGTCTGTAAAAAAAAAAACAAAAAAAAAACAAAACCCTTTGATCTTTTGACGTTTAGGTTTTGCTGCGGGCTGCCTGGCTCATTTGTGGTGCACTTTAAAGGGGGTGTGTGTGTGTGTGTGTGTGTGTGTGAGAGAGAGAAGTGAAGTGTTACCTTCAGATGCCGACACCTTCATCAGTCAATGTTTGCAGATTGCCTCATTAATGTTATCAGGGTCCCTTTTGGCATTGGGCTTTAAATCAAAACACCCCAATCCTCCACCCCGTCGGTCAACTCCCATCGCATCCGCTCTGTGATGTGTCTCACAGGGCAGAAACGTTTAGTTTATCGCTGTAGTGTTTGATTTAGTGGTGATAACTGTAATTTTATAATATTTATTGAACGTGAGCATCTTTGCCAGCGTGCAATGCTGAATTAAATGGATTTTATGTCTATAATAATAATTAGACGAAAGTGTTAAAAAAAAGAAGCTATTTAACCTAATCTGGGTGTTTACCCCATAATAACGGTTTGAAAAATTGTGTAAATTTAAAGATATATATATATACACTCAGTCAAATCAACGTTTTTGTGATACTTTTGGTTCAGAGATTTTAAACCTGTGAGGAAATATTCTTGCTATTTTTATAAGTGATAAAAAAAAAAAAAATTGTTGACCTCACTGTCTGGAAGTAATAAAAATGAAGTGGCCAGAAATATAGACAGCTCAAGTTGAGAGAACATCTGCACTCAAGGTTTGTGCGATTGTTTATAAATTCAGTCTCATGATGGATTCAAAACCCACTTTTACCCTGTTTATTGAAAATGATGAGGTCTGGGGAAAAAAAGAAGGGAAAAAAACAAACCAAAAAAAAAACAGACCTTCAGAGTGCTGACAGAAAATAGGTGGCTCGCTCTGAAAGCATATATTGTAAGAATTAATAATTGAATTAGTGTTGACACATTTCCGTGAGTTGTCGGACATTTTGATGTTATGACTCTCAGAGGGGGGATAAACTGACAGGGATCGGTCCCCAGAGATGCCTCTGTGTTTGTTTGTGTGCTTGTGTGCGTGCGTGCGTGCGTGCGTGCGTGCGTGCGTGCGCGCGCGCGTGCGCGTGTGTGCGTGTGTGTGGATGTGGATGTCTTTACCCCACAGTGCAGCATACAGAAGCTTATGTGTATTCATGAGAATGTAAATGTGCATCATTTTAGCGGTGAACTTTCCAGAGGATGCTTAAGGTAAATAAAATAGAGATGTGTGTCGATGCTTCTCTCGCAGCCCGCGCCGTTAGCACAGCTATTACAAAGAGCCTTACATCATTCACTGTTTTCAACTTTACGGGTCCCTCGGAAATTAATTTAGATCTTTCACTTGTCCCCTCTGGTAAGGTTCAGACACAGTAGCAGTTCTACATGAGAGTGGCTGTATTTCTCATATTTCTGTAAATCACATGGCGTGTTACTTCTGAGCAGAGAAGAAAAAAACCTGAATCTGAAGGTGTGATGTGTAGAGTTGGGGTCTGCCCAATTAGGGAGAAATCATATTTGAGGTGTTTTTTTTTCTACTGGGGGGCTAGAGGAGCAACACGTTTTCATTTGAAGTGTGTGGTTGGTGGAAAGCACAATGAAACTGTGCAGATGTGCGTCAGCCGTCTATTTCGGGTTTATTAAAAGCCATATTATATTACAGATGATTCATAGTTAAATTGCGGGCTTTGATGAAAATCTTCTGTCCACCGACGTGGTGTTGAGATGCCTCTCACGTCCCACTGAAGCACTTGGAGCATTCCACAAAAAGAAAAATTAAAACAGACCGACAGGCAAATTGTTTTGGTCCGACGGCCTGTCTGTGAATGTGCGGCACACGCTGCACGCTCCAGCGCTTGTGCTGCGAGTGGATTGTTTAGGCGTATATATGTGGAATGAGACATTTGCATGGAGCAGATATTCTATATCGCGATGACATTATGGCTGTTACAGCTGTGTTGCCATGGAGGCTGCTTATTCAGCCGACGGAATGGATTCTTTCCATGGCCAAACCACACCGGATTGTGATCATTTTTTTTTAATTACATTTTCAGCATCCAGGTTTCTAGTGATAAATTCTATGTTTAAAAATAAATAAATAAACAAAACACACACAGTAAAGAAAGCATCTAGGGAGCCTGTTTTAAAAGGGAGAAAGATAAATAAACAAAGAGAGAGACGGAGATCGCGAGAGTGGAAGTGAGAAGGAGAAAGGAAAAAAGGGGGACCGAAAAAAGAAAGCAAAGAAGGGAAAGACAGCGACAAGAATAGAGTGTTGGAATAAAAGGATGACTAAACCCCAACTCCTCTGAGGGTGAGGGCCAATCTGAGAGATGATTGGTTGACTTTCCCGGGGCAAAGCGCTCTTTGCTCACATCAATAAAACATAAACATGAATAAATGCACCGCATTTGGCCTTCCAGGGTCCTCTCTTAATTTCATGTATGCAAGAGAGTGATGATATGCATGGCGAATTGCATTTACCTTGAAGGCTCAAAAATATTTCTGGAAGCCATTTTGTGTTGGTATTTGCATAAATGCGAGACTTCACCACAAACTCTTAGTCTTTTGTGTTTTAATGCATCTTCATTTCAGGTTTCCATAGTCTCGTGGCCGTGTTGGCCACATGCATATACTGTATATACATACACTGTATATGATATGTGCATGTAGTCAACACAGCCATTTAGAAATACATAATACAATACATTAAAATTATATATATATATATATACAGTATATATACATACATACACTGTGTGTGTGTGTATATATTATACAGTGTATATATATATACACGCGCGCACGCACGCACGCACGCACGCACGCACGCACACACACACACACACACCATCATTTTCATTTACATATTTTTTTCATGTATACCGTTTGTTCCCAATTGACTGGAGCCTATCAATACTGCCGAAGACGTGGGTACAGCGCTGTACTCTTGATGTATCCACTTAGAGACAAATCATCCAAACAGTCATCTGCCTAAATAGTCTGCTGGTCCCTGAGGTACATCGTCGCTGACCCAATTCACTGGGTCAGCTTTTGTTAATGAGCCAACCACACAAACACATTGACAACCGTTAAGTCTGAGCTCCCAGTGGCAAATCCTCCGCGTCGGCGCTGAGGGGCAGTTCCCTCCCGTGTTCTCCGTTTAAAGGCTATTTTTAAACGTTATTTTTAAAATCCTTATCTAAATTGGTTAGCATCTGATTAAATTGGATCCCTGTGCAAAACGGCGCCAGTGATTGAAACCCATAAAATGAAACTATCTATTTCGCTGTTCACTCTGTTAATTTGCCGTGCGGGTTGAATCCCTTTGGTTTGGGAAAAACGCACCGCCTCCGGTTTGACACGGATGATGAAATCGATTCCACATTCAATTTACCTCGTCGTATTTATAATGTCCCGTGACGCTGAGTCATTCTTGTGAATAGAAGAGAATTGAGGAGACAAATGATCAACAGTTTGGCAAAGTCTTTTCTCGAATCAATTTTTTTTTAGAACAGGCAATTAGGCCCAAACATCACAGCCATTTAACTAAGTCTGCACTCCAAATTGATTCCGACTCCCAGCGTTGGACCTCGCAGACATGGCGCATTTAGTTATGCAAATGCCTATCTCTCTGTGTGATTGGTTAATTAACCTGCGATGCAGATAGTCCCCGCCATGCACAGTGGCTGTTTGATGGCTAAATTGTGGGTCAATTGGGTTTTTAGCATTTTCAAAGCAGACTCTGAGGCATGTCTTTGTTCCCCCAACTCTTGTGTGGCTCCTCTCGGTTTAATGACTCGTTCCATGGGTCCCATAAGGTTAATGTGCTTAAACTCGCTGTAATTGAGCTGCTGACCCATCTTTTAGGCTTTAAAAAAAAAAATAAAAAATTGTCAAATTATGCCATGTTTCTGCTCCTTGATTGTTATTGTCTACCATTCCTCCTCCCTCCTTCCGTGCCCTGCCCCAAACTCCCCCCTTCCTATGCAGAGTTATGAGTATCCCCGTGGGAAGTCATTTATAACGGCATTGGAGTGACAATAATGCATTCGCACACCATTTCACTCTGCCCTCCGTGGCTTGGCAAGCCTTTTATTGGCCACCTTTTTTTTTTTGGTTTCCCCAGAAAGACATTGTCCAACCATCCTCGGATAACGCACGAAAGCATTTAGCCCAAGCGGAAACTGGACGTCTTCCAAAAGTATTAAATAACACAACCACATCTTACACAAACGCTCCAGATCAACATTTGCTGGACAACATTTTTTTGCACCTAAACTACATCGCTGTTTTGAAGGTAAAAGTAAGCGGGGGAGTGAGGGGGGCGACGACTGCGTTTTTCTTTTTCATTGTTCACTGAACAATTATGTTCAGCATTGGCTGTCATGTAGGTATCATTCCACATGAGCGACAGACACGGCTCGGGTTTTTTCTTAAGATCCCGCTACAAGGCAGACTGACGTCTCTCGACAACACGAGGATCTTTTGTCATTGCCGTAACATACTGTATGAGGCCGATATTTATTAGTGCCGGGATGTTGTACTCATGCCACATCATTACGGGCAGACATGTAACGTGTGCTGTCGAGACACTTAACCAAAGGCTTTTTTTTAGTGCAGACCTTGGCATGTGATTAAATGTGTCTGTTGCTGTTATCTTGTAGGTTATCCTGATCTTGACGAAGCTGTATGACTTCAACCTGGGGGCTGTTACTGAGAGCTCACTCTGGAGGTGAGTTTGCTTTTAATCATTGCTATTTTTTTCCCCGTCTAAACAGAAAGGCGCCTGGCATCCTTGCAAAAGCACATCCCTTAAAAACAATCTCATATGCGACGCAAATCGTGTACTCTGTAAGTGTAATGATTTATATCTATATGAACAGTCAAGTCGGAACCGGAAGGCAATATGAAGTATGTTTTAATGAAGCAATCTGAAGCAGTTGAGAGTGTTGCATCCTTTTTGTGTCCTGCAGTCGCACAAACAACACAACTTGGACTGCAGCAAGCTCTCAGAAAAAGGTCCATCCTGGTTTCTTAAGCGCAGAAACTTTTTTGAAAGGCTTTTTTGAAGACCTGTGGGATTCTTTCTTTGGATCTGTGGATCTTTTCCTCTGACCTAGAAAACTTCCTCCTGCGTTTTTTTGATTGATTGTCATCCATAACCTTTTGTCTTAGAGGTAATTGGCGTGCAATTGCCACTATATAGCTGGAGTAATTTGTTTCAGTAAGTATTGAGAGGTGAGTTAGAGTGCCCTGTCAGGTCATAAATAAGAATGGAATTCATTAAGGGATATACCATAGAGCCCAGTCCCGCTTCTGATTTGCCTCTTTTCTCACCTTTCCAGTAGCCTGCAGAGAACTCATTTTCTTCAGACATACACGTGAAAAAGAAACCTCCAGTCCGCCATGCATGGAGTTCCAAATTAATCCGTGTCACCAGAGGCGCCGCCGAGATTTACACCTGACTTGACATGTTTGGAAATCCCGTATTGTGTACAGGAGGTCCTCCATCATCGGGGTGTCTGCTTAACATTGGCATCATGAGCAAATTAGAGTGTACCCCAGAGGGTGCGCAAAAGCTCTCAGTATGGGTACGAGAAAATGAGAAACGTGAACTTTATGAAAAGAAATGGGAGTCAATGATTTTCCTGATAACACGATAAATGATTTACAACTACAGCTCCGGGCATCTGATGGTGGCAACATGCAACGCGCAGATCAATTGGTGACTTTCTGAACTAACGTGCAAGCCCCCTATATATTTCGACATGATTGCCTTTTTTCTGGTAAAAAAATATAAAAAAAGGAATGAAATAGCACCATTTAATAGGCATTTGCTTGCTGCCACAATCGCGGACAGATATTCCTAGCGGAAGCAGTACTTAAGCACAAGTACAAATGTGTTTAGGGGTAAGTCAATGTCAACAATGGAGCACTGCAGATTAATGCACAGACAACAGTAGCAGAGTCTTGGTATCTATCCAATTATGCTGTGAAATTACATTTGGAGGCACTCAGGTAGAACCGAGAGCGTGGATTGGCTTTTTTTTGTTGTTGCCGGGAGAAATATGAAGACTGGCGTGACAGACACATCTACCCTTGTCATGGGGCGCGTGAACTTGAAAGGAGCGCACAGCTGGGTGAGCAGCAAGTGTTTTTACATGTTGCGTCAAGCCTACATGATTTTATTTAAATGCAGGGCGTTTAATTAATAAAGGGCCATAAAATGGGCCATTTATTGTTCCTCTTTATTCCCTTTTTATAACGCATTTCACCTTGAACCTGTATTGTTCCCTTTAGCCTTGCTAATGTGTTGCCCTTTTGCAACGGAATAGCACGCTTAGGCTCTCGGTTGAATAGGAAGAGGATGAAACTAAATGTCTAAATCCGTTGAGAGCGGAGAGAACAAAGTCTGGCCATCCCAGCGTTAATTTAAGATAAAAAAAAAATCAAATAAATAAAATGGCTGTATGAAAGGGGATTACACCACTGCTCTGGGAAGGATGTCTTCCGCACTATCTTCAATGTATGAACGTCTCCTTCCATAAAAGGAGAGTAATGCCGTTCATAAGGGGATAATGTGTTCATCATTCACTGGGCTGTTGTATTCACCGTGCCTGTGCTGGATTTTTTCAAGTCTGTAAATTACAAATTCCATTGACCGTACTTATATTAGTGCTGACCATTATTCCAAAGCGTATCAGAAGTTTGTGAATTGATTTCTCGTCGGCAGCCGCCGTTCTCGGTGCACTTCAGTGCGGCATGAAAGTCGAGCTGGAAAAGACTTGAACTCCGCTTGACGTGTACAGGGTCCAAGGTTTTGCATATATTGTAGTTGTCAGAGGTGCATTACTGCAGAACCGTATAGTGGTTTTTCGTTTAAAATGCCGGATGAATGTGTCGGGGATTGTAATGCAGAATGTCACTTGCTTTGTGCTTCTCTTGATTTCCAAATGTGTCTTGTTGTTTGTGAGTCTTTTGCCTCATATTTGCCCCTGTAGGCTAATAAATTACCTGGCAACGACGATATCCTTTGCAAAAATGTTTCCAAAGTACCCTGAGGTTACCCTGTGGAGTGCTTTTTGTGTAAACACTGCCATGTCTGAATTCAGCGTCGCTCACCAAAATGTATTCTGTGTGTCTTTCCCCACAACCCCGTTGAATGCATTTCCTTCCTCACAAAACATTTGCGAGGCCGATTCGGTTTTTGAATATTTTGGAAACCTGATTGCTCCTTAAAGCAGAGAGATTTGCAGATAATAGGCTAAAACATGCCAAACCACTGGCACAGTGCTTTAAGATCCGTGTCAGGCAGGTCTCCAATGGATTCGATTCTTTTTCATCAACATTTTGTCTGTGACCAGATCCACTGATTACGGAAGCACCTACTCCAAACTCAATGACAAAGTGGGCTCCAGGACAGTGTTGAGTTACCTGTACGTCTGTCCCACCAACAAGCAGAAGGTCAGCGGTATTTCTTTGCTTTATCTCTTTTGTCTCATTTCTTGCAAGTTTATTCCTGTCGTCATTTCGCTGTGAAATGTCCTCTCCTCTTCTAATGCCACACCCCTCGCTTGGCCCTCTTTACATTAGATAATGGTGCTTAGCGACCCGGAGGTGGAGAGCGCCGTCCTCATCAGTTCAGATGAAGGGGCGAGCTTTCAGAAGCATCCCATCAACTTCAACATCCTGAGCCTGCTCTTCCACCCCACACAGGAGAACTGGATACTGGCCTACAGTCATGACGGCAAGGTAACTCCCCGGTGAATCCACAATAAACCTTTAGGAGGAGATAAAATGATATATGACGCTGTATGGATTGGCATTTTAAAATGTTCTTTTTACCCTCTGTCATTCATTTGCGGATTTGATGACAGTTGTGTTGCTGCTCGTTATCATTTTCACTCGGAAACTTTTTGCGTGCGACTAAAATCGATCCAATTTTTTCGTCCTGCAGCTGTACAGCTCAATGGACTTTGGGAGAAAATGGCAGCATGTTCACGACAACGTGATGCCGGGCCGATTCTACTGGTAGGATCACGTCGATACTATTGTTGAACCGTTTAGCGCCCCGATTGATTGTAATTTGCATAATGATGGTGTTCATGACCCCATGCTGGCGGTAGGATCCTGTGACCTCTGGTCACAGGCCGTTCTTCCCCATGGCATTCCAGCACAGAACTGATTATATGCACGTCACGTAGACCTGTAGGAATATTGAGCCTCTTTCTAACTTGGCACGACCATGACACGCTGTTTGTGTTGTTGCTGCCATTTAGTAATCCTGACTGCACGGGCACAAGGCAGTGAATGTTGATGTGGGCTGGCTTATCCCTCTTTGTCATGGTATGTGTCAAAACTGTGTTTTTAGCTGCTGAAGAAAGGACATTGGTTGGAGGACATCCTCTCCACATGCATGAATAGTGAGACATTTGATAAATAAGACTTGCGCAGCGGGTATACTGTGACCGGAAACCATGCATTGTTTGTGTTTGAAACCCTTCCTTCGCGCACATTATGTCAAATAGTTATTTTTTTTAAATGGTGTTTCAGCCACCTACATTTAAATATCAACACACATTTGCCACAGTGGATATTTATGGGAATAACACCCCCCCGCCCGACAGTTAAAACAAAAAAAAAACATCTTGTTTTGGTTTCACAGAATAGGGATGTCCATCTACAGCTGGGATAATGAGCCACTCGTGTGCACCACTCTTCTGTCCAGTCTCATTTTCATTCTCCGTCTTCCCGTTCCTTGCAGGGCGGTAGTGGGGCTGGACAAAGAATCGGATGTGGTCCACATTGAGACGCGCATCGCAAAAGCCCGTGAGTGCAGCACCGCCGTCTGCCACAGAGGCAGGACCCGCAGGGCCCCTGGCCTCTCATTTATAGTGAGGTCACGGGAGAGATGAGACCCGTTCTGCTGTTCAGATTGGTCCCTGCAGCCTTGTAGAGCAGAATAGGTGTTTCCTGAGAAAAAAACAAGAGTTTTAGTGGGCTGATTGACGTTTGCTCTTCTTAACCTATCCCCTGTGCCTAATAGACAAACCTCAGCTCCCCTCCTCCAAAAAAGCATGATATTTTGCGTCACACCAATTTAAAAATATTCTCATGTTCCTGTAGTAAAATATAAATATTTAGTAGTCGGGGACAATGCAAAGGCTAGAGTCTTGAACCTCATTTGGATTTCCGTTCCTGCTGTTTTGTATTTAAATATGGTCCAAGATTTTCCTAGTATGTTACATGCAGTTGCCCATAATGCTTAAAGATGTGTCGGACCAAGTGCATTCATCATAAACTCAGTGCATAGCAGTTCCATAGAGTGTTGACGAAACACTGTCTGCAAGCAGGTGGTTTTCTAATTTACCTCTGATTGATTTCCTTTTTCTTTGCAGGCGCTCGGTACGTGAAGTGCAGAGCCCAGAAATGCACTGAAGGCAACAGACAGTACCTCTTCCCTGGAGATGTCGACACCAACTCACTGGTTGTGCAGGATGAATACGTTTTCACACAGGTTTGTCATTCAGGTCCGTCAGGACATTTCTGCTATTACTTTTCATTTTGCTATGATATACGAATGGAAAAGGCTTGAAATCCTTCAAAAACGTTCTGCTATTTAAACTATCTGTGCGTGCATGTGTGGACTGTATCTCGTCCGGCACAATTTAGCAGAGACACTTAATTCAAACTTTAAACAGGTCACAACATTTCAGCTGTAAAAGCTACATTCAAGCTTTACTATTACTGTACTATGACGTTTTTCAATTTTTTTTCACCTCCATTTCAACATATTTTTCGCATTGCCGACAATTCTAGGCCCTGCTTCTGTGTAAGTTTCGAGCGTTTTGAAATTTTTGACATGTTGGCCGACGTAAGGCTATAGTAAGGCGTCTTTTTGGTCAAATTCTTGAAATTTTTGACGACATGCTATAGTAAAATGTTCAAATTTTTTTCACTTAATTTTTGCACCTAGCTTATATTTAGGCCCTGCCGATGCTTCTGTGCAAGTTTCGGGCGTTTTG